>CM033801.1:1370749-1745582 GCA_019656835.1 Rhododendron ovatum | reverse complement strand
AAAACAAATATCTTTAGAGAAAATGACGGTCCAGGACATGTTTTGATAATTAATACCCACCAAAGACATGCTAAGAATAATTGTTAATGTTGAAAATGTCTTTGACGGGTATTAATTATCAAAACACGTCATTGATCATCATTTTCCCTTCTTTTTACGAATCACATCAAGCTGATTAGATTTTAATTTCTCTATTTGGGGCCTAGACGAGAAAGAATTTAGGTGAAAGTATATGGAGACCATTTCAATTGTTTTTTTTTTTTACAGAGACCGCCTAATATTTATAATTGTCCATACAAATTCTCTCAACAATTTAAAATGAAAAATTAGCTAACTAGGTCGTGTACTTACGAGTATAAATAATGCGTTCCCAAAAATTGAGGTGCGTGCCACTTGGAAATGCCTGCACCTTTCTAGCTATTGCTCCCAAACCAGAGTCATTGTCATTGGGTGTCTGTGATACAGCCAATTGGCGGTGACGATGAACCAAATCCAAAGCTAAATCTGCTAGTAAAAAAAAAATGTTCATTAGTATAAAAAGAAACATAATCAAGACACGCCATTTATACTAATCAAGTGCTAACAATTTCCTTACCATAGAATCCGGAAGTTATAACATGGATCAGAAGGTCGGTACCAGACGGTTCAGTTGACTCAGCTGGGGAGAAGAAAAGCGTTCTCATAGCCGCATCATCCTTAAACGTAACCTCCAACAAATACGAAAGCGTCTCCTTTTTCGCATGAATCGCGGCAAAATGAACCGGCAACCACCCCCGTCCCTCCCTGATGCACAACAAACTTGGGTTTTTCTCCAACAAGAGAACCGCGGCCGCGGTGTTTCCGACCCACGCGCCAAGGTGGAGGGGGGTGTGTCCGGCTATATCACGTTCCGCCAATGCCTCGGCCGGCATTATTTTCAGCAACTCCGCCACGAAATTGATCGCCGCCGGTCCAGTGCCGGTGGCCATGTAAAGCGCAGACTCTAATTCCCTTGTGATTGGGGCCGTGATCGCCTTTGGGTCTTGGGCGAAGAATTTCTTGTGCTTCCCAATCGCCTCTCAGTGCGGCTTTTAGTAGCGGTGTGTATTTCTGGTATTCGTCCTTCTCTCCTGGTAATCTATTCCTTCCAGCTTCTATGGACGGTTGGTTTAGCCCGACAATTAAAAACGAAAAATGATAACGTCAAAATAATTTTACACTAAGGCTCCGTTTGTTACAATATAAAATATTTTACAATATAAAATATTTTTCATGTAAAATATTTTTTCAGAAAACAAACTTCAAACTTTTATTTTTTGATATTTGGTTGGCACTTTAAAATATTTTCAGAAATCAACAAAATAATATAGAGAGGGAGGGGGGGAGGGTGGGGGCTTAAATAGTGGAGACATCTAAGATTATTGGAATTGAACGTGTGGGTTAGGAGTGACGATCGAAAAAATTGAGTAGTGAGAATTGCAGTAAAAGACAGCGGATTCATTTCGAAAAATAACTTAAGGAAGATTAAAAGATTAGTTATTTTCATCCAATTAATGAAAAATATTTTACATGTAAAATATTTTCGTCATTTTTTACACAACTAAATATCAAAAAATAGGTAAAATATTTTACGTCCAAACAAACAGAGCCTAAAGGTATTTTACTTTTTCTTGGGAGGAGCCCTAAAACTTGAAAAACTTCAATCATAATCAAAGCAAAAAAGATAATCAATGACAAATATTTAAAGTCCGATTTTCACTCTAATTGAACTATTTCTTCTCGAAATGCGATCGAAGTACAGAGTTATTATCAAGCATGACGCAACGAAACTTACACGGCCTAGATAGCGTTCTAGATGACGAGATAAATACTCGAATCCATGAACAAGCCTTAAAATCTACAAGGAAAAGAAGAGAGAAACTCTGAAAATTTTATTGATATACATGTAGTTGAATGAATGATCTCTTAGGCCTACACCCTTATTAATACTAGTACTAGAGTTTGCCCGTGACTAGAGACACAAAACAACTCGTTCTGAATACAATTCAAATGAACTAGTTTCCTTGTCTATTGTTGACCATCCCATCAACCAAGTTAACTTCTCCTAGATGTAGTATTTTCAAGTAAGCTATCAACAGAGTTCATCTAATCAACTACATTAACACAAAATAAATAGTTATGGAACACATCAATCCATTGCACCTTAATTAAAATGTCTAAAAAGAGAGAGAATTCAGCTGCAAGAGAGAAGGAGGGAGAGAATATTGGGACAGCGGTGCATGCAAGAAAACATAAAGTGTGATTGGACGGTTGTTACCCATGCCCAGCACAAATTTGAGTGTTCAAATTAATTAACCGCTAGGCAAGTGGAAAACGAAAAAAGTGAGAAAATATAGAAATATTACTGTAGGAATCTGAACTCCAAAGCCTGAAAAATGTAAAACACAAATGAACTTCACTCTAACATTACTATTGTAGGTTTATTGTTACTTAAAGTACAATAATCGACAGCTCTCGCCTTAACGTAAAATACGATATGACAGCTAGAAAAACAATTATAGAGTTGATTTGAATTCAAAAAGATAATCAACACTTTTTGGATGGAGGGAAATCAACTTAAAATAGAACAACTTAAAGACAATCAATTGAAAAGGAAAAAACAAACAAATGTGGGAAAATATGTGTAGTTACCGGTCATGAGGATGGAGGTTTGTATCATGTATTATGAAGTATTCTCCTGATCGAACAACTATAACCTATTTGACATTTGATCTGACATTGAAATGTAATATAGTCTCGGCTTGAATAAGTTATCCATTCTGCTCAACCGCACAATAGTTTAATCACCACAAGCGACAGTTACCATTTCCTATTTGATCATAAAAGATAATATTTACATAGAAATACATTACCTAAAAAGTGAGGATAGAGAGGTATGGATTTATTAAAAGAATAAAAAGTATGAATTTATTAAAAGCATATTATCAATATCTTTTAAAAAAAGAAATAATCCAATGGCTACAAAGTTAAGAGGAAATGATCTAACGGTTGCAGAGGTTACTTTCATTTATATACCTGACTTTTTTAACAAAAATCGCTCTGTTTTATAATATAAAAAATCATTAAAGGAAACTAAGATTTTCTGTGCCAAAACAAGCGGATCTAATTACATAGCAATTAGATCACTCCGAAAATAAAATTTCCATAAATCTATTTCTTGTCAACCACTCAATTTCTTCTTTGACTTTATTGTTCTAGAAATATCTCGGCCACTTGTTCTACGTACATCAAAGCACCAAAAATTGTTAACTGAAACATGGAAAATATTCATGCTAATTAACTGAACATTAGGACATCAGGATTGAAAGTATGACATGCAAATATAGAAACAAAGACATATTTAGTACAGAATTTAATTTCCTATCAGATTGTTTGTTAACATTTAGTCCCCTAAAAATCAAGAATTCGAGAATGGCCCACGATATCTGTACAAATTAAAAGGTCTGAAAGAATAGTACTCCCTCCGTCCTAATTTGTTTTTCCACTTTTGGACTTTTACTTGTCCTAAAATGTTTGTCCACTTTGGAAGACTAAGGGACCAAAAGCTACAAAATTACCTTTTTGTCCCTTACGATTTGAACTAAAGTACTATTTTTCAAAAAAATTAGGAGGGCAATTTTTGAAAAGTTGAGCATTTATAGGTACAATGATTGTGTTCCCTAAAAAAGTTTTATTCCTCAAATTGGACAAGCAAATTGGACGAAGGGAGCATTTGCCTAGCTACTACTACTAGTTTTTCTGAACAATAATTCTCTAACTACACACACTTAAACACATAATTACACAAATTCTATCAAATCAAACATGGGGTTCCATGTTGAATGTGATAGAATTTGTGTGATTGTATGTGATAATAGCATAACTCGGAATTCCACCGCCCTTACGTTAACAGAAATCAGAAAAGTTTTATGCGGAAATTAATGGATATGGCATTATTCACCTTTCCTTCTTCTGTGTTCCGTTGTGTCAGTCATAATTTGCCTGTCGAAAACTGATGAATCCGCCGCCATGACTACACACTTGAGATCCTAGCTTGCTGCTTTAGCTACTGTTTGATTCGCCTAATTAAGTAATACTACTGTATAAGTATATTTATAGCAGAACCAGACGAATAAATAGATGTGAAAGTAAGAAGAAAGGAATAATTAAAGCGAAAATCCTATAGGTACCGACCAAAAATTAAAGATAAAACTACTGACCTTCGCTACGTTGTTGTACGTGAAGATGCTTATTTACATGCAACTTTCCAAAAAGATAGAACCAACGACAATTTCCTCAAAAAGAAAATTAAAGAACCAACCTCAAGAAATTGGCCAAGTAGTTTTGGCTTGGGACTTAGGCGTTTATTCTGTTCTTAGGGCCACCTCACCCCATGCGTAAGCGTGTAAACGGTTGTGGGAGGGGCGGCAGGAATTATAGTCTGAGGTGCGCGCAAACTGCCCTGGGACACCCTGCATTTCCAAAAGAAAAAAAACCAACAACATGAGTTAGACTGAAGGCTAGCTATCAGAGGATATTTCGCTTAGCTTTATTTTTTCACGCTTCTAGTTTTAGATCCAAGCACTCTAAGTTGTTCTCTTTACGTTGTACTAGGAGGAATAACTAGATAGATATACGTTGTCTGATAATTCCTTTTTTTTTTTTTTTTTGTGATCTTTATTTTGCGTGCACTTGATCTGCATATGTATGGTTGTTTATCTGCCATTCAGATACCACTAACCCGATTACATCCTGGTGGGTCTCACCCAACCGGCTCATTAAATTTTTTTGAAATTTTTTTATTTTGGCCCCTGAACATTCATCCAAATCCTCATAAGCACCTATAATGAAATTTATTTTAATTAAATATCTTCAGTTTATAAAACCCCTTAAGTGACAACCGCCGTCAGATTTCACATGTCAATTCTTCAATTTGACATGTCATGATAAAATTGACATATGGACTGGAGATGCTCTAATAGGGCTCCTGTTGTTAAGTGTAATAGGGCCAAATTAGAACTAAAATTCATTTTCTACTTTGTACGGCACACCTTAAAAAAAACTATTACAGGAGGAAAAATTATAGGTGGGATCCAAACGTGTAAGAGGTGGAGGTTCAGGTCCACATAGGCTTTTTGGGCTGTTTCTGGGTTAGCACTTTTGAGACGGAAACATTTTGCACCGCCAAACAGTGCTTATTGTACCGTCAATATGGTGTTTTATTGGTTGTGTGATTATTCTATTTTCTTTGTTGTTTGTCCCTGATGCGCAACATACCCGGGTTTTCCTTCTCCAAAAGAACCGTGGCCGCGGTGTTTCGGACCCGGCCGTCAGCCGGAGTGGAGGGGGGTGTTTCCAGCTAGTATAATTTAGGGCTCCTCCCAAGCGTCTCCTTTTTCGCATGAGATCTTTGTCAGGCTGCTTAAATTTAGTTAGCGTTTGATGCACCTAATTAAGTATTAATGTTGTATATATATATAGCAGTACTAGAAGAATAATAAATAGGGCGAGACAGGCGGTATATGTGAAAGTAAGAGGAAATAGTAAAAGCTACCACCTAGCACTAGAGGAAAGGAATAATAAGATACTTTAGCTTTATATTTCATGCTTCTAGCTTTAGATCTAAGGCTAGGTTTGGTTTGATTTTCTAGCTTTAGATCTAAGGCCCCGTTTCAGAACGGGTTTTAAGTCCTTATTTTTTAAGAAGGCAATTTTAAACTCAAAAATTATAAGCTTATTGAAATCTAAAAATATGCAATATGGATCTTGTTTGATAGATCTTATTGAGATCTTTAATACGACACAAAAAAAATTGAAAAATTATTTTTCATTTACATTATTTTTGAATTTGAAAATATGAAATAAGTACTTATTTTTTAAGAAGATGTTCTAGAACGGGGCCTAAGCAGTCTTTAGTTCTTCTCTTTATGTTAACTAGATATATGCTGTGTGATATTTGCAAGCGGGGTGGAATCCAATTGGTGTCTCTTTTATACTATTTGGGTAAGGTTCAATTTTCGTAAGCATTCATCTCCCTCCTTAAGTCCTTTAGGATACAGTAGATTAGGATTAACGAATAACAAAAAACAGATATTCTATTTTTTGATATTCTGTATTATGCGTGGACTTGATCGGCATATGTTCACATACATAAAATGAGATGTACTTGTATGCACTCTTGTATTTTGAGCCCAAAAAATTCGTAAACCACCACAAAATCTCGTATTTAAATACAAAGAAAAATTTAACTTGCACCACCAAACTGCATAACCAATATCACAAAAATTCATCTTTAGTCGCTCTATTTAAGTATTTGAAACTCTATTTTGGGGACTTCAACTTTATTTGGGAATCGTAATCTGTTTGTGAATTTGTACCCAAAAAAAAAAAGAAATTTGTTTGGGCAACATGAACTATCTTCAATATACTTGTAATCATTAAATTCCAATTTTTTTTAATTTGTTAGTTATTCAAATGTGAAATCATTTTGGAAATGTTTTAAATTGAAGTTACCAAAAATTAAGGCGTTACAACTGCGTAGCGTAGCTTTAGGTTGAAATCCTCTCATGACCTTGAGTAGATTGGGTAAATTACTTTATGAGAATGTAAACCTTGTTAGTTACTAATTGTTTGGCTTATCTATTACTCCCTCCGGCCCTAAATAAGTGTCCGACGTGCAAAATTAGACTTTACAAAACATGCATATTTTTTATTAAAAATTTTAATTTTTAATTGATTCGTGAAATTTTTTTTGATAAGTGTCCAACTATTGATTCGTGAAAAAAATTATTTTTTTAACGAAACAAATGCATCTTTTTGAAGGCTTAGTTTTGCATGTCGGACACTTATTTAGGGACGGATGGAGTACATACCTTTGTACTGCATCGTATTCTACCTTGAGTCTAATTAACATATACCCCCTCCGTTCTAGAATCTTTGAACCTTTTTCGATATTTTTGCTGTTCTTTAAACTCTTATATTTTCCAATATTAATCTTCAAAAATATGCAATATGAGTCTTGTTTGATAGTTCTCGATTAAATCTATAATACAAAGTTTTTAAAATTATGAAAAATATCATAAATTGGGAGATATGGAGTTTAAAAAATGGCACGAATATCGAAAAAGATCAAAGATTTTGGGACGGAGGTAGTATGTGTTATACTAGCTGACGTGCATTCGACTTTGACTCCCAAATTAAAGGTGTGCAAACAGAACGTTTACTCCGACCTGAAGAAAGAGAAAGAAGACCATGCTCCTGTTAACCGGATCGGGGAGGGGAATAGTCCAGGCGTACGTAAGCTGGCCCAGACACCCTTACTGTCCCAAAAAAATACCGTACTAGTCAATGGCGGAGCCAGGAATCCTATTCAGAGGGGGCACCATTTCACAACAAACTAAACAAATTCATAGTAAAATTTAACAAAAAAATACTGAGAATTTTTTTTAAGTATTCTTTAATTGGTACAATAGCTTGTAACCTAATGTATTCAAAAGATTCAAAACATAAGTACAAAAAACTACTAGCAATTTGCTATTTGTCCCTCTGAAACAAACATTTAATTCTTTAAATGGTCCATTGATTTGGTTGAAAAGACATGAAAACAAAGTAAACAATAAGTCCTATACCCAAAATTTCAAATTTTTCTAACATTTTTTAAGTAGGTGTACCCCTAAAAAAAAGTGTAGGGGATAAAATTTCAAGGGGGCAGTGACCCCCTAGTCACATGTTGGCTCCGCCCCTAGTACTAGTTGGTGTATGACAAAGTAATTACGAGGAAAATATAAGAGCTAGAGCATAACAAAAAAATGTGCCTTACGTACCTTCAATTTTGTTTTTTTGAATGGTAATATTTTTTTTTTTAATTCTCGAAATTGTTACAAAGATTAAAGGAACAAGGACTTGAATGACACCATATCCCTAAACAAGAATAATCATCTGCCCAAGAATTACAGCAGCTTTTCTCTTGTTTTTTGAAGTTCCCGAACTTCTCAATGTTCTCATCACACTAAAAACGATTTAGGAACGTATAGGCAAAATAATCGACCTCGGATTGAAAGTCGGCCCGGCATTAGGGTACAACCGTCCCGGTATCAGAGCACAACCCTGGTCTACATGGAGGAGGTCACCTCTAGAATCTGGTATGAACACACTAATTGTGTTGTACAGAGCTAAGTGTCACACCATGATCACCAGAGGAAGGTCGTTGGGTCAATGCATCAAGGACGTTGCATCACAAGTGGAGGCGATTGTGAGAACCCCAAATCCCACATCGGAGAGATGTGGAATTGTTACACCCTCCGTCCCAATTTGTTTGTCCATTTTTAGAAATCCAAATTTTTATAGGGGACATAATGATAACTCTTGAAAAGCTTTACTTTTTCAAAAATACCCCTCTTTTTAGCATTAAATGAGAGTACACATTTGTCCATGCGCAATACTTTTAAATGAGAAGGGGCATTAATGGAATTTACTTGAGTCAAATTCAAATTGGACAAATAATTTGGGGCGCTGCTATTCGCAGTCTCTATTTATTCCCATAACCCGTTAAAATTTTTTAATTATACTCAACAGTTAATTACCGAAATTGAGATATATTTTCAGCATCCAATTACCGAAATATAATATTTTTTTCAACAGATGTTTACCGAAAATGCATGTTCGGCAGTTGTTTACCGAAAGTTGAACATATTTTCGACATGTAGTTACTGAAATATAATCTTGTTTTCAACAGCAATTTACCGAAATGTTATTTATGATTTTCAACAACCATTTACCGAAATGTAGTGGGCTACGGGAGAAAATAAAGGGCTGCGAGTAGCAGCGTCCATAATTTGGAACATTACAAAGTAAAAAGGAGACAAACAAAATGGGATGGATGGAGTAAGTTGCTTATGGTTAAATGTCCACCAGTCTTCAATAAACGGTCTAAGAGCTCTCACAACAGGTCTATGGCAAAGGGTGAATCTCTTTCCTTTTTCATTTTTTTTGTATCGGTATCAATGCACAAACGCTTATCTCTATCTGTATACGTTGTTTGATTAATGTAATCTTCCTGATCTATGACTGCCCTGCACAGGTCCTTCGCTCAGGCGAAGATCGGAAAAAGTCGTGACGTCCGAAAAGGAACTGCAGGGATTTTGAATTGGGATTCTTACTGTGTGTATAACTTGAGATTAACCTTTTGAGCCACGTAATTAGATTAAGGGTTAAACAGATTAGCTCCTGACGTAAATCAGAATTCACGCCTAACACATCCACCCGTCTTAATCGGCACACCAGCCCTGCCCACGCCCCTCTGCCGTACCAGTCACCCACAAGAATAGACGAATCTAATGTCTTCCAAGGAAAAACTACTCCCTGTCTCCCTCCAACCTAAATTTTTGCCAGCTACTCATTTTTCTCAATATCTTATAGTACTTAATGTTTGACACCAAAAATGATAAGTTAGATTGTGTCAAAAAATATGAAACTTCACACATTGATTCACATTTATGTTATAATGTTTGACACCACAATGTAAAGCATATAATTAATAAAGGAAAAACAAAAAAACAAAAAAGAGGAAGAAGAAAAGGTTGATATTCTCAGACAGCTAAGATCAAATATTAATTAGTCTACATCGCGTAGAACATGCACTAGTTGTTGATGATATTAGTTATAATGTCATCAGATGATGATATATGCTTGGAATTCTTCATTACTATATTGATCTCAAAAGAACTGTCGATTACTTTGCTTGCCAAAAATTCCATGGCCGTATGTTGAAGAGATGAGATCCACAAGGAGCGGAAACTGAAGAAGCACAAAAGATGTGACGGGTAAACATGCTAATGCACCCACAGGAAAAAGTATCCATGCTTTTAGTTGTCCGAACACAAGACATAGCGTAGAGCTGAAGGCCACCATCATGGTTGTTATAGAGAGGAATAGAGTGACAAGTCCAAGTATCAGCCTTTTGGGAAGAACATGGAGAAAATCACCTTCTGCATAACGAGCAGTCAAGATGGACAAGAACAGCAATAGAGAAGTGGTGGATGTGAACAGAGAAAGTGCATCTGAAATGATAAAGACGGTGAATGCAATTTCTTTAGAGAAAATTGGAAGGCCATCCGAGTCATCGTTGCCTCCAGGAACAGTAATTATAGCTGCAAATACCACGGTGGCAATAAGCGCTGCTGCAATGGTGCATGAATTTGCTGTGTTTTTCATCCATTCCCCACCTGCAACTACTAACTTCTCATGTTCTCTTGTAAATACCATTGCTGGTGTTTCATTTTGTACGTTTGGCCTGTCTATATAACTAGGTCTTACAAACTTCTCCACTTCCTGCATCATGACCCAAATGAGTTTGAAAGGATTTAACTCCGCTTGGTTTGAGTTTTAGAAAGTTGTTTTTGAGAGTTGGAGTGGTAATGAGTGGAGAGAGATAGAGAGAAAGATTTATTAAAAACTATGCCGAGAGTTAAAAGTAACTTTTAGAATGTTGAACCAAACAGAGTGATTCACTAATCTGGTACGATCAAAGAATGAAGATATGTACTACAGAAGCTTCATCTATGTAAATATATATGTGTAATAAAATAGCAATTAGAGGCATGCTCTGGCTTTAGTTCGGATCTAGCCCGGAGTTCTCAATCGCAAACATAATCCAAACTGTTCACTTTAGATTTTAACGCAAAGAAGAATCCTGAAAAAAATAAAGTTCGGGTAGCTTAATAATCAATCAACTAATCTTGTTGTGTATCTTTAAACTCAATTTGATGTTATTTTAAAGAATAAAAATGTGATTTGTTTACTAGGTTAACGATGTCCGATCAAAAATGGTATTTTACAAGGTTGTAGTTCACGTCTAGTTCTAAATAGTACATGGTTTGGACTATGTTTTTGAGCTCCAGAAAAGGCCGAAACCTTGGCACAGCAATCTAATGTCCCTTGGCGCAACAGGGCCCTGAGTCCATTAAAACATCTAAAAGAAAGAAAGAATATCCATTACCTTAAACCATTGTAACTCGCGCTGCATTTGAAGAGCTGCACCGGAAACTTGGTTGAGTTTGTCAAGAGGTGCCAATCGTCCAGCTATGTGCAGGATATTGTTCCCAGACTCGTCTATATTCATTGATACACTGTGTTTATGGTCGCTCATCTGATATATGAGGTTGAAGACATTCTCATGACGCTCCATCACCGCCCGTTGATATATGCTACGACACTCTGAGTCTCGAGCCCAAGCTAATTTGGGAATTGATTCTACAATCTCTTCTACAACCTCATGAATCCCCAGCCTTGCTGCATTAACAACCACCTTTGTCTCAAGCGAATCGTACATGCTCAAGTCGTTCAAAATCACTATTTCTTTAACCAGGAATCTGACTAGTTGAAGTGCATGCTGATGCATCTGTTTTTGCTCTCGAATGCGTTGCACTCCAGGCGCTGTATTTGCAAAAAATAAATTAACCAAGGTCGTGAATGTGATAGTAAAATTCAGTTGAGTACGTCATTACGTGCACAAGACACATAATATTCATTACCTAATAGAGAAATGACTTTCCAAAGCACAGCTTGCGATTTTTGGCTCACTGTATTACATAAAAACGAGTTAACTTTAAGGGCACGATGGAATGAAAGTTTTTAAATTCAATCACTTAATCTCATGCATTTGAAAGGATAGATTATAGTACAGATGCTTTAAAATTATAGGTGACTATATATGTTGCCATAGCATTCTATATGCAAATCTCGTCAACTGCCGATACGTATTGAAGTAATGCACTGAGAAGTGTCAAACGGGTTGTGCCTTGCCAGTCCGTTTACTTTATCGTGCCATGTCACTTTTTAATTTTTTAATTGCGCCGTGCCGTGCGGCCTGTTTACTTAATTGTGCTGTGTTGTGCCAATTTTTAATCATACCGACCCGTTTAATTACTTAATTGTGCCGTGCCATGCGATTTTTTAACCGTGTCGTGCCCATGTCGGCCCATCTCCAACCGAGTTTTTTCGGAATGAAAAAAAACTCTGAAAAGTGTAAAAATTTTCAACAAACCAGGCATGGAGAATGCTTTCCCTATGAAGCAAGCCCATTGATACTTTTGCACCGGCAATTGTTTGTTGTTAACTGGATTCTCTATCTCAACTCCACTGGGGTCTTCAGCATAATTCTCCAACTTCACCGGAACCTCTTCAAGGGAGCAAAGGAAACAAGGGTAAGATATATGGTCGTGTTAAATAAAACTGAAAACGGAAATTTATAAATTAAATACTAAAAGTTATTTCAATTAAACACATATAGTTTACAAAATCCCTTAAATTTGACACACGCCGTTGGATTCTGCATGCCGATTCTTTCACTTGGTATGTCATGTCAAATTTGACCTATTGATTGAAGATGCTCTAACAGGGCTACCGAACGTTAAGTGTTTTTTTTTGAATAGCAAAGAAGAATTTTATTAATAGAAAGAAAGTAATATAAAACAAAAGGACGGGCCAGAGAGGAAAAAAGGATCACAACGCCAAAGTAACCTCTCAACAAATTGGCACCTTACACAACGACAATCATATGCTACACCACCCGCAAGTTGATAACAAATCAACTGAGAGAACATTACTGTACGTTAAGTGTTATAGCGCCAAAACTAAAATCTATTTTTCACTTTGTACACCACACCATAACATTAACAAAACAACAGGAGGAAAAATTTAAGGTGGGATTGAGGTGGAGGTTCAGGTTCAGGTTCACATAGGCATTTTGGTCTGTTTCTGGGTTAGCTCTTTTGAGACAGTAGCTGCACCACTAAGCGATGCGTATTGTAACGTCAATATCGTGTTTTCTTGCTAGCGTGATTATTCTATTTTCTTTGTTATATATCCGTATTAGAGTGACAAAAAATCTTGTTTTTGAAAAACATTTGTCAGACCCTTTTTTCACCGTTCTCCTAAAACTAATTGGTTTCAGCTTCAATTAAGTCTTTTATGGCATTTGGCATCGCATCCGAAAGCCAATGTTTAGAGCAGTCGCAGAGAGTAACATTGTATAACTGAATCCATGGGAGCACTTCGAGCCCAACAATCCCTCCATCACGATGGCGCTCCCACAAATCAAACCCATGACTTTCTGGCTCTAATATCACTTGTTAGCAGGGGTGGACTGACTATAGGGCACGTGGGGTCACGTGCCCCCACCCCTCTAAAAAAAAATATTTTGATTTTAGATGAAAAGAACGCTAACCCTACCATTTCCTTCTCCTGTTCATGTTCCCCCAAATCAGAAAAACTCAGGCGCCTTGCCCACTCTCGCTGCTCACTCGCCCCTTTCAATCACGAGTCATGAAAGATGGAGAACTCGCCTTGCCGTCGCTGGTCTCCGGTGTATCTCGCCTTACCGGTTCCCTCACCAATCGACATCACCAACCGAATCAGCAACCGATTTGCCCTAACCAGCGATCTGCCGAGATTTCTCGAACAAACTTGAATCAGTGATTAAAGCAAGCACTCTCTCTCTCTCTCTGCGCACACGCGCACAGTGTAAGTTGCGCACTGTGGTCTGCGTATTGCCGAGGAAAAAAATTGGGATTTGTCATTTGTGTACCGTGTAAGTACTAGATGTTATTGGATTAATATAAATTGATAAACATATGTACATTGTAAAGCCTAAAGGAATACATTGAGGTAAATTAGCATATACAAATATACAACATATAGAAGAAAAAACTTTCTTTTCTCGATCGAATATACTATGTTTGTTGTTGTAGCTTGAGCCTTGAAAGCTTTCTTGTATATAATTTGGAGATGAAGACTTAAGTTTTTATGCTATTTTGATAACTTTTGGAAGCATACATGTTTGATAACATTTTGGCCAAAAGCGTACATGTTGATGAACTTTTGAAAGCTTATATCATGTTTATAAACTTTTGGAAGCCTATGTGCTATAGATCTTTTTGCATAACGATCAATGTTTGAGTCTAGCGTTAATTATGTTTGGATTGCTTGTTTTTGTTTAACATTAGCCAAAAGGTGCCTCAGTATAGTGAATTCTTGGATCCGCCACTGCTTGTCGGACTGTTTTTCCATCATCTCTCCTAAAATCAATTGGTGTTAGGAAGGATTTCAATTCAGTCTTTTATAGTATTTTATATCGCATAGGCAAGTCTGTTTTTAAAACAGTTGCAGGGAGTGACATTGTGTCCTTAGGGGCACCTCTGGCCCAACATGTATATGTACATTTGTGTTTTGTATATAAATTGTTTAATAATTATATAACCACACACACTTACACAAACACTTTACACACACTCACATTTTTTGGTGGGTCCCGCCCATACTGAAAGTATAATGTATGTGGATCCTAATGTAAATATGAGTGAATTTATGTAAGTATTTGTGATTGTAGAATAATTGTAAATTGTTTGGCCAATACGGGAGGGGGTAACTAGGTGTACTTACGAGTATAAATAATGCGTTCCCAAAAATTCAGTTTTGTGCCACTTGGAAATGCGTGCACCTTCCTGGCTATTGCTCCCAAACCAGAGTCATTGTCATTGGGTGTCTGTGATATAGCCAATTGGGGGTGACGATGAACCAAATCCAAAGCTAAATCTGCCAATCAAAAAATATATATTCATCAGTATAAGAAAAATTAAGGCCTCGTTCCACTAAGATTTTTAAATCATCTAGGAGCATCTTGGTAATCTAATCAATTTTTATCAAGGTCATAAAAGGTCGGTGGAGAAAGTATTTTTTTTCAGACTAGAAGTATAACAAAATCAATTTTATTTTGGGTCAGATTCACTCTAATAGCAAAATGATCTCTTTCCCAAATATATTATTTTTTTATGCTTTCAAGACTATTTTCCTCCAGTTTGTTTCCCCCAATGATTTCGGCCAAAAGGGTAGCACACATCTCTTCTCAACAATGGGGTTCTTATTCCGCAACCAGCTTTAGGATTCTTCCAGAGAGATTAGGAAAGATCGTTGAACTTCAACATTTCAAATATCCAAGGAGGGAGAGAGAGAGAGAGAGAGAGCGGGGGGGGGGGGGATCCCAGCTGGGGAAAGTCATGGCGTCACATGCTCTCAGAATGGCATAGAATGAGCCGTTGAAAAGAGAAAAGAGTTGTTGGAATATTAGGGAAAAAATAGGGAGAGACTTGGATTGTCTTAAATTTGGGAGAAAAAATGGGTAAAATCTAAATGAAAAAGAGTATGGGTCAAAGATTGGAAAGGATTTTATGTGAATTTTACCTAAATTTTTTTGAGTCTTAAAATATGTCAAGATTAGAGATGCTCTAATAGTCTTGGGAGTAAAAACAATACAAACATGAGATTAGGAGATGTGTGAGGATTAAGAGTCAAATCCCACCCTTATGGCCTGTTTGGATGGGGTATTGTAAAGCGGTGTTGTGTTCTTTCCCCTTTTAACACCTGGGGCCCAGCCCAACACTCCGTTTGGTAGTCAAAAATGGAGGGGGTATTTTCTTTAACCCGGCTTCCACAACACCACCTAATACCCCCTGAGGGGGTGTTAGCCATGGGCAGGGTTCAACCTATTATTTTGGAATCCCCCTAATTCCCCTCCATTTCAGACGATTGTACCCCTCCTAATCGTAGAATCAAATATCTCTTAGGGCTAACCAACAAGAGTCCTAGAGTCAAAGTTAACTATAACCATTTAGGATAAAATGATCAGAAAACTAAAATCTTTCTATCGGTTCAAACGAATTGAAATTTAGAATACTTCATTTTTCAACTTGCAGTTTATATACTCCCTCCGTCCCCTTTTTTGTGTCCAGTATTTCATTTTTCGGGCTGTTCCTTAATAAGTGTCCATTTTGTAAAGTTAGGGGGTAAAAGTTGGTGTATTGTCTATTTTGTCCGTAAAAATAGATTTTATTTTGAAAAGTTAGTGAGTAAAAGTGTAATGATGATAGGTAAGTAAGGAAAATTGAGGAAAAAGTTGATTTGAAAGGTGTAATGATGATGTCTTTTTAATAAGTTGGAGTTACGAAGCAGGATACTTAAAAAGGGACAGAAGGAGTATTAAAAAATATGGTTAAAAAATTAAATGCTCCAAATTTCAATCCGTTTGAATGGGTTGAAAGATTTTATTTTTCTAATCAGTTAATTCCAAAGGGTCATAATTAAATTTTGACTCTAAGACTCTTGTTGATTAGCCTTAAGAAAGTTGTACAACCAAATATCTTAGGACTAATCAACGAGAGTCCTAGAGTCAAAATTTAATTATGACCCTTTAGAATTAAATGATCAGAAAAATAAAATCTTCCCACCCAGTCAAACTTAATTTTTTTTCTCAGCTTTCTCCCAAACCAAGCCTTGCACTTTTTTCTTTTTTTTTTGTCCCTTGCAGCTCAAAAAGAACGTATTTATTCTAATTATAATGAAACTAACAAATTTTGTTATAAGACATTACATAAGGGCAAAAAAGTCATCTAATAGCTTTTTACATCAATCCCCCCTCCTTATACCCGCAATTAATCCTCCATCCAAACCAATGACTATTTTATCCCCTCTTTCTAATACCTCATCCAAGCCAAGTAATATTTAATATCTCCTCCATAAACATCACATCAATGTGAGTCATCCCATATTAACTAATACCCCTACTATTTAATCTCGCCTTCTTATATAATACTTTCAAACCTAATCTCGCATCCAAACGAGCCCTTAGTCCCCAATCAAACAAGGTCTTATTTCTCTTAGCGAGCCCTAAGTTACACCATACTAACAAAGTGCTAACAAATACGTAAGAGGGAACGAATTCTCACCATAGAATCCGGAAGTTATAACATGGATCAGAAGGTCGGTACCAGACGGTTCGGTCGACCCAGGTGGGGAGAAGAAAAGCGTTCTCATAGCCGCATCATCCTTAAACGTAACCTTCAACAAATACGAAAGCGTCTCCTTTTTCGCATGAATCGCCGCAAAATGAACCGGCAACCACCCCCGCTCCTCCCTGATGCGCAGCAAACCCGGGTTCTTCTCCAACAAGAGGACTGCGGCCGTGGTGTTTCCGACCCACGCGCTGAGGTGGAGGGGGGTGTTTCCGGCGATATCGCCTTGCGCCAACGCCTCGGCCGGCATCAGTTTCAGCAACTCCGCCACGAAATAGATCGCCGCCGGTCCGGTGCCAGTGGCCATGTAAAGCGCTGACTCTAATTCCCTTGTGATTGGAGCCGTGATCGCCTTTGGGTCTTGGGCGAAGAATTTCTTGGCTGCTTCCCAATCGCCTCTCAGTGCGGCTTTTAGCAGTGGGGTGTATTTCTGGTATTCGTCCTTCTGTCCTGGTAATCTATTCCTTCCAGCTTCTATGGACAGTTAGCCCGAGAATTAAAAATGAAAAATGAGACATTTTCTAAATGGAAAAATGATAATTTCAAAACCATTTTTTATTTTAATTTTTTTATAAATCATATATCTGAGCCAGTCCACCTCGAGCAATCTTGGGACCAATGCCATCGTCCACTAACAAGGGCCCTAATTTGGTCTACAAAAATTTGTTTTTGTTAACACCAAATATTCGTGCATAAGAGCCTTATACCTTGTACCCTGCATACATGTGGTACAAGTCTTTTATGCACAATAACTTTGCGATTATTACATTACAAACAGTTTTGGCAATATTAGTAAGCACCCTCTTGGAATTTGGTATTGGTAATTCCATGTTGAAAGTAGTTTGTGTTTCTTCATCTTTAGCGGTTGCTGTAGTATTATTCAACAAAAGGTTTACTCGTCAAATCTTCTGTACAAAAATTTATCTATATTCCGGCGATTAAAAACAAGATCTTCCGTGATCCAATTGCCGAAAATGCACTGGAACATCAATGCTGCAGACAAATTCATTTGTCTATGAAGGATATGACACTAAAGATGTTTTACTCTTTTTTTCTTTTACTTCGCTCTTTCTCATGTTCACTTGTATATCAAAGCACCAAAAATTGTTAACTGAACGAATTAGGAATGTATTGATGCTAGCTAATTAACTTAACATTAGGATGGAAAGTATGACATATATATATATATATAGGAAAAGTTCAGTACCCATCCTTCTTCTATGTTCCGATGTGTCATTCATAATTTGCCTGTCGTAAAATGATGAAGAAACTGCCATGACTGCACTTGAGATCCTTGTTTGGCTGCTTTAGGTAGTGTTTGATTCAACTAAGAATACTATATACTCCTACTATATATAGAGCAGTACTAGAAGATCGAATAAATAGGGCGAGACAGGCGGTATATGTGAAAGTAAGAAGAAATAGTAAAAGCTTGCACTAGCACCTAGCACTAGAAAAAAAGAAAAAAAAAAAAAAAGGAATAATTAAGGTTCCATTATGGTAAACTTAGGTGCCGTTCCAACTCTACAGTAAAAAGAACTTTTACAAAAAGAAGGTTTTTTAAGTTCAAATATAATGAAAATGAAAAATATTTTTTTAATTTTTTTTGCACCGTTTAAAGGATCTCGATGAGATCTATCAAATAAGATCCATATTGATAGGAAAAATATTTACGTAAACACATGATTTTTGAGCTTAAAAAACATTCTTTTTCTAAAAGTTCCTTTTACTATTCAGTTGGAACACCCTCTTAATTATTTTTTTTGTTTTGTGTGTTTCATCTGTCTTTTTGAATTTTTATTGGATTCGAGTGATATTTTTTAATTAAGCATCCATCTCAATGAGAAGAGTCTAAAAAGTACAAGATTATGATCGAAAACAAAAAAATATATATTCACTTAAGACCAAAAAAAAAAAAGTATCAAATAGTTGTCTTAGTTGTCTAAAGTGTCCTCTTATTTGAATTTTTTTAATATCGGACCATGATTTTATAAATTTCTGAACCCTAAAAATTACCACAAAAAGCTAAACAAAAAGTTACAAAAAATAAAAAATACTGAAATAAGCTTTAGACTTATAAATTTATAAGAACGCAGCCTAAAGATAGAATTACTTTTTAAATTTGTCTAAAGGAGTGAAATCGATAAAACAGAAAATATAGAATAGAAATTTTTCAAAAAAATTAAGGAAAATGGTTGACTTTTTAAAATCTTTTTTTGGAATTTTTCAAATTTTGGTTCGTTTTTATACTCTTTTTTTTTTATTCTTCTCACTGAGACAAGCTAACAATGGTTAAAAAAATAAAATTTGATAGCACATTGCTGCATATTCTGAAATAAGAAAAGAAATAAAATTCTGAGCATCTATTTTACCTATTCAAAAATTCCGTTAAAACTTTGGTTTTAAAACTTTGGTTCGACAACCTTTTAACCCTTTTGTTCTTGCTTTTATGACAGTAAATTAACAAAGAATTTTTCTAGAACCAGATCTCTTGTGCACTCGTTAGGATTTAGAGCTTTAGAAATGGACTTTGAAAAGATGGCAAGAAAAGCCAAAGGGCATTTTATTATTATTATTTTTTTTTTTTTTTGTGCACATGCCAAGGGTATATATATATATTAGAGTGGCTTTAGGTATTCTCATTGAATGATCATTGCGTGGGCCTTTAGGGCATATATTAACAAAAGCCATAACTTAATGGATTTGTTCGTCACCTTCAAGGCTATCAGAGAATATTTCGCTTAGCTTTATTTTTTAGTGCCTGATTAGCTTTAGATCTAAGCAGTCTAATTAGTTGTTCTCTTTGCGTTTTACTAACTAGGCATACGTTGTGTGCAGGCCCGGTCCCTGGATAAGTCCCGCAAGCCCTCGGTCTTGGGCAACTCCCAGGGTGGGGCAACAAAAAAAAAATTAACATATAGATACAAAAAAGTTTCCCATACTGGTACAGGCAATTGCCATGGTGTGGTGGTCATGCAAGCGGTTAAAGTTCTGGGTGGACCGAGTTTGATTCCTTGTCCTCCCACGCCACTTTCTGTTTTTCCTCCACTTTTGTTCTACCTGGTTTTATTTTCCCTCCCAATGCATAATATTGCGAAAATTAAATTGCTTTGTTGAAAATTTTTGATTTAACAAACACAACAATAATGTATAAGTGATATGTTTTGCAAGAGAGATTAAAGAGATTGGCTATGATCTCAATTGAAAATGAGACGCTGTTCCACTAAAAGCATTTTTAGGCATTTGAGGCTTTTTTAACTTCTTACACTTTTTACGATAGGTCATTCTCCTCACATATATTAGCTATAAATCTCAAAAATTAAAAGTTGGCGGAATGGGTCTCGAGTTCTTGGATAAGTAAAGTACAATAACTCAATTGAAAATTTTGCTTCAAAAAATGTAAGGAGAATTTATTTTTTTTGAATCAGATCGTGCTAATCATAAAACACTATAACCAGAATTTACATTTTGATATTGATTTTTTTTATGTTATTCAAGTTAAAATAATAATGTAATTTTGATTTTTTTTATTTATTTTGTACTTGTATATATTTTTATTTTTTATGACTTAATTGTGAATGGACACCAAAGCATGAAATTGGGCTAGAGCAATCCAAATGTCAAGGCCGGCACTAGCTGTGTGATTCTATGCGTGCACTTGATCTGCATGTAACCCAAGAAAACGTAGTACCGGCCGGTCCGTAGAACAAAAACTCCTGGAATGCAAGTTTAGAACACGTATAATTTTACTCGGAGCCATTCTGGAAGAGTCATTAGCTCTATATGGGGCCTGCATATATGCATTGAGTCATTAGTCATGTTCTTACAATAAAGCTTGGGCCCAATGAGGGAATTCTAACCATAGAATCCGGAAGTTATAACAATGGACAAATTAATGAGAATAAATTCCTTAAACACCACAAGCGGTGGAAACCTCTTTATCTTAAAGTGGGATTGGTCTTAAAGAAATACTAGCATTTTCCTAGTGTACATAGCCACAAAACAGATAAAGTTGATGTGGAAATGGATACGGCATTCGAACCTTTTCTTCTCCTTTGTTCTGATGTGTCAGACAGCCATATCTGCCAGTCGAATAAATCTCTCTGCTCTTGAAATCCTTGTTGGGCTGTTTTTACTAGGGCTGCCCGCGGATCAGTTTTGGGCGGTTCAGTTTGGATCCCAAACCTATCCGTTCGTGGCGGTTTGTCGTTTTTTTCATCCACACCCGTCCGTGAGTGTCATCCGGTTCCGATGCAGTTCCGGCTTTAATTTTCTTGATAGACTAAAACTAACACAAACAAGAAGCAATGCCACTTTTTTTTTTTATTGTTCCTACTCCAGAGTCATATGGGAGCAGATTTTGGCCAGATTTTCGGTGCTTTGAAGGGCTGAATCTTGGGATGCTGAGTTAAGTTGGGCTCTTATAAATTGCAGGGGAAAAGTTTTAAAACCATGTTGCTTGGACTGGCTTTGGATGCTGGTGTTTATCGCATTTGGGTAGAAAGGAATGCCAGGATTTTTGGTGGGAAAGCAGTTCTTTCCAAACTTGAAGACAATATCAGATTACGGCTTTGTTCGTGGAGACACATTCCTAATACTGTGGAGAACCAAAGACTAATAGATCTACGGAATATCTCACACAGAATATTTGGGGCTACTCATCCCTAAAGTTTTGTTTGGTTACATGTAGAGTGTTATAGGTTTCAGTTGTATTTCTTCTGAATTTGTGGGCTTATTATACCCTTTGTTTTTGGCTTGATTGGTTTTAAATGATCCATTTACCACAAAAAAAAAAAAAAAAGAACTATTTTCAAACACCAAAAAAGCACCTCACTCGCGTATAAATGGGTTATGTGTGTGGATTTGAGATGGAAGGAGTAAAATCTGAGAAACAAACTAATTCTTCAAGATTATAGGTCCTATATACACTCAACAACCAAGACATCTCTAGTATATAATATTGCAACCTAATCCCATACGATATGGACTTGAAGTTACAGCTTCTTGTCTAGGTTCCGGCCCTCAAATACCCTAGCAGTGTTTCGTGTAATCATATATTGTCATGTCTTGTAGGTCAGTTCGAAAGCAAGCGTATTCCACATTGAAGAAAACCATCGCATGTGATTCGTGATTTCTGGTGGTGCACAACTAAGTATTTGGTTCTTTTCAGTTTTGCAATAGTGTGGAAATGATAATTGTGTCTTTCTTGGATTTTTGTCGTTCACTGTTGCTAACGGAAGACTTGGGCTGAGTGGATGGAAAAATCCAACGCTATTTACGTTGGTTACCGTTACTCATTTCGTTCGTTTGGCCTTGGTATGGTTCCTGATGGTTTGTTTACCTTCTCCTCGAATTTCTTGTAATCTCTCTTTTTTCGTAAGGGTTTTAGCCTGAAGCAATGCCTTTCATTGGAACTGAGATACCACAAGGCATGAAAGGACCATGCTGGAAAATACTACTTAGATTTTTCTGCAAATTGTTAACCATAAGCTGAAAAGGTTTTCTGTGCTAGTTTTGTTCTGTTTCTCATAATCTCCTTCCGCTTGCACATTGGGTGCTTAATAGTTTTTTTGAGGTCATTATTTCCTTGCCTCCAGATAGAAAAATTGAATTATCTCTGACCCCTCATGATTCCTTCGAAATAAAATCAGTTCAGGAAAAGAGGTTAGCGATTCCATTACACCGAAGCACTTCACTCAAGTCCGAATGCACTTTAGAAAATCAGAATTACGATCTGAATTGGAGCATATTTAATGCCACACATGTTCAGTTTGTGCCATGCTGCCCTGAGCAACACTAGGAACACAACTCCGAACACAATTGCATATAGAGTGGTCCCATAAATTTGAGCCCACATACATTGGACGGCTCTAAATATAATTGCGTCCGGGAATGTATTTTAAAGTTTTATTCCTAGAATTTTTGTTTTGCCCCACCCAGAATTGTAACTTAGATCAATATCTCATCATCCTCAAGGAAAAATTGTAAAGTATATAGGAAAGAGAACTCGGAGAAAATACAGAGAACGTCACAAATCAAATAACATTTATGGGCTTAGATAGAGTTTCCAGTGGCCACCCCATAGTGACCCCCAGAAAAGTAGAACAAGAACAAGAACGAGAACGAGAACATCGTCAGATGTACAAGAACCTTAAAGCACAAATCAAGAAACAGAACATTCAAATGCCTCCATTAAACCAAATTAGCCTTCAAAGTCAGTTTTCATCAAGTGCCCATACTTGCTCTTCATCTTCTCATCCAATTCCATCGCTTTCATCTCGGCTATTTTCTCTGAATTCGCCATCGACTCTTCCTGCACCCTCGCGATCCTTCGACTCCTTTTCTTCTCCGTCACCTCTCTTTCAGCTTCTAATCCCTCATACTCTCTAACCCGACAACTATGCACAGCGCAAGTCAGTATTAACACTCCCACTTGCATTACAAAAATAGCCATCAAAATCCCACATTCCAATCTCACTAGTAATTTCGCCTCTCGGGGGTCTCTGGGCGACTTCAGAAGGGAAAGGCTCGAATTTTCTTTCGTAAAAAGGGCTAAAATGGCTATTAATTGGCCGATTGATGAGGCGAGGAGGAGGGTTAGGTGGGTTACGAAGCAAAAGTGGGTGAGGAGAGAGTAGAAACCCACAAAGGAGGAGAGAATTGAAGTGGAAGAGACAAGGAGGAATGCCAAACCAAATGAAGATGGTGGCGTTTTGATGAGTATAATGGGTGCGAGAGAGGCTGCAGAGAGGATGAAGAGGATGAAATTCAAACAGGCTAGGAGGAGGTGTGGGAAGGAACTTCTGCGCTTGGAGGCAGCCATGTGAGGAGTTTTAATTGATTTTGAGAGAGAGAGAGAGAGAGAGATGGGTTTGGGGGATGGGGAATTTTTGAATTTATATTAGGGGTGAATGTAGCCGTTGAGGGGCAAAAACAACAACGGCTAGGTTGAGGGTCCACTTTAGGAACCGTTCTCCCTCTCACTGCTTTTAAAGAAAATTGGATTTTGATGACCTGTTTGGCGTTTTAAATTTTTTTGAAACTAGTACTACTATTAAGTGACGGTGAGGTTATTAATTAACAATCCAAATAAAAAAAATTTTAAAAGGAGTATTTTTGTTTGCTTCTATGTTGTCTGGGTTTGAATGATTGAAAGCAGTCCATGTAGTATCAATCGTCCAAAGATATTTTTGTTGATTCATAGATACGTGAAAAGATTGTTACTAAGGGTGAGTGTATTTTTTTTTTTTATCAAATCTAGATCATTATTACTGGAATGCGATTGCTTCCTACAATCCGGATTTAAAGTGCAGAGGAACTAAATCCTTCTTTCGATTGTAAGAGTTTGAGAGTCTGATTTGTTGAACGGCTTGCAGTGAACTTAACGCTCATGAATTCTTTCTTTGAGGCGCAACAAATGCAACTCATATTGACAAAAACCAAATACAAGTTACGCGGCTCAAAGGCCTAAACAGATACAACAAAAAACCAAAATAAGGTCCGAAAGCAAAAGAAAAGAAAAACAAGAAACTAGAAAACAAAAATGAAGAAAAAATCGGTAGAAATAGCTACAGTGTTGGAACCACTGATCTGCTCATGGACGTGGCTTGGAGGAAGATGGAGGGTCTATGGATCTTCAAGTTGGAGGTTAATGTCCCTTCATCCCACCACAATCAACGCCACTATGCCCCCACTGCTACTGTTGGAGGACCCTAGATCCGTCACCAAGGCTAATCGAACCCAAGAGCCAAAAACCTAGAGCTAGTTTCCATGATCTGGGCCCTCAAGTTCAAAAATAATAGGGAGAGAAGGAAAACTTCCCTCCCTAAAAAGAGAGTCTTAGGAGAGAGAGAACATCTAGAGCATTAGGTAGGACTGAAAGGAAAGGATGCAGGGAGGCAGGAGGAGTAGAGGACGGGGGAAGAATGGAAAGGGGGGAAGAAGAAAAGGGGGGAAAGTGAAAAAATCCTAAGCTCTCATATTCTTGCTCTCTAGAACTCTCCGCCTGGTTCTTAGGAGGATTACTAACGCTCATGATTGTATGTACTAAGAACCTACAATGCCAGAACTACGCACAAAATGCACATAGATTTGCACACACTCTCTTGAATGTGTGAAATTTACACCATTGTGTGCGTGTGCGCATGTCATGTATGAGTTTAAACCGTTCTTTTATAAACAACGGGATAGCTATGTGACAAAGCTACCCCTTTATCAAAGTTAAGTCTTAGAGTTCGATTCTCATTGCGAAGGTCGATTCTCATTGCGAAGGTCTTCAATTTTCATCGTGAGATTCCATTCCCCACACCTCTTACGTCAGTTCAAGTTTTTTTGCATGCAAATTTCATTCGAATGTACGTAATATACAAGCACAACTTGTGGGAACCAATTGAATCAGATTAAAAAAATGTTCTTCTACTTATTTCTTACAATCATGTCTGCCAGATACTTAAAGATGAACTCCATTAGTTCAAAAGGGGAAGAGGAAGTAAAACATCGTATCATTTTGCGAACAAGCCCATGATGAAAAGGAACCAATAGAGTGTGTTCGTCAACAAACAGGTAAATGGACACACACATACGAGAGAGAGAGAGAGAGAGAGAGAGAGAGAGAGAGAGAGAGAGAGGACACCCAGAAAACAATTTGTCATTAAAATAGTTGTGGCTATTCATCACAAAGTACTCCTAGTGCAAAAATGTTCGGATTTAATTACAATCAAGCTATGCCAGAACCCCATCAATGGCTGCAAGATAATCCTACAGGACCACTGCATAAGAAAGGAAGAAAAGATGTGCTGCATAAGAAAGGAAGAAAAGACGCGCTGGGATTACACTTCCAGTCTTTCAGTTGCATCATTCAAAACAGTGTCTGAATTCTTTGAACATTCCTGCTAATCATACCAAATAAAAGTTTTTTGAGGTGTTATTTATCCTAATATAAAACGAACAATCAAAGTTTTAGAACATTACAGGTCCTAAAGAGAAGATACATTGCTTCCCGTTCACAGCGCAACACAATCACAATACAGTTCAAAGCACAGCCGTATGATATACATGTGATATAGAAGGACTAATCCCAAAAATGGCTGTAAGGGATAGGAGAATGATATGCACGCTCCACTTTTAACCTTCTCAAAGTTTTGTGTATGTAAGCAAATCACTAAAGACCAGCATCTACAGTAACCGAAATAATGAAGCAAAGAGACGCATTCAAAGAATCGATACATGAGCTCACCTGGTCTTTTGGCAAGTCAATATGAGGTTTGTGCGTGAAAATGGCCTCAACGCGGTCAAACGATGCTTGCAAGCGTCCTGAGTTCATATTGAACAGTGGTTCACCCGTGCCTACAGCCCTATCAAAGACCAAAATCAAATCAATTAGCTGTTACTAAACCAAGAAAGAAACCAATATCTCACCTCTTAACAATTCAATCACCACCAAGTAAGAGTCATTCCTTCAGTCAATAATAAAAGCTCTGTGAGATTGCTTCCCTTTTCACACATTGACTTAAAAAGCACGGACAGCCAACCGGCCTCACATGTGTCTGACAAGCTTAAATTCGGGCTCCACTTTCTGTACTACGTTTTTCCTAATCGGACATGTTAGAACACATTGAGCACAAGCTGAGGACATGCTAACGATATGTTAGAGACATAATAGGAAATCGTACTGCCATTTCTACAAGTTAGGCCAAAATCAAAACAGCCATCTATACTGACTTCATGAACACTTAGATAGTGACAATTGCTTTACATCTTCAACTTACCAACACTATTTGTATGGTTTTGTTGCTTACACCTTCAACTTACTAACAGCATATGCATTCTTTATTTTTTTTCATTTTCAGTAGATAGTTCAAACGTTCTCTCATTTGCATATAAATATAAGATACACCTATAACATATATTTGTTTGGTACTCAATGTGTCTCCAACCTGTCCATGTTCCAATTTGGGGAGAAAATGATGTGTTGCCTGCCCATGTCCTATGCCTATATCCGTGTTCCTATGCATATTGAATTTTTGGAACTGCTTGCATCGGAAAACAATCACGTCGGGATATTTATATCTTTATTACTACTGATTGAGTGCAAAAGATGAGGAGCTTACCCAGTAATTTCTGGAAGGACATAGTCTGCTCTCCACCCAAACCGCAAATCCACGCCAGGGCACAGCCCAAGTGATGTCTTATTCCGGATCCTAGATACACCATCTCCACCCAAACAAGTAGTAAGCTTCCATTTCCAACCAGTGGCGTGCAACTGAAAGCTATGGCCTACGCCAACCTGCACTATTTACATGAAGTACTTACCGATATGAGATTCGAAAACATTACGAAGATGTAATACACTATTACCAGCCAATAAACTAGATTACATACTCGGGTAATGATACATGACATGCACTACCGTGCCGTGCATCATGAGAGAGAGAGAGAGAGAGTCAAACCTGGAGACTTAGAAAGTTTGTAACTGGGATCTTCTTGGAAAGAAGGTGCACATCATGATGTAAAGGCTCGTATATGAACTTCCATTTTCGATCATAGGATAGAGGCTTCAATACCAACTTTGCATGGCACTCGTTAATTGGCACATTATAGAACTGAACCAGAACCACCAACTTCCATGATTACAATACATTGACAACATTGGATACATGTCTATAAAATAGCTCATAACAGTCTCTATTTGTTGCATAAGAAGAGTTTAACATGTTCTGTGCTGGTGTGTTTGCAGGTCTATACATCAATTTGGTCCAAACTATAGCACCCAAAAAACACTTAAAAGAGTTGTATTTCCAATTTCTGACATTTTGTCCCCTTTGTGGAAAATTATGCCTGCCAAACACCATAGGTCCATTGGGATATCATGACATATTACGTTGATTAAACAAGTAATTAAAAGAATCATTAGATTTCAAAAATATTGTTGTTATTCTGTTGGGCTTGCAGAGGATGGCACTTCCAACATTAATTCCGTGCTCATACCCGTACTATGCCCCTTGACATGGGTACCCCATGGTTACTGAAAGTTTCTACATTTGGAACATCCAATGCAAATTCTGAACCATTGTGCCTTGACCTGGGTATCTTATACATGCTGTAAGTTTCTAATGTGATATGGCAGGTGGCAGGTCCGTGACTCAATGCCCAACCCACTAACAACAATGCACTCTCAAGTGCTACTTATATGACATAAAAACAAGGTGCTCATATTGATTGTTGTCACGGTCCAAAGACTCCAAACGAGAGGTTTAGTGAATGGTAGCAGACAGACACTATAGACCAAATATTTTAAACAAAAAAAGTTGAAAATTAGTTGTAATTATTGATATAGTATGGAACCTATGAAGATGGAAAGAATAGCAGCTTTCACACAACTTAGGCTCTTATCCAACAGATGATTCAGATCTACTAGTTATGTCGTTACTATCTTTAGGAAAGAAACTTAATGCTCCCTCCCCATTCCCACTTTGTTTGTTCATCTTTCCATTTTGTGATGCCCCAAAGTGTTTATCCTCTTTGACAAGTCAAAGCATAAAATTGTAGTGTTCCAAGACTAACCCTTACGAAAAATTCTGATAAATAGCTTCAAATTGGGGATAAAGGGACAATGTTGAAAATCTACACCTTTAATTTAATTTGAGCACAGTAAATGCATGTCCCCTTTAAAAATTGAACCTCCCAAACAATATGAATGAAACAGGACGAGGGAGCATATCATGTAAACCTTCTCACAAACAAGAGCGGAAGAGAAATCATTGTGAACTCAACCAGTCGATTTCAGATTCAACCATAGCTAAAAAATTCTCTTTTTGGCTGGCTATATCGGGCAAGTGGATTCAAGCCCCATACACCAGAACTAAGAGACCAATGAGGAGAATTCAGCCCATGAGGACTAGTCGAAGGAGTGCAATCCTACCCTTGATCAATTAAGTAATGTGACGGCCATTTTTAGAGAGGAGTACAAAGGTTTTTCCTAAAATTGGTTTTTAGTCGTGTTCATGTACTGAGCCTTTTTGCCATTGGCAATGTAGATGGGTAGCATCCCCTTCATGCCTTTAGTATATATTACTAGTTTGATAAGGCTCGGTTGGTTTGGTTTGGTTTGGTTTGGTTGTTATCCCATTGTTACCGAAAAAATATTTCATTCTCATAGTACAGAAGTAATCAATAATCAAAGGAAGTATCAACAGCATTTTCATTAGGAAGGGTGGAAAGACAGCAGATTTCATTCAGCTCAGGTGCTCAGCCAACAATCTAGCAGTCAATAAACAAACAAAGCACGGATAAAATTAAGCACTCAAAAGCTTGAATCAGAACAACTCACAGAAACATAGATAGAGAAATATACCTCCATATTGAGACCAACCCGAAACCCCTCAATTTCTTTCCGGAACTTGAGAAACAACTCCGACGGAATTAAATTGATGTTGTACAGTTCATCCCACGATTTGGGTTCTTCCCCACTCGTACCCGTATCCATTTTCCACCGAACTAAACTCAAACTACAAAGTCCAGTCAAACCATCGTGTTTACTTCTTCTGGGTCATTAAAAACCAAACCCAATCACCCAATTTTGGACCAAACCCACATCAAAGTTCGCATTTTGAAACAATTAAAGAATACCTTAGACGTCAAACGATAAATCTCGAAACTAAACATCATCAGTAATGTAAAGATTGTGCCTTTTTCAAGTGCGCGTGTGGCTAGAAATAACTAGAGAAATATAAATATCGTTCTTCATACCTTTAACAGCAAAGAATGTTGTCTATGTTCTGTGCTTGTTACCTTCATGGAAGGAGAGAGACGAAGAAAGGGGTTACAGTGTTGCACCGTTGTGAACTTTGGAGGGCCTCGGCAGTCGGCAATGGCTTGGCTAGGTTTCCTAAACTGCTCCTGGTACTTTCGAAGAATATCAGTAATGCCCCCAGTCCAAACACATTTTTTGTTTTACGGGAAGGGAAGGAAGAAAAATTGTTGGTTCTGTTATAAAATTAAGGCAAATATAAAAGAAACATGCATGTAGGGATGGCAATGGGGAGGGTCGGGGGTGGATACCATTATCCTCATCCCCGATCCCCGAACTCAAATTCTTTTCCATCCCCGCCTCGATCCCGATCGGGGATTTATTTTTACCCTCCATCTCCGTCCCAAACGGGGAATCGGGAATCCAAATATCTCAAAACTTTTAAAAAAAAAGTCACCTGCCATAAAATACGAATGAAGAAACTAAATTAAAAAAAAAAAAAAAAAACCAATCTATGCTGTCATTACAAACCAAATGCCAAGGAAAATAGCCACAGTTGCTGCCATAGTGCCATTACAAACCAAATCAAAATAAAAACAGTCACATCTACTGCCGTAGTGCCATTATAAACCAAATTTAAATTAAAACAGTCACATAGTTGCTGCCATAGTGTATTACAAACCAAATTGAAATAAAAACAGTTTCAAACAAACAAGACGAATAGACTAGTGGGGCTGGGAATTGGAGACGTAAGTCTCTAGAGTGGCGACTGGGAAATGGGAAAACCCTAACTTATCTATATATATAGTAGGCTAGTGGGGCTGGGGCGGGGATCAGGAACCCTAAGTCCCTAACTTGTGTGTGTGTGTGTATATATATATATTTACATATATATATATATATAATTATGTATTATATATAGTAGGCTAGCGGGGCGGGGATCGGAGCGGGGATGGGGCGGGTACTACCTCATATCCACCCCCTACCCATTCCCCACTTTTTTTAAAAAATTATCCCCATACCCTACCCGATCCCCAAATAATCCCCGAATCCCCTACCCATTTGAGGCGGGGAACGGAGAGGATTGGGTCGGGGCGGCTGGAATTGCCATCCTTACATGCATGAAAGTAAACAAAATATTAGACACAATAGGTATATGATATATTTCTTCAAGAACTATCATATTCTCATTACTTTTTGTATCTTTTTTTTTCTCTTTTTTCTGTTTGCTCTGAAAGTGTATCAACTTAATGATTTTGTTTCACAATTTTTTAGGCAAAACAATACCCAAACCAATAACTACAATCACCATGCCAACCATAATCAATAGTGTATTATGGATGTTTTTTTCATTCTTTGGTCAGACATGCACTTGACTTCATATATAACAGGTTCAACATTTTTAGGTCCATTTTCTACATTAAAATTTGGAACTTGTGGAAGAGAAGAAAATAGAAGAGAAAATAATTAAGGAAAAGATGGGAAAATGTAAAAAAGATTCTTCTATGCTCGACGCTTGATTTTCTATAAGTTTCAAACAAACCAAAGAATTTAGTTTGTGAGTTTTCAAGTTGAAGAATCTAACATGAGTGGCGGTTTAAATTAGGTTATAGGTGCACCAACATTGCTCCAAGAGAGCCTACTGCCATAACTTGCCTAATCAGTAGGTTGATAAATATAGAACACATTCTACATTCAAGTTTGATTGCTAACTCACGATATGCTAGTAATACATTTCATATTCCAGTATTGTTTTAGCTAATGCAATGCTAATTGGGCAAGTAGACATCCCTTTAAGGATTATATAGCTTGGGAGGAGTCATCCAATTGGATATACAACTGTGACATAGATACATGTGATGTATATTTTCTCCATCTTCTAAGCCGTATGTGAGTCACATTAAACACTTATTGTCCAAAGTAATGATTTGTGCCGCAAAGTATTGATACGAACAATCTTTTGTGGTAGTTTAGTGTAGTTTTTTTTTTTTTACCACCTTTATGGGGAATTCACAAATGGCAGTTGACGTGGCAGCTAGGTATTCGTAAGACATCAAGAGGGTATTTATTTGCAAAGTAGTAGGACCATTGGCATACCTTTCAGCACAAATATTGTATCAATGTCCCATTCAGAAAAAAAATAAAATAAAATTATCATATCAATGTTTGTTGACACAATCGATGGTATTTCTATTATTATGTGCCGCCACAAAATATATCTATTGTACCTAAGGCTGCAAACGAACTGAGCTGCTCGCGAGCAGCTCGCAGCTCGGCTCGTTAGTGGCTCGTTCAAGTTCAGCTCGGAAGTTAAGCGAACAAGCTCTAGCCGATTTTTTTAGCTCGTTTTGTAAACGAGCCGAGCTCGAGCTAGCATAAGCTCGGCTCGCGATCCGGGATATATATACTTAAGTTTAGGATTTTTATTATTATTTCATAATTTGTTCTTTCCATTTTCACTTTCCAGTCAACCAAAGGAGACGAGAGCACACACACCAATACACCCCCCCTGCTCCATAGGAAAATGAAAGATATATACCTTCACAATCAAAATATTTTTGATTGTATTAGGTCTATGCGATGATATATATATATATATATATATATATTTTCGTTGGTCTGTTGAGGCTCGTGAACAAGCTCAAGCTCGAGTCAAGCCAAGGCCCGCTCGGCTCGAGCTCGACTCGTTAAGTTTTCACTGAGCTCGAGCTGAAGCTCGGGTTCGTTAAAAACTTAATAAACAAGCTTAAACACTGTAAAGCTCGGCTCAGCTCGTTTGCAGCCCTAATTGTACTTACACCGCGGCAAAACACATGCCCTGAGTTGGTGTTGCACAATCTTTAAAGGAAGGGCCATTGAATGATAAATCTGCAATTTTGACTCATTCAAGTAAAAGTCTTGAAATCTATATCAGGATTTTATGTAAGCTTACGAAGGGATAAAGAGAAAGTAGTCTCAAAATCCCAACTTCTTCAAACCAGGACAAATAAAACGTGACTTTCAAAGACAAAAAATTGAAAACAACAAATGTGTTAGGTACCATCAGTTTCAATTCGACATTTTACCAGTTAAATTGTGTTCAGCACTTAATAGAAAAGAACATAAGGCGCACCCTACTGAACATTAGTACAACTTCAACATTAAAATTCATATAACAAGGAGTTCATCTAGATCTTCTTATTTTTTTGATAGTCCCATCCCTGCTACAACATAGAGTCCCAGCCATGGACTTCCATAGCTTACGAAATGGGAACATTAGTACTTCAACTACAAACAGAGGACATTTATGAAACCATATAACGTTACGCACTCCGAGGATAGGAACTGCCTATCACACCAGGTCGCAGCAGCAGCGGAGGGGGTAGCAGGGCACGGTGTTTGGGTACAAACTTCCGCATCCACACGTGCTTCCCATTGATAGTGAACTTGACTTTCCCCTCGCCTTTGAGGATCAGATCGATGAAGGAGGGGGAATAGAACACAATTCTACTGAACAAGGACTGTTCGCCCACTTGCACTTCTTGCATGTAGAGAGACTCAATGCAATCCCCATAGATCTGAGTGAAGAACTCCCTGATCTCCCTTTCACCCACAGGATAACCCTTGGAAAAGGTGACAAACATGGTCCTATCATCCGGGTGGACCACTGTCACGTCGTGTGGTGGTTTAGCCCTTACCTCAAATTCGCCAATTCTCAAGCGATCGAACCCCGGTTGAACCAGGCTTGACACGAGCATCTGTGTTTCAGCGAAATTCTGGGCAGAATTTCTCTCCATGGCTTCATGCATGATGTCTGACAAAGCCCTACCACAAACTTCGGTTATCGTCTTTGTAATGCCTTGAATTGCAGTGAGGCGGTTTTCATGGAAGTATTGGAGAGTGATTTCATTGCTCATCAGGTTTTGGGTGAGGGGGATATCGTTTGAGTCAGACAAGGTAAGGAAGGGGTTTGTAGTGAGACAATTGAGGCATGTGACTGCCTCATCAGCAAGTTCATTTATGAGAATAAGGGGAAGGGACAGAATCCTTTTGATGATCCTGGTGAAGCAGCTAGATCGCTCCAACCAGAGCCATAAGGCCATGACTCGCATGGATTCCACAGGGTCACGATAGAGGTCTTTTGTGAGGTGGGTGTAGAGCCTCCTGTCTATGTTGTGAAAAAGCTTGAATTCTTCGGAGGTAATGAATATTGTTGTAGTAGCCATCATGACAAGAAGCATATTCGCGAACATAACCCCAGATGTAGAGAGAAAGCCAGAAGGTATTAGAAAACCTGCTCACACAAGCTAAAAATCAGATCAAGTAGATTAACCCAGAGTTGGTCAAGATCAGAAGAGAAAACAATGAGACGAGTCAAAGTAAATGATGAAAAACACAACAGGGTGAATCCCTGCGTTGCCAAAAGGTGTCATAAGAACTAAAAGCTATTGAAATTAAAAATAAAAGCAAGAAGCCCATCACATTTTAGCAACTGAGATCTAGCAAGAATTTTTCGAGTGGTAGACAGGAGTGTGCCTTTATGACTTGTAACTATTGTCTGTCGGCACAAAATGAAGGGGCCAAAACCAGACCTCAGAACTGTTGGGGAAAGCAAGTCTGGCTACGTGGGAGTGGCCATCTGCTGGATCTAGCCCTCGAAATCTCAAAGGGGGCTGCAAAAAATTAGTGAAAAACATCTATGGAAACCCAAATTAACCTGAAGACCTATCCTGTTTCTTCAATCAATTTTAGCAGTCATGAATTTTCAATGTCAGATTACATATAAACATGACAATGAAAAGATAAAACTCTGATGCACCAACAAATTAAGAAGAGACCTGAGGACAGCTCCCTTGACAAACTTGCAGAGACATAGTAAAAAACCTCTTACAGCCACAACTAGAACTCACCACCCCACTTCAATTTATAGCAATTCGACAAATCTACGCAAGCTAATTACACGAGTAAATGTCAGGAGGTTGTTCTTATCGAAGTCCTCTCTATGAAACAAAGTCATTATTGCAATGGAATCTTTTTAAGAAAGAAATCCTACCAGGGAAGGTGGTAATTAATGTTTTGAATGTGATTATAGCAATCCCTATTGGACTCATTCATACATCTACCGTTTCTGACAGTATGAGTATCTGGCTAAAGGAAATTTTTACACTTGTAAAACATGACGAGAGGGCAAAGGAATCGAAAAAGCCCGAATGGTAGTCTACTTGCAACACCTTTTTCTTTAGCAATGCTAGGCTAATTACAACTGGTCAATAAAAGTTGTAACGCTCGTCCTGGTTCAAAGTTCACAACTCACTTTTCCCTTCAATCTGAAACTAAGCGGGTAACTGGGCTATAGAATCAATGGTGAAAAATACACCTGATTTAGAGCAATACTTCATATCGCAATCTAGATTGTAATCTTCTAGCTTGTGTGATAAATTTCAAGTTGAAAAAGATGAAGCAAAAATAAGAAATCACAACGTTCTGAGCTAACATATCGACACATATACCATGTCTTGCATTTCAGTTTAACTAATATTTTTCCGCTTTCATTGCAAGAATCAGCCATAAATTCGTAGTTTCCCACTCCAGTGCTAATTTGAAAAAATAATTTCATTTGCTGTCCTGATAAGAAAGGCAGAATCTGTGTCGGAATGTTTAAGTTAATGTAAGCTTTTGTCAGCGCCCAATCTGGTAAATCTTAATTTGATATCTGCAATATTACCGCCAAATTGGAATCCTAGTAACGGTATTTTTACTACTAATGCAACATTAAATACAGTAAAAGGTTTCAAAAGTTTGTCGTTATAAAACCGGTACTTATCCGGATTCCAAACCGTTTTTGGTTGGTGCAAGCTTTTGTCGGCGCCCAATCTTCTGGATCGGTTAGTGTTATACGCAAATTTAGCCAAATGATTGGAATCTTAGTAACGGACCTAACTATTAATACAACATATATATTAAAGGATTCAAAACTTCGTTATTGCAAAAGCGATAATTGTCCGGATTCTAATTTTGTCGTTATGATAAACGACAATGGGATCATAATGGGATTCGGTGTGCTTTCTTTCCTTCTCTTTTTCCTGCATATTTTCCTACATCATCAGAATGGGCTACCCAGCGTCACTAAGGAGCACAGATACGGACACGTGGCCACGGCATTTCTCCAAAAATTAGGACATGGAGATGTTGGGGATATGTTGAATTAAATATTTTGTATCTCACAATTATGGTATATTTTTTCAAAAGAAAATTTGTATATTTCCTATACTATACCTCTCTTAATTTTTATTTTATAGTTGATCGCAAATACTAAATTTGCCAATAAAAATAAATAAAACAAGCGAAAAAGAAATACTCAACATTCAAATTTCAGAACCAACCCTTTAGTTATAGATGTTGGGCTGCTATTCCCTTTATCAGCTAATCGGGTGAACAGTTTATTCTTAAATAGGCCCAGCTATATATTATATGATGATTGGGCTTTGTCTGTGCCACTTCACAATCTTATAAAAATGGGCTGACCTCTTTATCTATATACATCAGGGCCATTTCACAACCCAAGAGAGGTATAATAAGATAAAACCATAGATGTTGGTTAACAGTTTCTGCTATACATTCGAAGGGGCACATCGGTTCAGCAGTGGCCAGAAACACTCGCCTCTTTGATACGACTTTCCATCTCCTCCCCTTCTTTCTCTCCTCCTCCTCCTCCTCCTCCGCCTCTTCTTTTTTTTTGCATCCCAAACCATAAAAAACACTCGCCGAAAAAGTTAGCAAAGGCTTCTCCTATACACCGTGTCCAACCACAAGTTTCTGGCGGGTCCCTCTCATGTAGGGGACAAAAATAAAAATAAAAAATCAACCACATGCTGGACACGTGTCTGGGATGCGCCCGGCCGTGTCCGTGTCCATGTCCCAAATGTCAGGGACACAGGTATGTAAGTCTTGAGACCGTATCGGGGCTTCTTAGGTGCTTCTTAGTAACATGGCAACTCAAACAATGAATGACACGAATGAAACAAGCCTACTGAATTGTAACATATACATGTTTGAATTAAAAACTGAGTAGGCATTTCAAGTTGCAAAGTTATTGCTAATTTTATGTGAAAGCATAAATTCTCATGGAGCATGGTCAAGAGGATATAAACCTGAGCCAGAACATGCTTGACTCCACATCATAGCTAGCCGGATCAATACCAATCAAGAAAGCATTCTAGAATATTCAACAAGCTACATTCGTGGGACAAGTCCAGTTTCACCTCAGGAAGCTTCTGAAATGCTTCTGAATCACTCTTAACCACCTTAAACTGCGTTGTTCCTGCATCCTTCTGGAAAGGAGTCCAAACGATAGCACTAGTTATATTTCTTTGAAACCTGAGTATAAGATATCACAGCAGGCCTTATGGCTCCAATCACCACTAAACTTCAAGAGAGTAATCATATGCTTCCTAGAAGACCGATAATCAGCCCTGAAAAGGCACCCAACGTGGTTTCTATTTATTGCAGCTTAGTGATGTTGCGTCACAACCCGTGTCTGAGATCACTGCAATTCCAAGGAAGCAAGTTATGGCTGGTTGTGTTCAACGAAGATAAAATAGCACTGGAGAAGTTGTCTGCAACCACTCTAACATGACGACCATGGAACAAGACTACTAGAGTCCCACTTTCTCTAATCGCTACTCCATGTCCAAGAGGACTAATGGCCCTTGCAAAGGAATACACTAGAAAATACCAGTCAACATGATTTCCATGGAACTTGAAGACCACATCTGAAAGAATTTACCATCTCTGTTAATCCCTTCAACTTCAACAAGGTACAGGACAGATTTGCTGAGCAGTCATAACCAAGCTTGGAAAGAATTCCCAAACGGACTACCTTGTACCACTCAACAGGATCTCTATGAAACAATACTACTACATTTATCCTGCCATTGTGTCTCTCCAATCACTAAAACTTTGTACCGGCCAGTAGTCTCAAGACGAATAAATAAAGAATTGAGTTTTTAACAATACCATAACCATTGATGCTGAGGTGATCTTTCTCTAGTCGGGCAGGAGAAGATAGACGGCACAGGTAACCCACATTGAGTTTGTTTAACCACCCACAGAGAGGACTCAAAAGCAGTTCAAGAAAATGCGCAACCAATTGATAGATACCACCATCTTCTAAACCTTTTGCCTGCAAACCATTTGGTTGCAGTAGTTGCAAACCATAAAGCAAACACTTAAGATGGCAGGACTGGTAGAATGCATCAACACTCATTGACGGGATTTAAACAAAAATGCAAGACATCCATGATATGAAGGTAAAGAAAACGCAGGATTTAAACAATACTGCTGCCATTATATTCTGAAAAATGCCGTGGCATTGTTTGCTTAAACTAGTACACTGGGAAGAACCACAAGATCAAACCCGGAGAACATATTCAAAGCATACAAACACCATGAACATCTTCCAAACTTCACATTCATAGATCCAGAGAGTAATGTTAGACTTCACGGGACTTCGTCCTTAACTCCACTAATAATTTCTATACCAGTGATACAGGGAGTTGTAGCAGCAGCACACTGCAGATCAGACAGAGAGAAAGACCGCCAGGGAGATAAATTCCGTTGAGGAGATGACGTCAATGATTCATTGCAGGGTGATCTTCTACCATGTGGGTGCAGAGGAGGCCGACAAAGAATGGGCGGTGGTGAGCTCAATTTGGAGTTTTCACTGTTGCTCTTGCTCTCATAGCCACTCAGACTTGCCGCCAGAGCCAAAGTACTTCTGAAACTGGCAGATCTCTTTGACATACCGACACTGCTACTTTTCGGTGGATAATGGCAATTCTTGTCCCATAAAGTACCGTGAGCAAGTAAATTCTTGCGTTTCCTTGTGTAAGCATCTTCAGGCTTCACAATTTCTTTAATAGAGGAACAAGAGACGGCATCACCCAGACTAGTAAAGGACTTTGACTTGCCACCATAGAATTTGGATATTCCTCTCCTGAAAAGTTCAAACAGCATATTAGGAATACTTCATGCAAATAAAAGAAAAAGTACAGCACATGAGAAAGATAAAGGAAAAAAATAGTGATATCTAAAGCTGCTTAAATTGACATAATTCTAAAGGGTGTCAAAATGTGAAAACAAATTTCCTTCCTCTGAGACGGTGAGACCTGAACCAAATCAAATCCGGAATTGTCAAGATTTGGTAGTAATTTTCAAAATACAAAGAAAAAACACATCAATGCATTGGCATATCAAAGATATCCAATAAATATTGGAAAGTTAGGTCTAAGAAATAACAAGAAGTTTGTATTGAACAACGATCACATATCTAACAGGTAAGATACTTGTTTCGGTGGTGAGAGCTATGGGTCTGTGCCTCCAATCTCCACCGTTGTCTGTGAATCTATCTTATTACGCCACGATTTGTTAATAACAAGAAGTTGGAAAAAATTACACATGCACGACAATTTTTTACTCAACAAGATTTATAGCTCTTAGTGATATTAATTAATCTTCGAAAACTACAAAATTATCAAGCATGTTGAGTGCATCTGATTGGGCTGTATCCTACTAACACATGTTTTTCCCACAAAAATGGCAATAGATAATTCAGGAGTAATATTTGAATTTAATTCACTCGATTCAATAGTAGGTTCAATCACTAGGTATTTCCGATCGTCACGGTTTGAAGAAAAGAGGAAAAAAAAAAAAAAAGAGACTTAGAACCTGGTATGGGACTACAAAACTAGGATTTTATGCAATGTTTCCCAACTTATAATCCCTTAAGAACCAATAGATGAGATTATATCTTCGAGGGATCAGAAAAAGGTCATCGAGGCTTGCGGCTCTTGCCTCGCGTTGGTGGGAGGCGCACAACCCAAGCACCTCAGGTGCACATCAAGAACTGCGCCTCACCTCGCCTTGCCCGCAGAGCCTAATCAGGCGAGGCACATGCCTTTTAAAATATTGATCAACTGTATCCAAATACTAATTTGCGACCCTCCTATCGCTTTTCCATGAATCATGTCCAAAATCACGCATTGTACGATTGCAACTACAATAGTAGTTAGAATAGACATAACGTCCTTTTTGTTCGAGAAAAAGGTGAATGATTTTCTCAATGCTCCATTTATCGGTCAGAGGTGCTTCATTAAACTCTTAATACGTTAGAAGCAACAATTAGTCACCAGTTACCTACCTCTGGTATATAGACCCCGATATACCAACCTTGGTGCCATACTGATAAAGCACACTCATAGCTAAACTAGAACAAGAAAAAGGGAGCCCATGTGCAACAAGTTCACTACAACTGAGGTATTGTTTGTACAAGGGGAAAAAAAGAGAGGGCACTTTGGAGCAAACCAACGTTTTTAAAATTTTAATTCCCCGCACAATAAATTGACACTGGACCAGCACTAGTTAAAGCCATTTTATGTCCTTTGTCTGCATAAGAACAAACAATGCAATCCACAAATCAACCTAGCAGAAAAACCTAAAGAGTAACACCATGTAAATGAGAACTCACAAAAGTCTATCATGGAACTCATGCAACGGTCCAAAAGCAGCTCGACAAAAAAAATGGGAAAAGAATATCTCTGAAGTAGAAAGCGGGACCAATTTAGCACGTCATAAACAGCACAATCAACCTTTTCATTACTTCAGGGTAAGCATCTGCAATGTCTTTGGTCGTTGCAAAAACACAATTTTCCACTTCCTTTGAAAGAAAATAAATAAACATCAAATCCCATGTTTTTTTTTTCCTTTTTTGGATTTCACGGAGGTGGAAAAGCTTGCCTGAAGGAGGTACACATACTCGTATACTGAAGCTTTAAACTTGAAAGCACGTTCTCAGGTTTCAGGCAATGAGACAACAAAACCATTAAATAAGAGCATGCTCGCCCTCTCTCTTGAAGGAGACACCAAAATCTGACAGTTGAGCAATTGTGTGGTTCTTAAGCCGTCGTTGATATGTCACCACATGATTGGTTATCACAAAGTAGTTATCTATTCAATTAACAATCATGCAGTGCCATCAGCATGCAATCTAAATTGTCGTACACATTGTTGTGCTAGTAGACTTTCTCAACATTGACCGCTCATGGGGTTGTTCATCCAATTCCAAGTCTAAGGCTAATCAAACGAGCCTTGAAGGTAAATTACGTCCAAAACATAATCCAATCAATAACCTAAGGATGTTTCCTATTACACAACCTTTTTCATCAACTCAATGCAATTGTTCATGAACAGCAAAGTAATTCATCATCTTAGTAAATTGGTCGTAACTCCATTCTCTTCAACTAGCAACCAATTCATCAAAAAAAAGATCCCATGCAAACCAATTAATCATGTGCCTCAAAGCTTAGTCACATAATCCCTCAGCAGGACCCTCCGCTCCCGCTCTTAATATTAGCTCTGCGTCCGCGCTCTCAATCGCGAATGTTAGCATTTTGTGACGTTTTTGAAGCTGCTTTAAGTTTAACCCTCACGCTCCCGATCACGTACGCGAACTATATATAACTAGTTAGCTTCGAAGGGAATATAAAAGTAAACCCTAAAACATCAAATGGAAAAGATACATACTTGATAGGCAAACCTTCCTCCAGAGCATCCAAAGTATCCAACGGTCCTTTACACGAGCTCTGAACCTCGCCCTCGCCGGAATCACCATCGCCGTCCGACGTGTCACTATCCCTCCCGATCGACGAGGAGCTGCTCGAATCCACCGCCACCTCTTCCTCCAATTCCACCGCCGAGGGTTCTTCCTCCGTCAATAGCCGATCGCCGGAGAAGATACCGGCGACCGGCATTCCAGATTCTGGCGAGTCAAATGGCGATCCGAAAGACATGCCGTGGCAGAACCCTGGCCGTTCGATCCGGTTACTATCCAAGGCGATAGACATCCGTCTGTCTAGAAGGTAAATTAAAGCATAGGGACAAAAACATCAAGGTTTACTTGAATACGCAGGTGAATTATCGATACAGACAGAAAAACTAGAGAGAGAGAGAGTTATCGCAAAGACAAAAAAGAGATAAAGTTGGGGAAGATGATAGGAGGTCCAGGGTCCTTATCCTCATCCAGTGACGGTTGAAATATTGCGAGTGGGATAAATAAACAAGATTATCTTTGTTTATGAGTGTTTTAAGATAAATCAAAATTACTTATGGCTTGGAATGGATATTCTGCATCGGGTTCCGCGACAGCTAGGCCTCGTTTGGATACAGATTATAAGTGAATAATGATGTTAATTTTCGCGCCGGCTAAAATTTTTTTTATTTTTTTTTATAATCAGATATCCGGCTCTGAATGATTGGAACTTTCACTCATTTACAATATTCCAGAGTTATATCCAAGATAAGATTGATAAAACCGACTTTGAAAAAATACGTTGAATTAATCTATGGCTGCGACAACTAGGCCTCGTCTAGATGTGTAACAACCTAGTGAAATCATGTAGTTAATTCTCATTTTGTTATAACCAAGTGTCTAGATGTCCGTCTCAAAGGATTGAAACTTTGACTCATTTACGAATTAGATCTCCAGAATATTCTAGAATTTTATCCAAGATAAGATCGACAAAATGGACTTTGACTAATTTTAGCTGTCGTGGGTTCTGCGACAGCTAACTCTCGTCTGGATATCTGGATATGTAACAAATTAGTGAATAATGTTAATTCTCATGCCGGTTAAAATCTCTTTTGTTATAACCAGGTGTCTGGCTAAAATGTCATTAAATAATTGAAACTTTGGACCACTAAGATCTCTGGAATATTCTGGAATTTTACACAAGATAAGATTTGCAAAATCAACTTTGAAAAAAGTATGTGGAATCAATGGTGGAAGCAGAATGAATATCAAAATACTCCACCATTGGAATATGTTTTTGAGAAACGAATATTATTTTAAACAAGTCTACATCATTAGCATCAATTTTATTGCACAAAGTATGTAAACGAGATATGACTCTTTCTAAGTTTATATATATAAAACGAAACCTATAATCTCCGGTAAACTAATGTAAAAAGACCTATGACATGTTATTTACAATAATATAGTTTGCAACAACAGAAAATATTGGCCCGTTAAAATCGAATAATCAAACCAATCTCGAGCTATCTTATCACTCTTAAATCGCAACGAAAGTGACATCATGTTATTAACATCATTTTATTACGCTCGATAAGTAACAAGGTATGACTTTCTAATATTTATCCAAACGCAAAACCTACAATATACAGCGAACTGATTAGTAATATATAAAATGAAATATGTCATGTTATTTATTAAATGTAGTTTGTAAAAATTGGAACGTAATTGAATAATACAAAAAACTTATTTTGACCAATAAAATTGGCAAACCAAATTAGCCATTCTCGAATGGTCTCTTTTGTTTGGATCACAATGAAAGTGACGGTGCCAATAAAAGAGAGACAAATTATTGTGTGAGATATTGATGGTATTTAATGGAGTTAGTAGAAGCTACGAATGCCATGGCACCCCAACCACGAGCATGAAAGTGACGCACGTTACAAATAAGGAACAGAGAATCTTGTAGCAATGAACGGTTTGAATCAATAAGAGTTCAGATTAAATAAGAGTCGTTCACGTCAAAATGGACGGCAAAACAGCCTATGATGGGCAAAGTATTTCCAAAAAAAAAAATGGGCATATTAGGTGCACCCTGAATAATTACGTTGAGTTTTTTTTTGGGATGGATTGATCAATTTATAGTTATATGCAAGGACGGAACGAGGATTTTATCTTAGCAGTGGCGAAATGTATACTAAAAAAATCTAGTGGTGGTAAGACTACATAAGTTGGGCATAATTTTTTTTTTTACATATAATAATTACATTTTCTAAAATTTTTGTTGTGGCGGTCGCCGCCACTAGACCCCCCTGATCCCATCCTTAGTTATATGCTACTTTCGATAAATAGATAGTCGCCATACATATTTTATATATATCAACTTTTATCTCTAACATACTCACAAAACTTAGTTACGATTTACATTACCAGGTGAAAATACCATGAATGATTACTTCTTCTTTTTTAAGAGTTGTGCTACAAATGCAGACGTTCCGGCACAAATTCAAATATCGACATAAAGCTTCTTCTTTTTTTTTTTAACCACAGCGATATACATCAGTGGGGGTTAGTGGGGATGTTAGAGTTAGCATGGAGAGACTAGAAACTATCTATAGCCCTGGCCCTCTAAAGGGCCTGCCCGCTGTGGGGCTCGAACCCAAGACCTTCCACAAAAGAAAGACAATGACTGATCAACTGCACTAAGCAGTGGGTGTCAAATATCGACATAAAGCTTGAGTAATTAGATTTGAATGCCAACAAATCCATCTCTTGAGCAAGATTTTAAATAGAGGTTGTTATGTATTTTTTTAGCTGTTACGTAATGAGATTTAGGACCTCCGATACCGGTATTGAACCAATCCGGTCCGATACAGTCTAATATCAACCGATATATGGTCGTATCACCGATACCGTCACATACGTTTCACAACACCGCGATTTAAAATATTGCTCCTGACCTACTCAATCAAAAAACAGTAACTAACAGCCCATAAAGGATTCTCAAAAGAGGATTTGGGGCCCAAAGAAGCCCATACACCATGCTCATAGCAGAAAGGATTCACCCTCTTTCGCAGAAGTCCAATTTTCCTTCCAAGACCCAATGGTAGCCCATCTGGCAGCTTTCACCTCCTTACCGGAAGCAGAAAATGAGACTCAAGCACCTTCAATTCAGCCCCAAGAACCTTGCCAAAATCATCCCTGACTACTGAAAAAAAATATTATCAAAATTTCACCCTTCAAAACCTGCATAAAAAAGAACTTTGACAGTTTCTCCTTTAGGCAGACACCATCTCTCAAACAAAAAAATCCACTTGTTAGATAGGCCAAAAGCTTCATGTCTAAAACAGACATGGCTTTGTCTATGGAGAACAGGTGGTTAGGCGAGCCAAAAGTTCCATGTATCTAAAATAGAAAATCCACTTGTTCTTCATGCAATCAACTATCATACGAACAAATTTTTATTTTTATTTTTTGAAAATCAAGTGGATATAACGCAAATTATGATTTTAAACCAGTACTTCAGAAATCATATGACCTAGCAATTGCATTTTTGAAAATAAAGCGGATACAGTGAAAAAATGGTATTTATATCAGTATATAATTGTACTTGAGAAACCAGACAAAAAAATAACCATAAAATCTATTATCTATTTCCTCCATAGAATAAAAAAAAAGACGTAAAAATCTGATAAAAAGAAGTACACGCAATTGAGGTGCTATTAATTTTTGGATAGAGTTTTACATGATAAATGATAATTAAATAGAGCGAAGACAGACAGTAAATAGAGAGATTACCAACACTTCTGGAAGAAAACCAAAGGAAAGAACTTCTCCCTAACAATTAGTTCATCACTTCCATTAGAGAACTGATACCGTGCAAAATCTTCATCATGTAGGGCCAAACTCAAATTGCTTCAGTGAGTTACCAAACAAAACTAAAAAGAAAGGATCTCTCAAACTATTGTTTGGTAACTCACCGAACAACTAGAATTTAGTTCTAGCTCTAACTCAATACAAGAGTTCGGATTGCTCCACTCGAGTAGAACGAAAAGAAGGAATAGTAAATTGAAAGGGGGAGCCAGAAGCAAACAACTAATCAACTGTCTGGAATCCTAAACAACACAAATCAACTAAGATTCTACCTCAACACTATCTTGCCATTACAATGCATGTATTTATAGAACTTGGTATCAATTCATAGCCGTCGGATTGAACAAGAAACTATTCATCATGTCCTTACAAATTATAACACATTCGGAAAATGCATTCACCGAAATAAATTCCTTACGAGTCTATCATGTAATATAAACAGGGAAAATAATAAATTTACTCGTGTTTTTTTACTAATATTCCTTAAACGAGGTTCATGAATATAATCAATAGAAGCAAATAATAAATATCACATCTTCTCTCGGTTGGAAATTACTCAAGGCCTCTTATTGAGGATGAAATGTCCTCATTTATTAACTGTGCTTAAGAGAAATGGTTAAATGAAAAGAATTTGGGAGTGTAAACAGCCTATCTCCCATTTTGGGAAATAATCCGAAGTCATATTACTCTTATTTAAGGCCACGTCACCATACAAAGAATAATCTCATCCCAAACCGTTGCCTCATCGTCCGAAGAATCACCCCGCTTGGCAGCAATTTCAAGCAGTCCATCCGGACATTTATCTTGGCAACGAATGATCGAAATTTTTATGCACTCGAATTAGATCCAAGCTGTCCGGACCGAAACGAGCAGCCGGATGGACCGCTCGGCACCGCTGCCAAGCACGGAATGCTTGGCAACATCTCCCAATCCAGATTTTTGAGGGCTGATGGGCTTCAAAGTTGTGAGGAATGGGATCCACCTCTCTTTCAATATCCGCACCTTCGTTCCATCGCCACTATGTGGCTGCGCCATGCATCTGGTTCCTGTCATGAGGACTTTATTAGTGGAAACCATATCAGCGGAAATCAAGGGCTGGCTCTACCACTGCTTCATCTCCGTCTTCAGGTACGGTCTACTCTCTCAGTCATTTCCTTTCCTATTTCCACATCTCCCCATCTCACTTCGCTTTTCTCTCGGCTTTATCTCATTCACATGACCCCACTTCCTATGGTCAAGCCATCAAGCACACACACTGACATGATGCCATTTCTAAACAACTCCACGCACTTGACACAAACAAAACCTGGGTCCTCACACCTCTTCCGCCTAGCAAAAAACCAGTTGGTTGTAAAGGGGTTTTTAAAACCAAATTAAAAGCAAATGGATCCGTAGAACGATACAAAGTGAGCTTGGTCACCAAAGGCTACGTCGAGGGGTTGGACTATCATGACACATTTGCTCCTGTTGCGAAATTGGTCATTGTCCGTTGTGTGCTAGCTATCGCCGCTGCCACTTGGAATTGGCATTTACACCAGTTAGATGTTAATAATGCTTTCCTACACGATGACCTCGATGAGGATGTTTATATGTCTCTTCCTCTGGGATATGGTCGATAGGGGGAGACGCATGTCTGTCGATTACAAAAATCACTCTATGGGCTCAAACAGGCATCCCACAATTGGTACTCTAAACTATCTACAGTCCTCATGACTAGGCCAGTTGTCCCATGACTCGGAGCTCAACTACTAGCTATTTCATTACCCTTGGTGGCAGCCCCATCTCCTGGCGCACTAAAAAGCAAAGTGTTGTCTCCTAATCTTCAGCTAAGGTTGAATATCGGGCCATGGCCTCTACCACTTGCGAATTATTATGGCTTCACAGTTTACCACGCGATTTAGCGGTTCAATCCTCATCCCCGATCACCCTCTATTGCAACAACCAGGCAGCCTTGCACATCGCCCGAAATCTATTTTTTCATGAGCACTCCAAACACATTGAAATAGACTGCCACCTTGTGCGTGAAAGGGTCCACAAGGTCTTCTTCGCCTTCATCACATTGCCTCCGCTAACCAATTAGCCGATATTTTCACAAAGGCCTTGCGTGTCAAACATTTTCATCTTCTGACCTCTAAGCTGGGCATTACGTCACTCCATGCTCCACCTTAAGGGGGAGTATTAGCGGAAATCAAGGGCTGCCTCACTATACTCGACAACAATGAAATTAGGATCAATCACTACCATAATTATAGGATAATTATTCTCCTTCCATGTTTATCTTTTCCTATATGTATGGTTGTATCCTTCTTTGATTTTCAATGAAAAATACAGACAATATTCATCACAATACCGTTTTTATCAGAAAGGGCTTTCAAAAGTAGGATGGCCTGGACTTTAAACCTGCTTCCATAAATGAAGAGTTTGGGAAATACTTACTTTTAAATTTTGGAGGCGACCCTCAGCAGGTTCAAGATAAGTAAAAGACTATGGTTCGAGCTATTTTTACTCGTCTCCGTTCTCACTCTTCTCGGACTTTCAACTACAATGTCTAACTTGGATGCGTTGGAAATATACAGCCTGGATATCTCCACATGGATTATCCTATGGTTGTTTTCTATAGCAAGCCATTTGATATCTCATGCTATTATAAAACTTACCTCTCTAATTCTTGACAAGTTGGTGAACAGGAAAAATACTTATTTTTGGTTCGCCATAACAAGTGCATCAACAAAGGTATTGTAGCATACGCGTGTTTTGGGGGCATGGTTTATATTGCTTAAAGTTGATACAAAGGTATCGTAGCATACGAGTGTTTTGAGGGTATGGTTTATATTGCTTAAAGTTGATATAAAAAAGGTGAAGATCGTGAAAGATTCCCAAGAACACATAACAAAAGTGTTGTTTTGTCTTGTAATGGCAAGTGTGTGTTGGATAGTGAATGCTATACGGTATGGGACGCTCGACAACGAGTTGAAATACATGACGCATGTGGAACCCATGATCGAGAGTACGACCCTATGTGATCATGTAGCTATGGACTTATCAGATTTGTTTTTTCGAATAAGAAACATGATCAGATAGGGTCGTACCCTCTGTCATGGGTTGGGTCATCCATTTCAACTCGTCGTCGAGTGTCCCATACCGTATAGCCTTCACCATCCAACATGAACTTGTCATTACAAGACAAAAACCACGTTTGTAATGTATTCTTGGGAATCTTCCAGGATCTTCGCCTTTTTTTATACCAAGTTTAAGCAATATATATAAATCATGCCCCCAAAACACTCATATGCCACAATACATTTGTAGATGCACTTGTTGTAGTGAACCAAAAGCAAGTATTTTTCGTACTTACCAACTTGTGAAGAATTAGGGAAATGAATTTTATAATACCATTAGATATCAAATGGCCTGCTATTGAAAACAACCATAGGATAATCCATGTGGAGATATCCAGGCCGAAGATATCCAATGCATCTAGGCTGGATATTAGAGTTGAAAGTTTGAGCGGAGCTAGAACAGAGACAAGTAAAAATAACTCAAACCATAGCCTTTTACTTACCGTAAACCTGCCGAGGGGTCGCAACCTATCTTCCATAAATGTAGAGGAGAGAATTTTGGTCTTGGCAGATTCTCCAAGCTTGCTTGCCTAGCAATATTGCAAGGTTGAAAGCTTCGATATTTCTGAATCCTAAGCCGCCACTTTCCTTTCGTACGCAAAGCTTCGACTATGCTGCTCAATGGGTTTTTTGCTGCCCATTCTTTCGGCGGTTTTGCCCCACAAAAAGGCAGTTGTCTAATAGGTACTCCTTCATCAAGATACAACGATCTTGAAAGTTGTTATTGTACACGCCAACCTACCGAGAGTTGCCCAACACCCAAAGCACCGTAAAATACAATGTCAAATATTGAAGCAAAATTGTCGACTATAAAGCAGGGTTAATATTGATCTGTGCACATGGGAAGAGGAAGGAAGAAAGAGAGGATTTTTTAGGGGGTTTTTTCTTCTAGCAATTGATACGGTTTTCCCATCTTTATATAGTGGGGTTATGATTAACAACTTATCCTATTAATTTGGAGAAAAACAAGTGCACATGGTAATTGGTTTTGACCAATTCTAAAAATCTTTTAAGCAACTACTCTGAGAATATTACTCGCGAGTTTTAAGCTATTATCGCTTAAGGTGACAACAATTAGCTCACTGGAAAAAAAAAAAAAAAAAGGATATTAGTTTATATGCGTAAATTTAAAATTACATATATACAACACTTGTTTCCCATGCACATATTGTTGGATCCGGGCGTGCTGTCGTGTACCCCGGTGTAGTGCACGTGTAGGGTGGCATACAATCGTCGATCTCATCAATTAATGGTCTATATATTTTTTTGAACGGCGAAAAATTTTATTAATCTCTGAACAAGGTACAAAGATTACCAAGACAAAGAGAACGACACGTATGCCGAGCCTGAGACCCAATCCTTTGATTGGCAAAATGCCAACCAAGGAACAACCCAATGGGACTAGCCCAAACACCTAAAAGGCCAAAAAGCCTAGATAAAATGGGTCAAACCCAAACAATTAATATACGAACACCTAAAAGGCCGAATACCCAGAAAATTGGAACATCCCAATGAATTAAGCCCAAATCAAACCATAGCAAAACCCTAACGGTCTATATTAAAAATCAATTATGACCGGTAATAAATAATTCTTACCGGTCATAATTAAAAATCATATCTCAACCATTTATTGTCAAGATCAATGGTCTGTGTACACCCTACAGGGTATCTTGCAGGACCTTGCACTACAGAATTCCAATCCCATATTGTTCCCCACCACTTCTCTTTCTTTTTTTTGGATAAACTTTTTTACTATTCTTGGTTCCCACAAACTATATACCCCACCACGTTTTTTGTTTGGACACATTCAACACAAGTGTAAGCCCAAACGTTTTTACTATTCTTGTTTTGTTTTTCAAGTGAACGCAAGGGCGTCAAAAGATTTTCTTTAAAAAGAACCAATCACATTGTGAGTAGCATGCAATGGGACAGCAACTCGTGAGCTGTGGGATCACTCGACCCCATAGAATTTTGCTGCTTATCATACTTTTATTGTACTAATTTTATTACTTAACAAATGACCCATAAGATTTAGTCCTTCAAAACTCATAAAATTTAGTATTTTTTGCATGTTAGTTGGAAAGTTTAGCTGAACTTTTTGATGTGTGATATGTTAAAGGTAAATTATGTGGAGGTACAAATTTATATGGGCAATGTGGCATTGTGACAAGTGGATGCGCCACTGTGACATGATAATGATGTACAGTAGTAGTTTAGAATTGTTAAATGAGAAATTACCATAAATGTCAATTTTTCTTAGAACATATAAGTACCTAGGAAAGTGTCAAACGAGCGAGTGCATTCCCAATGAGACATTTTAAAGATGAATAGTAGTGATTGAATTGGGATGGCATCTTTGCAGTTGAGTATTTCAACCAGGGGCGGCTCTACATTCATCCAATGGTGGTCAATTGAATATCTTTACGGAGAAATTCTTTTTAGAATATATGCATGTAGTAACTTTGGTTTAGTCATTTTTCGAACACCCAACCTTGAAAACCTAGCTCAAACATAATTGAACACTCATCGTTCCAGGTATCTCATAGTTGAACATGTACGTAATACATTAGCTCAAACAAAGTACACACTCAAAAAAAAAAAAATTTCACACTCATAATGATAATAATTTAAAAAAGAAAAAAGAATGAGAGAAAAGAAATAATCTACTGGTATGGGTATTGTGCTATGTATGGATGGGCACTGCTATGTCTTCACTCTCAACAATTAATGATCGACTTAATATACGTTGTCTGCCGTATAAATGTATTGATTTAGCATCTATAATATTAACTATTTGTAATTTTTTTTCTTTGTATAGTTTATGAAAATATGGACAAATTTCTTTTAAAAAAATTGAAGGTCTACATTGTGAGATTCATCTTGTACAAAAAAAATTTGATAGACAACAAAACTTCATTAGAAACTTAACAAATGGTACATCGAGAATACGAATTTCCTAAACAAAATCATGTTGCCTTGAACAAATGGAATTTGGATTCATTACTACAACAAAAATAAATATCGTCATATAAGTCTAATGATAGGAACGAAATAAGAGAAAATATATCTCTAAAAAAGTCCTTGGCAACCTATATTTACTATCCGCATTACATATATTTTATTATCTCGACAGATTACGACGCAAGTAAAGGAGACACATCGCAATTAGGAGAATGACAACATTCGATTAGATTATATAATGACGGTAGAATTAATTAATTCAGTTATGATGTTGCAGGGGAGGATCCCATTCAGTCCGAAATAGTCTCGTTCAGTTTTTGTATTTGGACTGTTCTAAAGTGTTTTGAATGAATCAGATTTTTTTGAATACATTTTTATTACAAAATATCCAAAACACCCCCGAATAAATTTGGATCGTTTAAAATAATTTTGGATAGTTCAGATACAAAAAAATAAACCAAACTGGTCGAGGTGGACTAGACAGGATCCGACACCGATGTTTGCGAAAACTGGAACGTAATTGAATAAATACAAAAAAACTGATTGACCAACAAAATTGGCTAACCAAATTAGCAATTCTCGAATGGTCTCTTTTGTTTGGATCACAATGAAAGTGACAGTGCCACTAAAAGAGAGACAAATTATTGTGTGAGATATCGATGAAATTAATGGAGTTAGTAGAAACTACGTACGGATGCCATGGCACCCCAACCACGAGCATGAAAGTGACGTACGTTACAAATAAGGAACAGAGAATCCTGTAGCAATGAATGGTTCAAATCAATAAGAGTTCGGATTAAATAAGAGTTGTTCGCATCAAAATGGATGGCCAAACAGCCTATATATGATGGGCAAAGTATTTCCGATAAAAAAAAAATGGGCAAAGTATTAGATGCTCTCTGAATAATTACGTAGAGTTTTTTTGGTGGGGTGGATTGATCAATTTATAGTTATATGCTACTTTCGATAAATAGATAGTCGTAATACATATTTTATGTATATCAACTTTTACCTCTAACATACTCACAAAACTTAGTTACGATTTACATTACTAGGTGAAAAATACCATGAATGATTACTTCTTCTTTTTTAAGAGTTGTGCTACAAATGCTGATGTTCCGGCACAAATTCAAATATCGACATGAAGCTTGAGTAATTAGATTTGAATGCCAACAAATCCATCTCCTGAGCAAGATTTTAAATAATTAAAGGTTGTTATGTATTTTCTCGGCTGTTACGTAATGGGATTTCGGACCTCCGATACCGTTATTTAACCAATCCGATCCGATATAGTCTAATATCAACCGATATATGATCATATATCAACCGATATATGGTCATATCACCAATACTGTCACACGTTTCACAACACCGTGATTTAAAATATTGCTCCTGAGCTACTCAATTAACAAACAGTAACTAACAGCCATAAAGGATTCTCAAAAGAGGATCAGGGGCCCAAAGAAGCCCATACACCATGCTCATAACAGAAAGGATTCACCCTCTTTAGCAGAAGTCCAATTTTCCTTCCAAGACCAAATGGAAGACCATCTGGCAGCTTTCACTTCCTTACCAGAAGACACAAGCACCTTCAATTCAGCCCCTAGAACCTTGCCAAAATCATCCCCGGCTACTGAAAAAAAATATTATCAAAATTTCACCCTTCAAAACCTGCATAAAAAAGAACTTTGACAGTTTCTCCTTTAGGCAGACACCATCTCTCAAACAGAAAAATCCACTTGTTAGACGGGTCAAAAGCTCCATGTCTAAAACAGACCTGGCTTTGTCTGTGGAGAACAGATGGTTAGATGGGCTAAAAGTTTCATGTTTCTAAAATAGAAAATCTATTGGTTCTTCATGCAATCAACTATCATACGAGTTACTTATCCAAAAAAAAAAACTATCATACGAACTAATTTTTTTTTTTGAAAATCAAGTGGATATATTGCAAATTATGATGTTAAACCAGTACTTAAGAAATCATATGACCTAGCAATTGCATTTTTGAAAATAAAGCAGATACAGTGGAAAACTGGTATTTGTATCAGTATATAATTGTACTTGAGAAACTAGCCGAAATAAATAACCATAAAATTTATTATCTATTTCCTCCGTAGAATAAAAAAATAAGACGTAAAAATCTGATAAAAAAAGAAGTACGCATAATTGAGGTGCTATTAACTTTTGGAGAGAGTTTTACATGATAAATGATAATTAAATACAGCGAAGACAAACAGTAAATAGAGAGATTACCAACATTTCTCGTAGAAAACCAAAGGAAAGAACTTCTCCTTAACAATTAGTTTCACTTCCATTAGAGAACTGATACCGTGTAAAATCATCATCGTGTAGGGCCAAACACAAATTGTTTCAGTGAGTTACCAAACAAAACTAAGGAGAAAGAATCTCTCAAACTATTGTTTGGTAACTCACCGAACAACTTGAATTTAGTTCTAGCTCTAACTCAATACGAGGGTTCGGATTGCTCCACTCGAGTAGAACGAAAAGAAGGAATAGTAAATTGAAAGGGGGAACCAGAAGCAAACAACAAAGGAAAAGGTGATGAACTCTCCATCCCCTGTCTGGAATCCTAAACAACACAAATCAACTAAGATTCTACCTCGACACTATCATGCCATTACAATGCATGTATTTATAGTACTTGGTATCAAATCCTGGCCGTCGGATTGAACTAGAAACTATTCATCATGTCCATACAAATTATAACACATTCAGAAAATACATTCACCTAAATAAATTCCTTACTAGTCTATCACGTAATATAAACAGGGAAAACAATAAATTTACTCTTGTTTACTAATATTCCTTAAACGAGGTTCATGAATATGATCAATAGGAGCAATTATTAAATATCACATCTTCTCTCATTTGGAAATTACTTAAGGCCTCTTATTGACGATGAAATGTTCTCATTTACTAACTTTGCTTAAAAGAAATAGTTAAATAATAAAAAGAATTTGGGAGAGTAAATAGCCTATCTCCCATTTTGGGAAATAATCTGAAGTCATATGACTATTATTAATTAAGGCTTCATCACCATACAGATAATAATCTCATCCCAAATATGACTGGTGTGATGCCATATTAATTTTTCCGTTGCTGAATTCTTGCCCCACTGCCACGGGATGTTCCATCTACGGGGTTGTTCACTGCGCCCGCGGCTGCGCCATCTGGTTCCTGTCATAAGGACTTTTCGGGCATCCAAAATTCCTCTCCTAGAGTAGGATGGCCTGGACCCTAAACCTGCTTCCCTAGCTGAAGAGTTTGGGAAGTACTTGCTTTTGAATTTTGGTAGCGACCCTCGACAGGTTCAGGATAAGTAAAAGGCCAAGGTTTGAGCTATTTTTACTCGTCTCCATTCTCGCTGTTCCCGGAATTTCAACTGCAATGTCTAGCCTGGACGCCTTGGATATCTTCGGCCTGAATATCTCCACATGGATTATCTTATGGTTGTTTTCTATAGCAGGCCATTTGATATCTCACATGCACTATTATAAAAATCATCTCTCTGATTCTTGACAAGTTGGTGAGTACGAAAAATACTTATTTTTGGTTCGCTACAAGTGCATTTACAAAGGGATTGCGGCATACGAGTGTTTTGGAGGCATGGTTCATATTGGTCAAACTTGATATAAAAGAGGCGAAGATCATGGAAGATTCCCAAGAATACAATACAAAAGCACTATTTTGTGTAATGGCAAGTGTGTGTTGGATGGTGAAGGCTATAAGACGAAGAGTTGAAATGGATGACTCAAGTAGAACCCATGATCGAGGGTACGACCCTCTGTGATCATGTAGCAACGCACTTATCAGATTCATTTCTTGAAGCTGTATCTAAAGACAAAAAGTAATTAGTTGATAGCTACATGGTCAACTTACTTTTTGTCTCTAGATCCAGCTTCAAGAAATGAATCTAATAAGTGCGAAGGTACATGATCACATAGGGTTGTACCCTCGATCATGGGTTCCACATTCGTCATCCATTTCAACTCTTCGTCATATAGCCTTCACCATCAAACACACTTGCAATTACAAGACAAAACAACGCTTTTGTAATGAATTCTTGGGAATCTTCTACAATCTTCGCCTTTTTTTATATCAACTTTAAGCAGTATAAGCCATGCCCCCTAAACACTTGTATGCCACAATACCTTTGTAAATGCACTTGTTGTAAAGAACCAAAAGTAAGTATTTTTCGTACTCATCACCAACATGTCAAGAATTAGAGAGATGAGTTTTATAATAGCATGAGATATCAACTGGTCTGCTATAGAAAACAACCATGTGGAGATAATCCATGTGGAGATATCCAGTGCATCCAAGCTGGTCATTGCAGTTGAAAGTTTGAGAGGAGCTAGAACAGAGACAAGTAAAAATAACTCAAACCATAGCTTTTTACTTACCTTAAACCTGCCGAGGGTCGCTACCTATCTTCCATAAATGTAGAGGAGAGAATTTTGGTCTTGGCAGATTCTCCAAGCTTGCTTGCCTAGCAATATTGCAAGGTTGAAAGCTTCGATATTTCTGAATCCCAAGCCGCGACTTTCCTTTCGTACGCTAAGCTTCGACCATGCTGCTCAATGGGTTTTTCGCTGCCCATTATTTTGGCGGTTTGGCCCCACAAAAAGGCAATTATTTAATTGGTACTCCTTCATCAAGATACAACGATATTGAAAGTTGTCATTGTACACGCCAAATTGAAGGTTGCCCGACACCCAAAGCACCATAAAATACAATGTAAAATATTTAAGCAGAATTGTGCACGTGGGGGGAAGGAAGAAACAGTGGGTTTTTTGGGGTTTTTTTTCCTCTCTAGCAATTGATACGGTTTTCCCATCTTTATATAGTGGGGTTATGCTAACAACTTATCCTATTAATTTGGAGAAAAACAAGTGCACATGGTAATTGGTTTGACTAATTCTAAAAATCTTTTAAGAAACTACCCTGAGAATATTACTCACCAGTTTTAAGCTATTATCGCATGTGGTGACAACAATTACCTCAATGAAAAAAATAGGATATTAGTTTCAGGGGGTTCCGGGGACATCTAAAAAAATAACTCATAGTTCCCGATCAAATTTTGATAATCCGAGCCGTTCAATGTGTTTAAAACGTGTTTTTAAAGGTACTCATGTGAAATCAGTTCAAAATAATATTGAGAACGACTTGATCCGTGCAGTTTTTAATAAAACAGTTTCCGTTCAGCATTTATGAAAAATTGCTCCAATCAAGCTTTCTCCGGTCATTTTTTTTGCTGATTTCTCACGAGTACCCTTAAAATCATATTTTAAACACATTGAACGATTCGGATCATCCTAATTTGACTGGGAACTATAAGATTGAGATTCGGGGTGTTTTTTTAAATTTTTTTAGGTGTCTCCAGAACCGCCAATATTAGTTTATATGCGTAAAATTTAAAATTACATATATACAACACTTGTTTCCCACATTGTTCCCCAACGCTTTTCTTTTCTTTTTTGGTTAAACTATTTTTACTATTCTTGGCTCCCACAAAATATGCCCCACCACGTTTTTTTTGTTTGGAGTCTTTGGACACATTCAACACAAGTGTAAGCCCAAACGTTTTTACTATTCTTGTTTTGTTTTTCAATTGAACGAGTCAAAAGATTTTCTTTAAAAAGACCCAACTACATTAGTGACCACATTGTAAGTAGCATGCAATGGGATAGCAACTCGAGAGGTGTGGGATCACTCGACCCATAGAATTTTGCTGCTTATCGTCGTACTTTTATTGTACTAATTTTATTACTTGAAAAATGACCCATAAGTGAGGTAGTCCTGTAAAACTCATAAAATTTACTCGTGAGGAGTAGTATTTTTACATTTTAATTAGTAATTGGAAATTTCAGCTGAACTTTCGATGTGTGATATGTTAAAAGGTAAATTAACCACATGTCAGTATACGGGCAATGTGGCTTTGCGACATGATAATGATGTAGTAGTAGTAGTAGTTTAGAATTGTTAAATGAGATTTTACCAGAAGGAAAGTGCTACAATGCACACTTCTTATTTGAGTGTGTATCATATGCATCCTCATTAAAATACACCAAAATGTTCTGATTTTTCAAAATGCTATGAATTTATTGTTAAAAAGTTACGAATCATATTGATGAAAAGTTACTATACGAAATAAAATGTTATGAATGACCGGTCCTACAAATAATTTTTTATAAGGTGGCACAATATGAATCGCACAATAAGTGCATATAGTACATACTTTAAAAGGATGTGTATTGAAGACTTTTTCCCTCACCAGAAATATCAATTTTGTTAGAACATATAAGTACCTAGGAAAATGTCAAATGAGCTAGTGCATTCTCATACATTGTTAAGATGAACAGTAGAGATTAAATTGCAATGGCATCTTTGCAGTTGAGTACTTCAACCAGGGCCGGCTCTACATTCATCCAATAGTGGTCAATTGAACATCTTTACGGAGAAATTCTTTTTAGAATGTACATGCATGTAGCAACTTTGGTTTAGTCATTTTTCGAACACCTAACACCTAGCTCAAAAATAATTGGACACTCAGTTCAAAATATTTGAACACTCAGCCCACATTCTAATTTAGTGGCAGATGCACGTCCAAGGACGGGTGTGCAGCTGAACATCGTAAACTTTAGTCTTTTTGAAAGTTCTTACCACTAGTATTATGCGAGGTACCGGTTCTTTTTGAACATAGCGTTTGATACATTATAAACACTCATCGTTCCAAATATCTGATGGTTGAACATGTACGTAATACATTAGCTCAAACAAAGTTCACTCTAAAAAAACAAAAACAAATTTCACACTCATAATGATAATAATTTCAAAAAAAAAAGAAAGAGAAAAAAGAAATAATATACTGGTATGGGTATTGTGCTATGTACGGGTGGGCACTGCTATGTCTTCTCTCCCAACAATTAATGATATATATTGTCCACAGTATAAATGTATTGATTTAGCATATATAATATTAACTATTTGTATTTTTTTTCTTTGTATGGTTTATGAAAATATGGACAATTTTCTTTTAAAAAAATTGAAGGTCTACATTGTTAGATTCATCTTGTCCAGCAATTCGTCCATCGTTTCTTGTTCTTCGTCGAAATCTTCTTCGTCGCTTCTTTCTATCTCTTCTTGAAATGGAATGAAAGGGGAAAGAAGGGATCCCTTTGTGTGTACCCGTGACCCGCGAGAACTTTTTACCCATTACCCGACCGTCTAGAATCCGTGAGATGCTCTTTAAAATGCCAGCCGTTGGATTAGATCCAATGGCTGAGATGAGACTCCAGCACAAACTAAAAAATATGGGATCCTATTAGGAATCGAACTACCTGTTCAACTCACAATGCCCCTACAGATTTTAGAAACTAAGATCACAGAAATTGTAAGCAAATAGAAAAATAATGCGTAAGGAACAAGAAGAGCAAGAACACAAGCTATACGTGAAAAACCTCAACGCGAGGAAAAACCATAAGAGCCACACCAGTCCATTATGAAACCAAGTCAAGAGTACAAGTCTTCTCGCTATCACTCTGAGATCTGCGTTTTCTCTTGCCTCTCTCTATTTTTCTCCGAAAAACTTACAACCCTAATTACAGACAGACTGCAATATAATTAGGTTGGGTCCTATAGCCAAAATTATATATTCAAGTCCTTGAAATATCATTTTCGCTGTAGTTCGCTAAACCACTGCTGAAAGTTGTCTACACCCCTAACAGATCCCTCATGGGAACCGAAGTGTGTGTGTATATATATATCCTCATCATTAACACTGCTCGTCATATATACTTTCTCCCTCTCTAGCTATCTGACTGCCTCTGAGTACAACTTCAGTAATTTGCCAATGGGTTTTGGTTCCGTCCAACATGTTTAGAGACATATTTAGAGTTGGTGGTGGACTTCTTGGGGAACAAGATCTCGGGGGAACTTTGCCCAGAAATAGGTTTAGAAATGTGAACATTTATGAGTACCATCCTGAACAACTACGATCTCTTCCCACTTCTTCAAAACATTGAATCTTGTTTTTTTACTTCTCAAGCTATATGTAGTTCTTCTTATTATAATAATCAAATTATACCAGCATGTATGGCTAGTGGCGTAATCAGAAATATGCATCAATGATGGCACTATAAAGAAAAGATTTCGGGGGCAGCAAGGATGGACGGATGAATTATAGATCGCTTATTGACTTTCATATGTTCTCGAAAATTCGAAGTAGGTGTCTCCCAATTAATATTAGATGGGCAAATACTTCTACAATAGTTTACACAAATGCACATACTTTCTTTTTATAATCATTTACCTCCTCAATAAATGGTTAAGATTATTTTATTCTAACAGCCCACATTCTCTTTTTAAAATTCTCATAAAAAATATATTTCTTTCTTCACATCACTAAAATATTTTGTAACTCTCCACACAAATCTAGCATATAATAGAGATTTTAAAATCAACATTCCAGAAGAAAAATGTATAGTAGTACATTCTCATTTTCTATAAATATTTTATTGAAACGTACGACACGTGACCGAGCCGCATCCCTCTCGGTGCCAACGTGGCTCCACGTTGCGTCACATGTCATCTCTTCGCTTCTCAACCCGATACCTTGCCCCACCCGCCATATATGCCGCAGACCGAACAGCCCATCTGGTGTTACGGGCTTGGCCATCGGACCTTGGGCTTTATTGGACTTGTCCAGACGGGGCAATCGGACTTTAGGCTTTATTGGGCTCTTCCAGACGGACTATGTACGGTTGTCTGGCCCTATGTGATAAATACTCCTATATATATATATGTGTGTGTGTGTGTGTGTGTAAAATCACAGGGTATTATTAAGCATCACTATTGATCTCATGGAAAGACATATATATCCTATATAAGAATATATATATATATGAGAAATGATATTGGTACCGACGGGGTCGGTACCGATATCGTAGGGACGGCCGCGCAGGGCCGTCTCCGGCCACCGGACGGCCGATCCAAGCCGTCCAAAAATTCTAAAAAAAAAAAACGAGGGGGTCACGAATATACATATATACACGAAAAAGGGTGCTCGGATCAAGCACCTTACACACCTCGGATGCCGTTGATTCACGCGCTAAGCCCCTCATTTTTTTTTTATAGAATTTTTGGACGGCTCGGATCGGCTGTCCAGTGGCCGGAGACGGCCCGGCGCGGCCATCCCTACGATATCGGTACCGACCCTGTCGGTACCTGTAGCATCACTCCATATATAATTATCTGTCTATCCACTTGTAAGCCCCATCGATCAAACGGGCCCTATGTGTATTAGTAATATTTCATGGACCGTGATGAAGAGAATGATATTTTTTTTTTCTGAATTATTTTTTAAAAAAAGGCACAAATTAAAGATTCAGAATAGCTGACCCTCCAAATCTACTGAGTTTTGCTCCAAGAAGAAAAATGGAAAGAAGAGATCCAACCTTGTGTGAAATATGAGTGATAGAAGGTTGACCGTGGACCAATAAGGTCTTCTTCTTTTTTCTCATTTTCAATTCTCAAATTTTGTGATGTTGACAAATGTGATAAGTCGTCTCCACCGCGTTGCAACTATAGTATTGCGTACATAATTAATACTGAAAATAGTTTAATAACTTGCCTAACAAAATTCCACTCCTGCGTATTCAATTCAATTATTCCGGTTCTCCATGTTTTCGAAGGAAATAGTCCGCCTCCTCTATACGTGTACCCCTGTTGTGGCTGAGGTAGTTTAATGGGCAGAATTCTTTGGTTGTTCAACTCAACTTTTTCTCTGTAATGCAGGACGTTTCGGGTTAGTTTGCACGAACTTCATATCCATCTCTACTGTCCTTTTCACAGTCATTTCGCATGTTCAATTCTGGGATTGAGGCGGCCCGGCTAAAAAGTTGTTGAACATGAGACCTTAGAAATGAGTAGATTCCCAATTCTCAGACCAAGCCCACAGATTGTTCAACTCAACTTTTTCCCTCACGCCGTGTGCCTGAATATCGTGCTCAATTTTTGGACATCTACACATAATTCACATTGCACTGTGCACGGAGATAAGGAATATTGGATGTGGTGGGAATTAACACCTGAAACATACCTAGTTACCTTGTACTCTTAATAATAGACAACCAAACACACAATCACACAAACTTACTCACATCAAATATGGGACCCACATGCACTGTCGTTGATCGAATACTATCCATTTTTATATGGCATTGGTTAGCAAAATCAGTAGTGTTATAAAAATTGTGAATCTCAGATTTTAGGAGAGTTGCTTTATGCTTTGGGCAATTTCATCGGTTTAGTCCAATCAAAAAAATTCAGTTAAGTCGAAAATCATGTAATGGAAAAGAAATCAGTGCAGATCCAGTGACCTTACTTGACGTACTCTGGCTCTGCATACATTGTGTTTATATAGGCACCTGCCGCACCTGCTTCACTTAGACCGTCGAATGAGTAACATTTGATATTTTCAAAGATTAATGAATTCCTTCTTTTTGCCATTCGGCCGGAAACAAAGAGTAGATCATTTCATGATTGTCGATCTCACTGAGTAATTCTCTCCTAAAAAATCTACAACCACAGTACTTAGTTTTGTGTGTGGAATCCGCAAAATATGTGAGGGTATCTTTTCTTTTCTTTTTTCGAAAAGTACATATGAGTCTATATGTATTTGTATTTATAAGCTGTGGGGTACCAGCAAAGCTCAAATTCTCTCGTTATCTTTAACCCTCTATCCAAGTAAAAACCATTTTGTGCTCCAGGAGCAATGCTCTTTCCTCTCACAAAAGTGCACTAAAGAATCTCTTCCGAAGAAAAATTATTTTGTGCTCCAGAAAGAGGTCAGCATTCAGCATAAGATCGAAGTTAAACATAAAGAGATCAGCATTTCGTACAAGACCGAAGTTAAACATAATCTATTTGGCTAAGCATTGGCTAACCTCTTGAAAATTGAGGACTAATCATTAACATTGCCTTTGAAATGGAAATTTTCGGTCAACAAAAATATAAATTCAAGAAAACTGATTAATTTCTTCTAGGGTTTGGTGAAAACCCATTAAGAAGGTAAGTAGTTGCATACTTTCCTGTATTTGGTCATCCTATATTTTTGACCTTTCAAGCACTCCAAAGAGAGCCAACGAATCCAATTCTACATTCAAATGAAGCCCTGATTTAGAAAATGCGTTACAGTTAAAATTCTATTCCCTAAAATAATGTACTACTAATTGATACTATAGGTCACAATAAGTGATACTTCATTCAATTTAAGAGTACTAATTAATTAGATATTTAGGGAAATTAAAGGCCGAAAGAGATGAATATTTGATGAGTGATTATTTATCTGCTGACTTACATTGATGAGAAGAATACGAAAAATAGTGTTGATAAGGAAACTACTTCAGGGATAAAATATAAGTACGGGATCCATGAAACCACCTACACGCAAACTACTGTAGTTTTCATACTGTTGAGAGCACAAAAAAAATGCAGTTTTTACCCGACAATGTACTCATTGCTACTGTAGCATTCTTGCCGATCGAGCGGTGCCAAGCGCTGACCCAGTCGTTCATCTCGGCACGGACAACTTTGATTGAATCAGAGCACGTATAAATTAATATGAATCGTCGATTGCTTAACAAAGATCTAAGCTATCGATTGCTGAGATAAACAGCCATCTCCCATTCCATGATTTTTGGGGTTGTGGGTGTTTATTAAAGGTAAATAGTTAATCATAAATAATTACTCCTATGTTGGGTACCCCATAAAGTAGCATGTTTTGGATCGTGGTTGGATATGTTTAAGGTAACCAAAAAAGCACGGTGGGGGACATGTCAAATGACAGAAACTTTTGTAGGCCAAATGGGTGATTGTTGTCATCGGAGAGGGTTTGGCGAAAATGAAGAGGCAACTAACTGCCCACAAAGATAACAAAATATCTTCTTTGCGGACCATTCATTAAAGAAGGTTTTACAAAGGTCAATCGCGTGTGTCCAAAGTGTTTTTGGGCGGTCTAAATTGAAAATCAATTGTGACCGGTGACAATTAATTCTGATTGATCAAAATTAAAAATGAATCTCAGTCATTGGTTGTGCGAATGAACGACTGTGATTGCGTCGCTCCGTAAACGGAGCTTCCGTGAATAAATTTCTCTCCAAAGATAATTTCAAAGTTCCAACTTCCAAGCAGTGGCCATGTTGTCAAAGGTTAATTTCCTTGTACACTGAACTAGCCCTAATATTGAACTTTTAGACTTAATAATAAAATAATTACAAGACTGGAACGTATCACCTTTTACATATCTTGATCGACCGAATGTGAATTGTGATCATCGTTGACGGTCGGAACAGTACTGCTGACCTCCAGTTGAGTTGTTATCTTGTGGACTCTCGTAATTAATAGAGTGTTCCGAATTTGTACTTTGTTGTGACACCTCGTTTTTCGGTGGCCGACAGTACTGTAGGATGGCAAACTCCGTCTGGACGGGAGGCGGCAAGTCATGGTTTATGAGAAAAAAGATCCCTTCTATTTGTACAATGCATTTTAAAGCCGTGAGAGCGGGCCAAAACGCATAGGAACTTCACAGTTAAGCGTGCTCATCCTGGGGTAGTCTAGGAATGGATGACCTACTGGAAAGTCTATGGGTTTTGGGCGTCCAAATCGAACAATATTGTACAAAGATGAACGGATCGTTACATTTGTACTTCATATATATGATGTAAAATAATCTCTTCTATCGGTTTATTAAAAAAAAAAAAAAACTTAACATAAAAAACGAGAAACGCGCACCCTTAAACTCTAATAACGTGTGATATCTTTCATGTACCAAGAATATCTACGCAGCATGCATTGCATCTGATTTGGTGAATCAATTATTTGCTCGATCCGTTTGAACATCTAACTCGTCTAATAGCAACTAGACGTACTGGTATGACCGGGGAGAGGATCCTCTTGGGTTCCAAAAAATACTATTGGACTGTCCACTTAATTCATCTGTGGGTCTTTTTCCGACCTATTTTGTTGATCCAAACCGTTTCACAATTTAGAGCTTGTCAAGAACATCAACCACGTGAAAAATCAAGTTTGATCGAACACCAGTGGATATAATTTCAAAATGCAGGGTTAAAATGGGTTTTGAATCTTGTTATGTTCTAAAACAAATCATATCAAACGATATTTGATTTGTAGGCCTAATGTTCTTGACAAGCTTTACTAACATGACAGTTTGGATCATGGCACGAAAATGGCCCAACATAGCCGGTTTGGGGTCAGCGCTATGGATATTCTCTGCACCTTCCTGTGCTAACCTAACACACCTAGCTAACCCCCGCTAACTATACCGTGTGGCAAAAAAAACTAGATGTAGTCACTGAACAATCCATTTTTATGGAATAGAGAGGAGCTGATTCCTATAATCGGTACCCAAAACACCAACCACTCTATCTATTCATGAAATCTGACTTTAATGCAAAAGCCTTCATCGTTTTGTTATGTTTTGATGAGATATAAAATCTCACAACAATGCGCATTGACTTTACAATAAAGATGGTCCCACATACCTACTCCTTTATTGACAATAACATATCCCTAAATTCTTGATTAATTTCTTCTAATTAATGATCAATTGTTTTCTATATACTAGTATGATGTTTATTTAACAATATTCTGGCAATCACAAGGGATCCGCATAACTTGAAGGGGTTTGTCGAGCCAAAAAATAACAGTAAGAGGTTTACACCGGATCCGGGGACCTTGTACTATAGGGCTGGGATGCATTATAAAGGTGTAGTGCGTAATCAGATTTCTTCTTATTTGAACCACTAAAAATATTTTTATTGACATGATCTCGGTTCTGTTTATTACACCATTATCTTCCAAATTTGACTCACACCCACCATTTATATAAATTTTAAGATCATTGTAAGATTTAAATAAAGATGGGCGTAAACTTAGCTGGGTATCTATCTATTTATAAACAACACATCATCATGACTCATGAGGAGTCCGTAATGCAATTGGCATGGATACCGTATTCGGTGGTGGTGCCCCCACTAACCTTTGTGATGGTCCCACACTCCCTCCTAGCTAGTACTAGTATATATGATTTGGTTTAGGGATATAGAGGACACATACAGTACCCCAGATGATTTGGTTTTTAGAGAGAGAGAGAGAGAGAGAATAATTTTGTAGTCTAACAATGAGGCATGGGGTTGGCCAGATGATTATTTTACAGAGTATTAATTATATAAATTTCCAAGTTCAAGAGTTTTTAGCTTCTAGAAGTTTTACAACTGTACGTGGAAGCCAACCAACAACCAACCTTTTTCTTGCAAAGTCTAAGGACCACCTGACTATATCGCCCTCTTGACTATATGTGTGTGTGTGTATTTGTACGTATATCTAGAATCCAAACCGTGTCTGCCAAGTACTTAAGTTTTCACAAGAGGGAAAACAATCGTTTTAATTAAATGAAGTTCACACACAATATGAAGTTTTAATTAGGTTTTGGCAATATGAAATTTTAATTATCAAATGCCTGAGTACAGAGAAAAGGATATAACAAAGGGAACAAATCCTCTTCCGTTCACTTCTTAGATTATAACGTTCAGCTAAACCGGCCATTTATGAGTCATAACCGAATAATTTATTTTTTATAATTCTTGATAGACATTAAACATGCCAAAAATTACATTGATCGATCGATGTCATTGTTTAATACTATTTCATAACACATATTTAATAGATTCCAACATCATATTGAAACCCAATTAACTCATCTATCTTAAGAAATGAGTGCAATCTAAGATCATATGAATTCGATTTTTTGCATGCTCAATTTTTCTAAATTAACTCTAAAAAGTAAATCATCGAAAACATTAAAGTGGCCCAAAGTGAATCCACAAATAGGCAAACAAAACTGTCCAGTTGTTCGTTTTTTTTTTTTTTAGCCATATTTTATAATTAACGGGGATTAATTAGTGAAATGTTAGACAACGCTATCAAGTTCGTTATTGCTTCCGTAAACAAACATGCACTACAGCAATCATCGTGGAAAACTTGTACTTCCTATCTGAAAAACGAAAAAGGGAAAAAGACTTGGGAAACTACTACTCCTACTCCGCTTGTACGCATTAGGAAACTCATGAGAAGGTCCGGAAACAACCTTGCTTGCACACCGTTCCAACCCCTTAATTAGAATAATACAAATTAGTCAAAGGAGGGAGGGTAGCCCAGTCATTTTCCATTCAACCAAATTCGTAGACTTCATTAGTCATTACCGAGTAACATTAATACCATTCATTTTCTTCAAATTTTTCTACCACCTTCATGTATGCATATATATAATACATATATATATTTGGAAGAGTGCATGTTGTATATATAGCTCGAAACGCCGGAAAATTTTGAAAGGGCCTGACCATCTTGGAGAGAGAGAGAGAGAGGGCCTGACCATCGTGGAGAGAGAGAGAGAGAGAGCAGTTGATCATTTCAATATTGCTCTCTACCCATATAAGCCCTCTAAACCATTGTCCATTTCCACCACCCAATCTAACAAACCTCATTTCCTACCTTATTATTCATTTCATCAAACCCCTCTAAACTTCGTTGGATAAGCAGCAGCAGCAGCAACAAGAAGAACGCCACCGCGGAGTCTGATGATTTTGAGCCTTTTATGAGCAAGAAGATTGAGGTGATAAAGAAATGACGGTTCAGAAAATCGCGTGGAGATCGTTCTTGCCCAATTTTTGCGTTTCCGATCAGAACCCATCGCCGAAGCCCAAAAAACCTGCGGTTTCTAAGCAGACTTCGTTTCAGAGGCTTTCGGCATCGGATTTGAGCTCTTCGACGCTTTCGGAGGACCTTTCCAACTCGTTGGCGGGATCAAACTTGCACGTTTTCACGGTCGGGGAGCTTAAAGTAATCACGCAGAGTTTCTCGTCGAGTAATTTTATCGGTGAAGGCGGGTTCGGGCCGGTTCACAAGGGTTTCGTCGATGACAAGCTAAGGCCTGGGTTGAAGGCTCAGCCTGTGGCTGTTAAGCTCTTGGATTTGGAAGGAATGCAAGGTCATAGAGAATGGCTGGTATGTTTATTGTTTTTCATAATTTTGACCCGTTAATCCAATTAGTTTTCACAATTTTTATGACAATTCTGTCCTGTTAAACACAATTCAATTCAACTTTGAGGTTTTTTTTTTTTTGTCAAATGGAGCATCAAATGTGTCATTATGGTTCTTTGACCTGATTTAGTTCATGCTTGTTCCTTGTTAATTATTTGGCAGACAGAAGTGATATTTCTTGGGCAACTGAGGCATCCACATCTGGTGAAGCTAATTGGATATTGTTGCGAGGATGAACACAGACTGTTAGTGTACGAATACATGCCTCGCGGCAGCTTGGAAAATCAACTATTTAGAAGTATGTTCTCCTTTTCCCCGGCCGATATACTTTCTCTTGAAAAAGTTCTTAATTAAATTTCAATTTTGTAGCACTATTTGGCTTCGCACAAGAATTTTTTAGTATTACTTTGTCATATTTAGGGTGGGTCTGAATTAAAAAGTTAAGTGATTTTTTTTTTTTTTTTGCATTTGTTTGTTTTACATCAAACTTTTGTGTTTTATTAATTCATCTCGTCGAAAGAAATCAAAAAATTAAAAAAATATGATCGAAACTCATAATTTTTTGAATAAAGACAAAAATAAGTCAAAATGACAACTTATTTTTGTCTTTTTTGAAAAATCTATGAGTTTCGATCAAAATTTTATACTTTTCTGATTCGTCTTTCTCTCATCGAGACAAATCAATATATCACAAAAATTTAACGCAAAACTAATAAATGCGAATTTTTTTAAATAAAAATAAAAAATAAGTTGTTATTTGACTTTTAAAGCCAAATTAGCCTTTATTAGCTAAAGCGGATTTCGCGGGTACTTTCTTATTGTCATCCCAACTGGCAAATCAATATTTCAGCAGAAGGAGCATTAGGTCCCGTTCCGCAATGCTAAATAAGTACTTATTTTTTAAGAAGGCAATTTTAAGCTCAAAAATAATGGGTTTATTGAAATCTAAAAATATGCAATATTGATTTTGTTTGAAAAATCTCATTGAGATCTTTAATACGGTGCAAAAAAAAATTGAAAAATTATTTTTCATTTGCATTACTTTTGAGTTTGAATATGTAAAATAAGTACTTATTTTTTAAGAAGGTATTCTGGAACGGACTCTTATAGTTAATTAGGATATTTCATACCACTAAAAGGAAAAGTCAAGGGAGTTGACTTTTTGCATATTTGACTGCATTATGTAATATATAGTACTCTTGACTTACCTAATTCTTTTTTGTTGATGGAGTATCATGGTAGCGAGAAGTTTTTGGGTGCCAGACAGGTACCACACACGTTTGGACAGTTGGAATTGTTGACAAATACTGTCATATGGTACCCGTTTGGCACCTAAAAAATTCTCCATGGTAGCACATAAATCTAAAAAGTGACAATCCTAGTGTTGAAATGAACAAGGGCACAACGAGACATCAATAAAACAACGATGAACACTTGAAAAATTGCCTCTTTGTTTTTTTCTTTCCAATTTTAGTCAACTAACGAATGACTGGATTCTTCTCTATTCTGCAGGATATACGGTATCACTTCCATGGTCAGCCAGAATGAAAATAGCTCTTGGGGCTGCTAAGGGCCTAGCCTTCCTCCACGAAGCCGAGAAGCCGGTTATATACAGAGATTTCAAGGCTTCAAACATTTTGCTAGACTCTGTAAGTTCATTTTTCCTCCTTCACCGTAAGAGAATGACTTTGGTGTCCCCGGTCATTTTGGGGACACCATAACTTTTGACATAATAAAACCATTATGAATATAACCAAAACCCAGTATGAGCATAACCAAAACCATTATGAGCATAACAGAACCATAGCAAGGCATAACTTGTTTGTTATGCCTTGGTTGGATTTGTTTATGCCTTGATTGATTTTTTGGATATTCCTTAGTTATGTCTTGTTTGGGTTCTGTTACGTTTGTAATAGATTTTAGTTATACTCATAATGGTAAAGTTATACCAAAAATTACGGTGTCCCCAAATTGACTAGGAATACCATAGCATCATCCTCACTGTAAACTATCATTCGTGTTTTTTAAAGTACTAATAATTATAAGTTTTTGTTCATGTCTATACAGGACTACACTCCCAAACTCTCGGATTTTGGACTCGCGAAAGACGGACCAGAGGGAGATGAGACGCACGTTTCTACGAGAGTCATGGGCACGCAGGGCTATGCTGCTCCCGAATACATCATGACCGGTAATTTGCTAGTTTATGTCTTAGAATTTAGAATTCTCGTGCGTTGAAAGTTTCTTTCGCATTTCAATTCATGAAAAGGCTTAGGACGGCAGCAAAATTGAAATGCTAACTTTGAATAATTTCTCAGGTCACCTGACAGCAGCAAGCGATGTGTACAGCTTCGGAGTCGTGCTTTTGGAGCTCATAACGGGCCGAAGGTCCATCGACAAAAACCGGCCTCAAAGGGAACAGAATTTAGCAGATTGGGCCAGGCCACAATTGAAGGATCCGAGGAAGCTGAGACGGATACTGGATCCGAGACTCGAGGGACAATACTCCGAAATGGGGGCCCAAAAGGCAGCCCAATTAGCTTACCAATGCCTCAGCTACCGGCCCAAGCTTAGGCCCACGATGAGCTCTGTGGTCGAGACCTTAGAGCCTCTCCAGGACTTTGATGACATCCCAAGTGGCCCGTTCGTGTACACAGTTCCTACTGATTTGCAAAAGGAAAATGCCAAGGATGAGAGCCGAGGACAAAGGGAGATGAAGAAAGACAGAGAGAGTGATAGACATCGGAACCACCGCGAGCGTCGGAACCACCGGACGAGGTCGCCGAAATCCCAAACCATGTACTCGGAAAGTACTGCTCTTAAACAAAATTTGAGAAATGGTTTGAACTCCCCCGTTACACCGGAGAATTAAGAAGACATGGACTGGTGGTAACTAATAACTGTAAATCACAAATGTAGGTACTAGGTAGATAGTTGTTCAAGGGAGTTGTTTTTTTGTTAGTGTTGGAATTTTTTAATTCAAATTAGTTTTTTTTTTTTTCGTCTGCCTTTTGCGTTATTGGAAAAGTAAAGTTTTGTGTTCTAAATGAAAACATACTGATACTGAATGATAATGTTTGTGGTTAATTACCCATTAGACTTGAATCAAATACTCCCTCCGTCCCAATTTAACAACTCCGACTCTACTTTGACAGCCACTTTTATGCAATCTCATGCAAGTCGTAATGTCACATTTTCGTCCATTTGGCAAGTGGAGTGGTAGCCCAGTGGTAAACATCATGTACCTGTATACATTCAAACGTGGTTCAAAGACATTAAGAGTGATAAGAGGTCTTTGCCCCATAGACAATAAGAGTGCACTTAAGGACTAAGAGAAAAGAGGCCACGAATTCAACTTCTCTTTCAAAATGTTAATCTAACAATACCGACTATTGCCGAGAAAAAAAAAATACTACTATTCTCACTCTAGTCTCTTCACTCCTATTTGTGCCCTAAAAACTTGTCATGCGTAGCACATATGCTATTTTCTTTTTTTTGGGTCAAAGCACATGTGCTATTTACAATCGAACTTGTTAATTACGTGTAGATGCAAGATTTAAGTTGCGATACACAGCGATTGGCTAATTTCGTAATAGATAATGGAGGGGTCAAAGTGAAACCTTAGTAAATAATAAGGGCACCAAGCATAATTACCCCAATATTTACAAGAACAAGCTTGGAAATACTTGACTTATAATCAGAGGCAGAGACGTTCCAACATTACCAGTAACAGATACAAATAAAAATACAATACCGAATGATCGATTATTAATTGCATATTGGACTCTTAAAAAACTGAATACATATTAGCCCTACAGCGGAAAAACTATTTAATGGTCTTGGGGTGCCACCACGTGATGCCTTCTCACGTTAGGTTATTGTTCAAACATAAAACGGAACGGACACTCAAAAATGAAAACAGGTAACTTAAAACCAGAACCATCAACAGGACATAATACCACTTCCAATTCACAACTGATAAAGGTGATCAGAGAGCCTAGGCTCCAAGACTGCAACCAGTGGGATTTTCCTAACCGTAGCCAGTCCATAAACTTCCTCCATGCTCAAATCCTGAGCCCTCAAATTTCCAGGCAATCTCCATTTGAACCCGTGTAACATATTAGCCAAGCTAGACCGGATCATCTTGAGTCCAAGGCTGTATCCAGGGCACATCCTCCTTCCGGACCCAAACGGCAACAACTCGAAACTCTGCCCCTTCACGTCGATCGATCTCCCTAAAAACTTTTCCGGGCGAAACTCTTCCGGTGCATCCCATATCGCAGGGTCCCTCCCGATGCTCCACGTGTTGATGAACACTCGAGTTCCTTTACGGATGTCATAACCGGACACATTGCAATCTTCAAGAGCCTCGTGTGGGGCAAGCATTACGGCAACTGGATGGAGCCTCATGGTTTCTTTAACGATCGCGTCAATGTAAGGGAGTTGGGGGAAGTCTCTCTCTTCAACCCATCTCTCTCTTCCGATGACTCTGTCGAGCTCTTCGGTTGCCTTGTTTATTAAATCTGGTTGTTTCAAGAGTTCAGACATTGCCCATTCCACAGTTGTTGCTGAAGTGTCTGTACCACCAGCAATCAAGTCCTGAAACATATATATGAGGTTATTTAGAGGTTCAACATGGTTGAAAATCCTAATTTTGAAGGGGCTAAATGAACCTTATCAAGATTTTGAATAAGCCATACGGCCCATGCAATTATATTTTAGGACAAAATCCTAACATATACATTAATAAATGAATTTATACTAGAGTTTGGTAGTGTCGGGCTAGGCCCCTACCTTTTGGTAGTTTGGGCCTCCGGGGCCTTGACACAGCAACCTTAGGCTCCGTTCAGTTGCTAGGAATGTTGTACCGGAAAGTTTTTCTCAAGAAAAGTTAAGTAAAGTGAAGTAAAGGAAAAAGAAATCTATTTTCCTGTGAGTGTTCATTTGACTTTTTTTTTTTTTGCAGGAAAACAAAAATTTAGTGGTTCATTTGTCGGGAAAAGACACTTATAAGAAACTTCTTTAATTTTATTCCCATGGCTAATTTTAAATAAAAGTAACTTTGAGATCTAAATAATAGGCTATCATATTTCAAAAATTAACACATACAGAAAATGTATTTTATCTAATGCAAAGCCTTAACATGAAAAGAAGAAATTGACTTGCAATGCCCTATTCAATTTGCTATCTTCTGAATGAGCAAATCCCCCATTTAAATTGACATCCTCTGATAATCAACCTAACGAATGAAGTTTAAAAATAAGTAAATGATAACTTAATAAACAATTGCTAAACAACCGTGCTTGATCAGTTGCCAATACAAAAACTCACTGATAATTAGTTAGTAGAAAACAAAATTGAAGACTAATGACAAGATAAATAAATACTTCCAAAAAAAATAAACTACCAATCTTTTTCGACAACAATTATCTCAGAAAGCACCATAGTAGTCAAAATTATTGTTGCTCACGTAAATCTCAAAATGCCTTTCTAAGAACCTAATTCATATTTTTTGGGAATTGGTGTCAGTCACTTTTTTTCTTACCCTCCAATTATTTTGGCCCCACAATGAAGAAAACTTTTCCCGTGATGCAAAATCCTACTCCCTCCGTCCCGGTTTGTTTGTCCCCCTTTTTGACTTTTTGAGAGCGTTTGACCTCTCAAAGAATTGGCTATAATTTTCAATTCATAATGTTTTTAATATGCAATATGGATCTTATTTGATAGATCTCAATTAGTTTTATTATACAAAATCTTTAAAATCATAAAAAATATTATAAATTGTAAGATATAAGTATATTTTTGAAAGACACGTATTTCGACAATTGGACAAACAAATTGGGACGGAGGGAGTATGTTTTTGGCTAGATCACTTTTGCAAGAAAGTAAATTTTGCAAGAAAACTTAAAAACATGTTTCCCACTACTTTCCTGTCAACTAAACACTAAAAAAGTTATGAAAAAGTTGAATTTCTCATCCTTTCTTTTACTTTCCTAGCAACTGAACGAGGTCTTAAAGTTGGTTCGCTCTAATAAACCGGTACTTCGTAGGAGTGTGACCTCCCAATCCGACGCCTACTCAATATCCGGACACTACCCGCTCGCTCCCCCTCTGTCCGCCCTCGGTTTAGAGACTTCTTTCGCTTTAGGAAAAAAAATTTAAACAGTAACATGATACTATAGATGAAGATATAACTAATCAAAAGCGCGAATGAATCATACCTGAATGAATCCTTTGACACCATCACTAGTGAGTTTAACCTCAAGGTTTGGATCATCAGCCAGCTTCAATAACAAATCCACCATATCCTTGGGCACAAAATCCTTCTCTGCTTCCTTCCTAGCCTTGTGTTCACCAATCACATGGTCATGAAACCTATCGAATTTCTTGCACAAAGCCTTCATTCGCTTCACGTATCCCTGCAAATCCAAAAAATCAATCCACGGTATCCAATCTCCTATGTTCAAGACACCGTTAAGCAAGAACAACTCATCTAACATCTCTTGAAATTCCTCAAGCGTCACTATCGATTCCTCATGTTTAGATTCACTAAAGTACTTTTTGCCCAGTACAATTCTGCTTATAATGCTTAGAGTAACGCGTGAAAGATGGTCTTTGAGTACAACAGGCTTTCCTGACAAGGCAAAGAGTCGGGACATAAAAGCTTTTTTCTCCTCTACACGAATGTACTCATATGACTCTAGCCTTTTCGAGCTAAAAAGCTCGTGTAGGTAGATTTTACGCCCTTGGCGCCAGTAGGGTCCATAGGGAGCCCATGTAATATTGGAGTAGTTGTAAGTAGTGTATTTGCCAGCCGCAGTCTCAGGGCGAGTGGCGAAGATTTGGTCATAAGTTTTGAGGAACTGCTTTGCCATCTCAGAAGACGAGGCAATCAAAACCGGGTAAGAGCCGAATTTGAGTTGCATTAGGTGTCCATACTTTTGAGACAACTTGTGGAGGGATTGGTGCGGGAGGGGACCGATGAGGTTCAGGTTACCGATGATTGGCCAAGGTTTAGGGCCCGGGGGGAGGCTATTTTTCCTGTGGTTATAAGGGAAAATTTTCGAAAGAATGAACAATGTAGCTACCCAAGAGAGGGCTAGAACAGCCCAAGATTGAGTTTCCATGGGTGGAGAATATGTAGTATTTTTGTGGTTGTGAGTTGTGAAGAGAATGAAGGGGAAGAAATGGGTACTTATACAGCTGAATGAGCTCGAGGAAACTTCTCTTTCACCTTTCACAATTGAGATTCTATTGAAGAATATTGTTGGGAAGAAAAATTGAAAGTTTAAGGAAATGTGAGGACATCATTTTTGTTTCTCTAAGTCTCACTGTGGCTCTATAAGAAGGATATCTGGAAGGTCCCCGGCAGGGCGGCGGTTTGAGCAGTGGGATTTTGTTTTGGGTGTTTAGGGCTTTGGTTGGTATCGGGTAGTGTGGAGATGTAATTTTAATTTTCTTTTTGTCTTTGTCCTTTTAATCTTTGTAATATTGCAGAGATTAATAAAAATAATTTGCCAATCAAAAAAAGTATCTGTTAAGTGTTAAGAGATCAAGAAAAAAAAGTTTAAATTGTACAACTTATAAGCCAGCGAAATCAACCTAATAGAATATTATACAAGGACAGGAAGGTATTAATTTTGGACAAACTATATTTTATTTTTGATCAGTTGCAACCGGTCGGATTATATAATGGGAGGTAAATTAATTTTGGACAAACTATATTTTATTTTTGCTCAATTGCAACCGCTCGGATTATATAATGGGAGGTAAAAACTTCGGTCACGAAAGTCGATATGACATGATCGATGTCCGCTGCCACCTAGAGCCCCCAAATTTTTTGTCCCAAATAGGGCCCTTAAGTCCGATAAGTAGTTAATGTAAAATAGACCAACATTTGCCAAATCTGAGCCCGTACCTTCCACTAGGCTCGCACACACGAGAATTTTTTTGGTGCAAATAAGATACCGCTTATGTGGTATCCGTGCAACACATCCGAGCCGTCCTAACATTAATGCAACAGACTGCTCTTCATTGAAAATAGCTCCCATAAAATCTAGGTTGTTGAGATTCGAACGTAGTCTAAAATGAACTTATGTAGTATTACTTCCTCAAAGGCTAGCTCCACATGGAACATGCCATTTGCTACATATATATAAATTGTTATAGCTACACTGTCCACACAAAATATATACAAACAATTGGTATTTCGTTCATTTTTTTACTTTATGTTTCCATCTAATTTTTTTCAAGCTCAAATTATACCGCTAAAACTAACAAGAAAAATATAATGAGAGTATATTATGGCATGGGTTTGCTTCATTAAAGGGCCGGAAAGTTGATGCTTTCTATCCAGATATTCAGGCAGGAGAGTTCTGGGCTTAAAGAAGAGAGACCGGGGGGTGGTGGTGTGGGGTTTTGTGAAGTTTGGGGTTATGAGGGCCAGTGACTTTTGGCCCCTTTAGGACGTGAAGATTGGTTCCATGTGGTGATTGAGATTTTAGACAAAAAAGTTTGTGGAGATAGATAAACCGACGTATCCTACAGCCCTTTTTATGTTTTTCAAGTGTGGAGCAAGTTAGTGGGGCTCCGGTCGAGTTGGAGTATTAGAAGGATTTAGTTTTAAAGATTATTTGGAGAGATCATTGTATAATTTTTGAGGACATTGAGGGGCCCATCATTTGTAACATTTGGGTAGTTATTTATTTTTGAAGCAATGTAAAAAATCCGGGTCGTCACACATACAGTACTCTGCCACGCATACACCGAGCGTCATGCATGATGTTACCTACCTAAAATAGGTTCGAGTGGCACGTGCCTAGCACATGGCTTGAGGAGCAAGTACATTCATCCTATAAAAGCCTAAGGGGGAAACCCTAAGGAGGGTACGTAAGCCATTTCATGATCTAAGATCTATGGTACTTTTGCCTTTATGTGCTCCTAGTTTCTAACTTAAGAGAGGGGGCTCACTTAGAGGATCCGTCCCGATGTACATGAAGTGAATCACCACCCACGTACATGAGTACTAATATAGAACATTATATTTCTCGTCACATACATACACATGCACACACACACACAAAAAAAAAACATTGCCAACTAATAATTCATAGCTCTTGGTGAATTCCTCCACCAAACTCATCCTGACTAGCTTGAGCCATTCAGGCATGAGAGTTCTGGGCTTAAAGAAAAGAGAGTGGGGGGGAAGTTTGGGGTTATGAGGGCCAGTGACTATTGGCCCCTTTAGGACGTGAAGATTGGTTCCATGTGGTGATTGAAATTTTAGAAGAAAAAAAAAGTTTGTGGAGATAGAACGTACGTATCCTACAGCCCTTTTTAAGTTTTTCAGGTGCGGAGCAAGTTAGTAGGACCCCGATCGAGTTGAAGTATCAGAAGGATTTAGTTTTAAAGATTATTTGGAGAGATCGTTGTATAATTTTGGAGGACATTGAGGGGCCCATCATTTGTAACATTTGGGTAGTTATTTATTTTTGAAGCAATGTAAAAAATTCGGGTCATCACACGTACAGTACTCCGCCACGCGTACACTGAGCGTCATGTATGATGTTACCTACCTGAAATAGATTCGAGTGGCACGTGCCTAGCACATGGCTTGAGGAGCAAGTACACTCATCCTATAAAAGCCTAAGGGGGAAACCCTAAAGAGGTTACGTAAGCCATTTCATGATCTAAAATCTATGGTACTTTTGCCTTTATGTGCTTCTAGTTTCTAACTTATGCATCGGAGTGTCCTCCAGCTGAATCCAGTTGAACGACACTAACCAGTTCCCTATTTTGGAGACTTATTAAGGAGAGGAGGCTCACTTAGAGGATCCGTCCCGACGTACATGAAGTGAATCACCACCCACGTACACAAATACTGATATAGAACATTATATTTCTCGTCACATACACACACACACAAAAAAAACATTGCCAACTAGTAATAATTCATAGCTCTTGGTGAATTCCTCCACCAAACTCATCCTGACTACCTTGAGACATTGGACAAGCAGTGTGGAGTATTTAAATTGGACTTGTTAGGATCAGAAATCATGAATGGGGGCCATTAAGATTTGCATGCTTTTTTATTCCCCATTCACAGAAATCTGATTGCCTTCTATTTATCCAACATAGCCAATATAGGCCCATTGCTTCGCCAAAACTTTAGCCCCAAAATACATGCCCACACACAATATTCAATTATGCTTGAAAACTTGAAACCTTAACTTTTGTATAAAAAGTTTTATTTGTAGAGGTTGTTAACAAATATTCTCTATCTATTTTTAAAATATTACAGTAGTTGTGTTCAGTTAGAAATGGGAATCACGTTTAGAGAGTTCTTCTTGGTTTCTAAATTTTTTTTAATAATTTAAGTGTCCGAACTAGCTTATGCGCACCTCGATTAATCCTAAGGGGTCAATTTCACCGCTTACTTGCAGAGGTCTCAATTAAAGTCATATCATAACTTAGATATACTAAAAGATAACTCACATGATTTTTTTTGTGCAATTAAAAAAATTGGAATGAAAATTCACATGATATTTTAATAACTCGGATGTTCGGGCGGCCTTATTCACTAGGCCAAGCCCAGGGTTTTGGTTTGTAAGTATCTGCTTGTCCTTCCTATTAGATACACCTCGTCTCTAACCAATGTGTTGATTTCAAATGAGATGGTATTCAAAATGTAGTTGTACTTGAGAAAACCAATGAGATGGATCCTCAACTTGGTTAGTAGGGCAACAAGAAAGGTGGATCCTAACTCCGAATTCAAGCACCAGAAGTCTGTGCACAAATGGCGATGTGGAGCCCACTTTGGGTTCCACACAAACGATCAGATCTAAAATCTAAATGAAAGTTGGAAAATTAAACCGAATACTTACAGTTATCCGATTGAGCTCATATTTCTCAAGAGTACTTGACAAAATATTTTATATGCAATGAACGACTCAAATCGTTTGTGTGAGATTCAGGGTGGACTCCACAAAAAATCTGTGCACATAATCGAGTTGATTCAAGAAGGCCATCGCAAAGTAATATTACGGGCCATCCCAATTTTCACAAAGTACAATAATTTATCAGCAATGGTTCGTGGTTTTCTCAGCCATATGAATTGAAGATCAAGTTCAGGTTCAAGATAGTTGTCTGGTGAAAGTGCAATTGTGATTTGGAGTAGTTTAGATCTTTGATTTGGTGTTCATGATTTGCTTCTAGTATGTTCAGGTGCTCCCCGTATGTCTTGGGGTATTTGGTGTCTGGGTTAAATGTTTGACTACTCTGTTCTTTTTGGTTGGCGTCTCGCCAACCTCCCCTTCCTCTGGGGGCGAGTGGCATATGATTGTTTTCAACTTAGGTGTCAACATAGTTGGATGTAGGTCGCTGGTTGTGATGCCTCTTTTTTCCATTTCCTTTTTATCTTTGTAACTTCAGTTCTTTAATTAATAAAATCTTTTCTTTGCTGATCAAAAATAATAATAATTTAGTTCATGTAAAACTCTAAATAGAACTCCAAGAGGTTTTGACTATGTAGCCATGAGAAAGTTAATAAGTGATTGTTCTCTATGAAATCGCATTTTAGAATTCCACGATGGCCAAACATTCCAAACCTTGGAGTCACGGGAGGATTTTTCAGTCATTAACTTTAAGATTTCAAAATTAATTAAGGTGCGCGAAAGCTAGCCTGACACCTAGTTATCAAGGGGGGAAAAAAAGCAGCTCCAACTAGTCTTGCGACAACCCATGGTGGGCCAAACTCATTTTGGTGCAGGCCCAAAGTCCATTAAAGGGGTCACTAGCCCGAATTGGGGAATGACGATGGTGGGCTTTATAATCGGCTTTTGGGCCGGATACGGACGAAACTAGATTGAGCTCAAGGCTTTGGTGGGGTAGCCTGCCACAAAATATTGTAGCGCGACCTATACACACTTATACAAACACTCTCGAAAAAGGTAATATAGTATTTGTGAACTTGTTTGTGATTATAAATTATAAGTATGATTCTTCTTCCTTTCTCTCATTTTGTCTCTACGCTCCCTCCCCTGTCCCCTCTCTATTTGCGATCAACACACAGTGGGACCCACAACGGTGACAGAAAGCGTTGGGTTTTCACCTGATTTAGAAGTAATTAAATTAAGTACTAAGGAAAAATTGTTAGGATTCTTTTTCTATTTGTTTATTTTTTCTATTTTTGGGAATTCGAACTAAAAGAAACTTCAAATCCCTAAATTGTCGTAAGGAACCCAGTTCCCTATTTGGGATGGGGATGGGGATGAGGAATAAAACCAAATAACTGTTGAGAATCGGGAATGTAAAAGGGGTTCGGGGATGGGAACGGTGATATCTAACCCCGATTCACCCTCTTGTTAGCACTAGTAGCGGAAAATAGTGTAAAAACTTAGACTTTGTCTGGAACCTAAGGAAAAGAAAATGGGCAAAAAATGAGAGGAAAATAGAAGGAAAAATTTACTATTTACTAAACTTGGAATTTTTATTTTCCTCTCTCTTTCTTTTCCAACCAAACAATTGAAGGAAAAAATTTTAATTTTCTTTTCTTTTCCTTAAAAAGTTATAAACAGAGCCTTTACTGCGTTAATATTTCGATCTTTTATAATAAAAAAAGGAAAATGATTTGGCACTTTAATTTTTTATGATGGTACCCTAAAAATTTGTCTTTTAGTGTGTCGTACTATGTATAATTTTTATACTAAAAGATAAATTTTGAAGTGCTATCATAAAAAAATAGAGTGCCAAAATTATTTTCTTTAAAAAAAAAATATCCAATTTTGATTTTAACGTACTTTCCTTTCTCTGTCTTTCTAGAAAAAGCCACGGAGGGAATCAGAAGACAGTGCCCTATAGCCTTCTGTTTTCGGTTTATCAAAGCAATGGCTTCTCTCGACACCGACGTGACGATGGTCCCCGCCGGCGAGGGTCCAAGCGACGCGCCACCGTCCTCGTCCGCCGCTTCCGCATCCTCGTCATCGAAGAAGGCCAAGCGATTCGAAATCAAAAAGTGGAACGCTGTCGCTCTCTGGGCTTGGGGTAACAAAACCCTAACCCTAACCAGCTTCCTTCAACATGAATTATCTTTGTGATCTTCGTGTCATTTATCTAATTCGATTTTGTTTGGCGGATGTAGATATTGTTGTGGATAACTGTGCTATATGTAGGAACCATATCATGGATCTCTGTGAGTTTGATCTATTCTATTGTACTCCTTGTATTGTTTTTCCTGTTAGATTTTTCATATTTATTGTTTGGAGAATGATTTTCGCACTCCACTTTCTTATAAATTAATGCTGTCCAAAATTAGTCTTTTTGTGCTTGTGTTGTGTATAATTGAAGCGCTGAATGATGAATTTTGAAGTGAATTTATAAGAAAATAGAGTGCAAAGATCACTATCTTTATTGTGTATTGTGTAATGTTGTTGGTCTGTTTTTTGATGATCTTGATTAGGCATTGAGTGTGAAGCTAACCAAGCTAGTGCCACAGGATCATCATCTTTATTGTTATTGTGTAATATGATCTGTTTTGTGATGCTCTGTTTAGGCATTGAGTGTCAAGCTAACCAAGCTAGTGCCACAAGCGAGGAATGTACTGTTGCTTGGGGTATGTGTCTACTAAAATTGACGCACTTTTTTTTATACTTATGCTGGTGTTAATTCATGTTTTGTTTTTATTTAGAAGATATATACTAACGTATGCAGATATAGACACCAATATCTGTGTATATGTGTGTTGTGTGCAGTCTCTATATGCTGGCCTTGTTACGTGTTGTGGCTTTAGTTGGGAGGTATAAATATGACTGTTCAGTAGCTTGTGCGAGGTTTACGTCCCCTAGAAAGACACTAGAAAATATGCTTTGGTAATGGAATCTGTGTCACTGAATTGTGTACCCTGATAGTGTTTTGGAATCTGTGAAAATATTACATGTATGTAACGGCTTCTTTTATCGGAAGCAAGGTTTTATCATCATATGAAAGTGGATCCATGCTCAGTAGGGTGTTGAATTAATCTAAGCATGTGCATGGAATTAAGGATATCATGTTCATGTATGATGGGTTTTTACCTTGCTATGGACAATGTAAAGTACCCAGGAGTGAGAATGTGTTTTGGTGTTACTCTATAATTTCTTTCTTTTTTTTGGTTTTCCTTTTCTCTTTCCTTTAGCACGGGAGTTTTGGAGATAGGTTTGAGGTCAAGGATTGCTTTGTCTTGATATTGATAGATGAATACAACTGTCTGAAACTCTTATCAGCTCGTGCTTAGGTTATTTCTTTACAGAGGTCATTTAAGTATTCTGATGAGTGATGCCATTTAAGCTACTTAGAGGCTTTTGAAGAAGAATTTTGGGTATTATGTGCATGCCAGTAGTGAGTTTTTCTATTTTTGAATTTCCGACTTCCTGACAAGCTTAGGTATTGGATTTCTGCTTTGATTACCTACCCCAACTATTATGTATCTCTCAATAGGAGCCTGCGGGATACGTCACTGGAGCAAAAGGTCCTCTTTATTCTTAACAGGGAATTCTTATCCAAATTTTTTCTCAACTGCTTGACTAGATGTCAGATAAGGGCCTTTACAGGCATCCCCCTTCCTGCTAAACCCTCTCCAATTATGTATAACCTCCCCAGCACACACCCCCACCCCCCCCCCCCCCCCCCCCCCCCTCCCCGCCATGTTTTGAGTTTATGTCTTCCCCCTCTTACCTTCAGTGGTGCAATTACTTGGAATGGTATCAGGCCTCATTCTCTTGTGGTCATATGTCATAGCCAGAGATGACATATTTGGTTCCACAATGGTATTCTCAGGCGCAACACTGGTAAATGTGGTCGCATTGTCTATGGATACTTTTGCTGACAGTACGTGAAGTCATGAGCCAGTTAATTATACAGCTAAGTTCAGTATGTCCTGGCATGAATGGTTGTGCTAATCAAGGGTTTGTCCTGGTATTGAAAGTTTAGGATAAAGACGGTTGATAATCGCGAAGACATGTTAAGGAAAACAAAGGTTGGGGAGAGCCATGGTTAGTTCCTTTTCACAAAGAAGATATTGGCATCTTACAAGCACCTCTGACATGCATGGTGGAGATGCGTGATCTATTTTCATCTTTGTAATTCCAAGTTCCAACAACATATGTTGAATTTGAACCCTTGGTTATTGATGACATAGGGAGATTTTAGTTACATTTAATTGCTCAAGTGTCCCACGGTTCTTTATTTCACGATCAGACTGGGGCATTAGAGATTTATATTTCATCCAGTTGTTCATGGTGGAATTAGACTGGCTATTGCATGCTTATTGCTGGTTGATGTAAATTTTATTTTTGCTGTAACAAAGTTGGTTTCTATTCATTTAGGGGTTTGCAACCATGCATTCCATTTCCACTGCATCAGCCGTTGGCTCAAGACACGTCAAGTGTGTCCATTGGGTAAGTCCTGTGCCCCCACACCTACTCCCTTGATTCACATAAGTGGGATTGCTTTTTGATGACTTCAATATTTTTTTTTTTTGTGTGTGTGTGACCTGGAGCCATCTTGTTCGTGCAGATAATAGTGAGTGGGAGTTTCAGAAGTATGGCCATTAGAAGGATGCTGCATTTCTGTTGATCCTCTCACCCTCTGCTGCAGCATGATTTCAACTGAATGTTCGAACCACTATGATTTTACTCTTGATGCATACTTTGGTTTCAGAAATTCTTGAGAGCAACTATAATATGGAGTGCAATGTGTGCAATATGTAGTCACATGATCTTTTCTTAGGAATATAGTTGCTTTAAGTCTGATCTATTCTGCACTGTATTTTGGTGGTTCAATCACTTAAGCCCTTTTTACATATCTGGTGATATAGTACTTATGTATTTGGATGAAATGTAGGTTTACTCTACAAAGTTGACTTCCTCTTTCAAAGTAGGGGGGCCCTTCTTCTTTTTGTTCAGTCCTCTGAAGCAGGTCCTGTGATTTAGCTTCTTACAGGCTCATTATGTACGTGACCTCTCTCTTCCCAACCCTACTTTGAAAATTGTTACGAACTCTGATACCGTTGGGTGTTCTGTATGTTTCGAGTATTCAAGCCCCTTTGTGCCCTTATTCAAGAAACAGGTGGGAGTTGGTGGTGTCATTGCCAACCTTTGCTCGTCCAGATGCCCTTTCTAAGGTTGCAAAGGGGGCATATTTTAATTGATCCAGTGGAACCACCCAGTTCTTGTTTCACATTTTATAGCCGTCTTGTTGAAACTTAAAATGATGCGCGCATGAGATTGGTTACCTGCTTAGCCACAAACTTGTCTTAACGTTTACACCTACTTTTTTTTAAACGGCGAAAAAATTTCATTAATCTTTGAACAAGGTACAAAGACAAACAGGACAAGGAAAACGACAAATATACCGAGTCTGAGACCCAAACCTTCGATTGGCAAGGTGTCAATCAAAAAAACCCCAATGGGACAAGTCCAAACACCTAAACAATTAAGATCCAACACCTAAAAACTCAAATAAAATGGGACAAGTCTAAACAATTAAGATCCAACACCTAAAAGGCCTAAAAGCCTAGATAATCGAAGAAGCCCAATACAATTAAGCCCTAGAACAAACCCTAGCACAACTCTAAACAGCCAACCATCACTGCAGCAGCCGAAACAGCCATTGGGGTCTGAAATGTTGCCACTGTGAGGATCGCCGAACTGAGTTGCAGTGATAAATTCAAGACAAACTACGTTTAGATGTTGAAATAATTTTATCAACTAATATTACCAGACCCTAGTGCTGTGAGGAAGCTAAACATTTTAAATCTTGGGATCCGTGGAGGGTTTGTACGGTCGTCAATTTTAGGGTTCTGAAATTAGTCAAGGCGGGCGCAAACTGACACAGATGTTCGGTTATAAAATAAATAAATAAAATGTTATACAATGTGTTAGCTCCTGTGTCCTGAGAACAAATTGAGGTATTGTATTTTCTGTTCTCCCTTTGCCTCGGGCATATCTTGTAATTGGAAGTGAAAAAATGGGAAATGGGAGCAGGGAGTGAAAAAATAGAAAAAAAGTGTCATTCGTCGCCTGAGAGATTCGAACTCTCGCGGGAAAATCCCATGTACTTAGCAGGCACACGCCTTAACCACTCGGCCAAAGCGACGTTATGTGGCTGTCTTTCAGAATCAATTTTTATATACTATTGTTTCCTGTGTTTGTCTGATAGTTACAGGATTCGGAATAACAAACTAGTAAAAGAAACTCCTCTGAGCGATAGCAAGCACGTTTATATGTACACCAGGTTGGCGTAGTGGTCAATATCGGGACTTGAGAGTTTGTTCTCTCTAAGGTGTTAGATTTGAAATTTCTCAGGTACTATTAACTGATTCGAAACAATTCTAAAGTTTTGCTCATACTTTAATTGAGACCTCTGTAAGTGGGCGATGAAATTGATTCCTGAAGAGTGGTCGATGGGCATGTAGTCAGATATCTGAGTTATATATATTGTATGTAGTGTATCTAGATTGGAGAGTTTGAGAAAGACAGCTTCAAACAATCAATAGATTCTTTTTGGAGTGAGATAAGAGCATCTAAGATCAATAGAAAAAGACTAATGATTTTGTCACTCCCTTGTTGGTTAACATCACTTCCCTTTTGTTTTTACTAGAGTGAAACACCCTTGTACTTTATGATGCTACTAGTTTTTTTTCACTTTCCAAATGAAATGGTGTTTTAGTAAATTCACCCTAATAAAAACAAAAAAGAAAGTGACATTAATAAATAGAAGAGTGGCAAAATCAGTTGCCTAGAAAAAATGATCGAAAGCATGTAGAATAGCAAACGAACAAAGAGGAAACCGGAAATGAACCCTCTCATTCTCTTGATTCTTTGCCCTTTCGGCACACTCTCCTAAACCCTTGATGCACGTCTACAGGAAAGGAGGTGAATACTAGGATAGTGCTTCTATATAATACTCCGCTACTTAATGATGCAAACAAAGCATTTATAAAGCCACATGTTGAGGGAAAGGATAGATTCCCATTTTCATAAGGTTCAGATTTTCTCCGGTCCAAGTTTCGACTAGATAAGACAATCTTTACAATCGAGCTTAGAAACTTGTATCGATAAAGAGTCTACGTGCGCGTACGGGAAAAACTAACAATTTATTAAACCAATGTGACATCATCCTTACCCTTGCCCTTGGTAATAACCAGGGCAGACACAATAAGGGACACATGGGGTCACGTGCCCCCACCCAAATAAGAGTGTGTGTGTTTTTTTTTTTCTTTTGTAATTGCTATCCTTTTAGGTTTTATCCCTCAGATTTTAAAGAGGAATTGTTCCATAGCAAGACCCACTGCTGCAATTTTGGTTTGATAACCAGATATTCAGGTTAGCTTGAACACACTTCGACTAATTCCAGGACACTGAAATTTAATGACCGGACAAACCCTTTAGTGTTCCCAAGGGTTTGTAATGTTTTGCCTCCGTAGAATTTGAACATGCAATCTCATGAAGGACAAACGTTATTAACTTTGTCATTTTCATTTGGCCAAACCTAGAACCCACTTTGGTCTTTTGTTTGATACGTACGTAAATATTGACTATTGTACCTTGAAATTGGAATTTTGATTTTGATCTTTAGTTAGAAATTCTTGTTAACTAAATTAGGAGTACCTTTTTTTTTTTTTATCAAAAATGCTACTTGCACAACCGTTGTGTTGGTTGTGTGCGTAATTCTGATCTTCCAGATGTATTTGGACGGTCTAGATTTTAAAAAAAAACCCTTCCAAGAAAAAGTTGAACTTTTATGGGGAAGAGTTTGAACGAATCCTGACCATTTATTACAGCAATGGACGGCTAGAGATTAGTTGTGTGTTGTGTTTTACACAACCATTGTGTGTGTAGCACTTTTGTTTTTTTATAAACAAATCATGACTTTCTATATTGAATAAATTAAGGCTTTTTAATGTATTTTGTAGCCTCATTTGTAAGATTTTGTACTTCAATTCATCATTGGTAAGGCTTTTCGTCTAACTAGGTAGTATTTGAAGTTTATCTTGTTTGTATAAAGTCAAAGAGAACTAATTTTTTTTTATTGAAAACATGGAGAAATTGTATTCGGAATTGAATATTTAAGCTTTGCGTCATTTGTCTTTTACAAATTTTTTCTTGAAGATTACAAAACAATGTGTCCCACCGATGTGATTTTCTGGGTTCGCCACCGATAACAACCCATGCACATCGTCCCTTTCCTTCAGTGTGGGCTTGGATTGTCCCCTGTCCACAAGGGTATTGTTTGTGCGGGGGATGACCTCCCTCTGAATCATCACTTTGGATCCATACTCCACGCCCACAACGAATGTTCCAAATTCGTGATAAAATTCATATTTTTCCTTAAAATATTATGCAGAGTGGATGAGGAACATACAAAGTTGCAGTGGCCTTGTGGGTATCACAATCAGTTGGTGGTGCCTCTGCAACCCCACACACAACCACATGTCATCCGACCGGACTGAGGCGTGCTCTTGTGTTCCACATCCCTCCACTGATTTTTTTTTTTTTTTTTTCTAAACTGATTCAGGAACCCATTTATAAATCTGAGCTTGTTCCTTTTAGAATTTTTATTTTGGATTTTGGGTAATAAACAAAGAGAAATGAGAGTGATAATTAAGAAAAAAATTATTGGAGACTGTAGGTGCAGTCAAAATTATCAACTCGTATTCAAAGGGAGACTGTTTGACCCTTCAATCAACCACTAACACGTAGCGTTGGGGCCCGCGAAGGAAGGATGACCCCGGTTAAGCCCTTGCTCAACAAAGAACAATTGACCGCGCAACGGTGAAGCGACACGTATATATACAATACTGAAATTATCCCCGAGGAAGAAGTCCGCAGGAAAGTACCGCGGCGGCTCGCTGGTCCCACGGAATTACAAGGATCGTCCCACAAGTAGCTTTGGCAACGCAGACCACGGCAAGAACCCATGGGTCACCCGAAGCCTCATAATTACCGAAAGGTTACATTAAAAGAATTCCCAGGGTTTCGCCCCAGCCCAGAGGCAGGGCCTGGGAGGAGCCCCGCGGGTGAAGAACGATCGTCACGGGTCGCGACCTTGCTCTAGCGGGAATTGGAGAATCTCTTGTGGCTTGGTGGCTTAGAGTGGAGGTCTCGCCGCAGGAATACTGGCCGGCCCGCGGAAACGCTTCCGCGAGAAGGCCAGTTTCCTCAAAGGCCAGGAGGTACGAGAGGGACAAGTGTCGGGGTCTAATAGGAGCGTCGTCCTGGGCCTGACCTAGGCCAGGTGCCCTATAAATACCTCTGACATTCCCAATGATTAATGACAACCTTTTTTCTGGAAAAGAGTGAGTGAGCACTGAATTTGAGGAAGGAGAACATTCTTCCTCAGAGAAAAGGAGTGACCTCATTCATTCCACCCCGGAAAAGGCCAGATACCTCACGGAGAGCAAGAGTGATGCGCTGCCTCTGTTCCTTCCGTACCTTCTGCTCTTCTCTTCACCCCATAAGACCTCTCACCCTTTTCCCCGCTAATCATCAACCAATCGCGCCTCTCTAGCACACGAATATTTACACGTAAGCGATCCCCCGCGAAACCCTCCTTCCTACAGAGACCATGCACACAAAAAAAAGTCCAAATTCAAAATCCCCAACCGAACTCTGGGTGTATAGTCACTGACATTGAGCAACCATGGGGGATAGGATAGATAAGTTAGTTTAGACGCCACTTCTAGTTTGTGTAGTTCATTTGATATAAAAGGTAAATGATTTTTGTCACTCCAATTTTTTATGATGGCACTCCAAAACTTGTCTTTTAGTGTAAAAATTATACAGTATATAACAAGCACACTAAAAGATAAATTTTAAATTGTCATCCTTAAAAATTGAAGTGTCAAAATCATTTTCCTTTAATAAATTGATTCAAGACGAGGCCATCTTTTCTGGCAAGTGTCTGAACCACTCAATGGAATCCCCACTAGACTTAAATAGCACAGAAAAGTGCTATAAAGTTGTTTTCATTGGAGATTCTTACCGTTGGAAAGTTTATGCAAAGTCAGCTAGGCATGTTCACACTCCTTTTTTACATCAACACTTTTTTTTTATTGTGATTTTAGTACTTCACTTTTTGTTTTACAATCTCACATGATGAAAACACAAAGTGAAGAGTGTCGGTGGCTAAAATTGAAGTGCCAAAATCAATTTTCCTTTTCTTTTTTTTTTATCCCGACAAATATGAATTATTTTGTTTTTATTTTCATTGGTTTAACTTTTGTTACACATTAAAGATAAGATGAGTCCAAATGAGAAGAGAGACTGTGAAAAATCCATTCCCTTCGCAATTCGTGTATAAGGAGGTGGTTGGCCGATTAAGACTTGCATTCTAGGTAATGCATTTCCGGGTAATGAATGTTTGGCCACTCACTTCGGATTGATATTCTGAAACGGGCCGGGCTGATGGTAAGGTTAAAAAAATTGTGTTGAAATGGTAACAAGCGTATAAAAGTGTAAAAAATAGTATATCGGAGTATATGTTTTTTTTTTTTTTGGGTCATTTTTTTGTTTATTGAAGTGAGCTACCAATAGAAAGACCCGATAAAAAATAATAAGAGAATGAAGAACCAAGAAATCATTTTTGCATGAGTGTTTTGAATTCTAAATATATTCTTCTTAAGAGTTCGATTTTCTTAGTTATTATAGATAAAATTCTAAACTAGAATCAGAAAAATTATAAAAGCGTTTCTAAATACATCCGAATCTTAAGAAGAATTTAAAATTAGTTCCCCTACGTCATCATGTCATAAAAAGGGGATAAGATTATTCTAACCTTCGTCCAAAGGCCGTAGGCAGGGACGGATTTAAGAATTCTTTCTAGTGGGGACACCAATTTTTACTACATTTGAACAAAAAATTACAATCAAGCACATTATAAATTTAAACTTCATCATATGAGAAAAGGGAAATAATTCCAAAAAATTCCTAAAAATAAATGCAAAAAGGGTTATAATCCCTTTACGGCTTCTCTAATGAGACCCACCATCAAGGGGCAAAATTGAAAAACATAATGCTCATGTTTTTTCATTAGTGAATTATTTATATATGTGATTGCGTGTGCTTATAACATTGTCCAAAAAATTAAGTGCTCTAATTTTTAATAAATTTAAAAGATACAAAGTTCTTTATTTCCTGATCATATTATTTTAAAGGGTCATAATTAATTTTTGTTTTTAGAGATCTCGTATAAGAGCCGTAGAATCAAATGAAGAGGAGATACTTAAGTGCTCCAATTTTCAATCCGTTTGAATCAATACGAAGATCTTATTTTTCTGATCAATTTATCCTAAAGGATCGTAATTAATTTATGGTTCTAGAGCTCTCAAATGAGAACCCTAAGAGAGCCATAGAATTAAATGAAGAGTAGGTACTTAAGTGTTCAAATTTTCAATACGTTCGAACCGATGCAAAGATTATATTTGTCTGATAATTTTATTCTTAAGAATCATAATTAATTTTTGACTTTAGATCTCTCATAATTAATTTCTAAATTAATTTTTGTAAACAAAAAAATTGGATTGATTGGGGGCACGTGCCCCATGTGCCTCATAGTGCATCCATCCCTGACCATAAGATAATAAATAAAATGTGCATTGATAGATGAGAAAAGTGTATTGATATTTATGAAAGTATATTAATATCAATGAAATATGCATTTATATTCGAATTTATTTAAAATTATGTGCATATTATCTTTTTGTCTAATAAGCGGAGATTAGCAAAATCGTACCACAAATACCAAAATGTAAAGGGAAACAAAAACGATGATTGCCATCCGGCTGCAGAAAACGCGTGACAAAATACGCAAAACAAGATGATCAAAAAAACAAAAAGACGCAAAACAACAAAGATCGAGCGGTGGTTATTCCTCCTGCAGTTCCACAAAGAAACAAGGGAGAGAGAGGAGGCCAAAGGTTTGTCCCGGTTAGTTAGTGCGTTTGCTTCTTTTACTATTGATTCGGGTTCGATTTTTGGGTCGGTCACAAGAAAGTAAAGAAGAAAGTATTTTTTTGTCCCGGCATGGATACGCAGCCTATATTTAATTCGATAAGAAAAAAAATTAATCGAAATATACGTAAATTAATTAAAAAAAAAGAGAGAGAGACTGATGAGAGTTGTTATGCTGGAATGGCGCCACCATTTACGGTTCAGAAAGGTAGGCCCACTTTTGACAGTCTCACGTCACTTGTGACTCATCATGGACCCCTCACTTTACTGTACAAAACTGTAACCGTTATATCCACGCCACGCGCCACCGTCTCTGGACTCTCCGTTTCCGACACCGAGACAAGGTTTTAAACAGCGGTGGGACTTGGGAGAATGGGTAGCACTGACTGGTAGCGGGTATATCGAATGAAATGCAGGGGGAATTGTAGCAATTGTGACTTTTTTTACTAAAATTTGGCACCTAATCACTTGTAGGCAACGAGAAATTTTTCAGTGTCGGGTGGGTAAATTTGGCACCTAATCACTTGTAGGCAACGAGAAATTTTTCAGTGTCAGGTGGGTATCACGTGGTGCTCGCTCGGCATATCTGGACAATTTATTTTAGTTTTAGACGGCTCGAATTTGGAAAGAGAAAAAGAAGAGAGTGATGGGGTAAGAAAAGAGAGAAGATTTCAATCTGGACCGTCCAATACACTTTTGAACTGCTCAGATGGGCTGCTTGGGCATCACGTGGGCATAGCCACGTGGTATCTACCTGGTGTCGAAAAAATTTATGTGGGCAGCAGCCATGAAGAGGTCAAAAAATCGGACCTAAAGTGATACATATCAGCAGTTGATCGTGTTAAAAAAAATTGAAATAGACGAGGACCTAATTTTCATTGTTGTGTTCAAAATATAGCGCTATCACACCTTCATACATATCGGCAGTTGGTGACTAAGAAACCCAAACAAATTAGAGAAATATTCTTAACAAGAAAAACCAAGATTATCTATGCGAAATAAATAATAACTTGTACTCCCTCCGTCCCAAAGTGATAGTCCTGTTCAAAAAACAAGGACTTCAAAATAATAGATTTTTTTGAAGAAAAAATCCAAACTTTTTTCATTAATTTAAAGAACTCAATTTTTTTGAACTCTCGTTTTGTGAATCAGACTATCATTTTGGGCGAAGAGAATACTAAACTAAAATAATAAGTAATAAAATTTAGAAAACATGATAATATAATATTTCCTACAATTAGTTCGGGTGTGAATTTTGAGAAGAACCAAATGGAGACATGTAGCGGAACCGGATGGCCGGAAAAACACTGGTGGCGGCCGATGCCTGAGTTTATGCACCGAAATCAATCTGCCACTAGAGAATAGGCGGTGCAGCATGGGTGAAAACCACGCGCCGCCGCCATGGTACCAATGATTATGCAGATTCTAGTAGTACGTACTACAGTAGTACATTACGTAGAGCGACTGTCTGCTTAAAAAATCCAAACATTTGTTGGTCAAAAAGAGCGACTGCTTGCTTAAAAAATATAGCCGTTGCATTTCCGTAAAATGCATCGGACTTTTTTTACCTTACCCACTGGCCACACACAGGGGCACGAGAGTAAAAAGACAAAACAAACTTATTACGGTATGCCCATTTAACTACTCCCACTTTGCACGATTCCCCACACCACTGCTTGGGGGTCTCCACTTTTGTTCTCGAACAAAAATGCTAGTCCACAACAATTCTAACACAATTTCTTACTGTATATATTAGAACTGTAAGTCTAAATACACTACATCCAACCACTACACCATCTACTATATATTTTGTAGGGCTCATCTTGGGTCCCAAAAAAATAAAAAAAATATTCATAAATTTTAAAATAATATATTATGGGGCCTTGTAAAAAATCAGCTCCAACAAATATCGGTAAGTATTATTTCTTGATTAGTAGGGGGGAAATCGTGCAGTTAAACAGTTTCGTCCCTATAAATTAAGAAATAATACTTACCGATATTCTTTGAAGCTGATTTTTTACAGGGCCCTATAAAATATTATTCTAAAATTTATGGACATTTTTCTGTATTTTTTTGGGAGCCGGAGTGAGCCTCATAAAAATGTAGTGGATGGAGCTCCACATGTGTTTAAATTGTTGTATATGTAGGCACTTTTTAAATAGTCTCCAAAATGCATTCAGTTTTTAGTTCTGTGACGGAATACATGACCATGCCACCAATCAGCCCCCTTCTGCATGTTCCTCCTTGTGATTTTCCCACGTCTTAAAATAATTAATTTCCGCCAAAAGAAAAAAAACAAATGTCTTACAAAATTCCGGCATTTTCTATGGAGTTTAGGTCCTGTTTTTACTAACAATTTTGCACTGCAATTTAAGTTTTTGAAAAGTAATTTTGGCACTCTATTTTTCGTCTTTATCGTATGTAAAATTATTGAATTACCTTTTATTTTGTTAGTGTTTATGTACTTTAATGGGTGTTATTGTAATTTTAAATAAAAATTACAAAAAATGAAGTGCCAAAATCAATTTCCTAAGTTTTTTTTTTTCAAATTGTTCATACCAACCCACAATTATTTCCTCTCCACTGTCACTTAAATTTTTTAAAAATTAAATCGCCATATCACTCTGATCTATTTTTTCATTTATTGATACCATACTAATATTTACAATTACATTAAATCAATTGGTGAAAACTTCTGAACCCAGCATCATATAAGGTTTGACTGGGTTCTATGCCCATGATTCTCGATGGTCTGCTTTTGCAGTGGTGCCCGTGTTTGGACTTTGGTAGTTTTGATTCTTTCATGTATCTTTCGTTGAAATTATTGTTCGGCCTTTGGGCTTTGATATGAATGGATTGACGTTTCAAAAACAAAAAAAAAGAGCATCATATACGCGAGTCGCTTGTGACTGATGGCTGCGATTTGCAATTATAAGTACGGATGCAAGGATATGTTTGAATCGAGAATTCTAATCTAGCTATTAGGAATTTGATAAATAAGTTAATCTCCCTTAACTACTTGGATTAACCATGAACATTATACGTATTTCATAAGAAAATTTAATAGAATTAATCCCGCATTTTCCTCCTTCTTCTTCTTCTTCTAAAATTAGTTGTAGTTTGAATTTAGCATGGTTGTTGGTGTGAGATGATTTGCTTAATTAACTTGATAAAATGATTCCACCATTAATTATGATGTTAGAAATCGCATCGCAACTGTAATTTGTCGTAAATGAAATCATGATCACTCGGAATCACATTTAATTCTCTCACTAAACTTCTACCACGTAATATGTTTGCACACACTAGATTAGGAAAATGCTAATATTAATATTAACACGCACCCCTACCTTTGGGTTATGTCTATGTTTAGTGACCCCCGCGAATGCTACAATTCCTTCGGTAAAATGGTACGCCTTGTTTTGGTGAATATTATGTCTTTTTATGGTCGTTATAGGTACACCTTTATAGATGTTACGTCTATTGGATAAAATGTTGAGACTCTTTTCCGTTCAAAATATCATGCTTCTTTGCGGTAAACTGTTACGTCTCTTTGTCGCGAATGTTATGCATGTTTTGACATGTATTATGGGTGCATATATATCATGTACCCAAAAGGGTGTGTTTTGGAGCTTGACCCACTAGATTAAGGTGAGAAGATGGCATGTGACAAGAGAGTTTTGTGGTTAATTGGTTTGCATTTACATAGTGTGATGAATGTGTGGGTTTGTAAACCTAACCCACTTTAGACAATTGACTGGAACCATTTTGGTGCAAACTTTTGCAACAGAAATAAATTTAGTTCTCTCATTCTACCTTTAGGAAAATATTCAATCTTTATTCATAATATGAAGTTTTGGACGAGATGACAAAAATACAGTGGTTTAGAAATGTAAAATTAAAGTAGCAAGCGAAAAAAAAAGGAGAATTTTTTTTTTTTGTAGAACTTATTTTTGATGCGTATATATAACGGTTACCTCTTTTCTAAGAAAATGTACAAAATAAATAGTCTTATTTTCCTTCAAATTTTCTCCTTTTGGTACTGCGCGAATTTCACACGTATCAAAAAGCTCCAAGCAAAGAAAATTTAGATTTGCTTGACAGTATCTACCCCTTTTCTATCTCGAAATGTTAGATGCATCACTGCATACCCTCTTTCTCCTTTCGAAATCTGAAATCCCTATCCTCTTTTATCACAGATTCTTTCGTTTTGGACATTGGGAAATGGTTAGTTTGCTATGAATTTCTTACAATGGTTCCTTCAATAGGTGTGAATGCACTTAATTTGTCAATGTGGTGTAAAATTCAAGATAATGAGCTGTAAAAGCATTTACTTCGTGCCTATCAACAACTATTTTTGGGCTAAATATACGAAGTTCATTATGTATAGAAAAAAAGTAATTTATCGGTATCTTTTTCTCACCTGAGACTAGTTTAGTTCGCCACCCTTGCACTATATAAGAGTCACGAGATCCCATCCTAACCAAAAGCAAAAGTTTTTCATGTGAACATTTTTACCTATTTGTCCCCTTAATGGCCTCAATGGAACTTTCAGTTGGGCATAAAATTAAAAATGATTACAGCATGTGTCTAGTTTGATATAATTAAGATACTTGTGTTTTTTAGCATTTGTAAAACAAGATGGATCCATGTCAAAAAAAAAGAAACAAGATGGATATTCTTCTTTTATTTGCCTACAATATATAACTCAATAAAGGCAAGAAAAAGAGCGTGTCACTTAACCAAAGAAAGTATGAAAAACATTTCTCTCTGTTTTGGAGTTGTATTTTTTTTTAATAACTGAGGAACAAACTTACAGCTGAGCCACAATTAGAGTGGTATTTTAAGAACATATTATATATACTCAATGGTAGGACAGTTAGAGCTACAAATGAACTGAGTCATTTGAAAACTATTCGAAACTTAACTCAATAAAGCCTTGTCTGTGTTCGATTCCCATATTAGATGAACAAAATTTGAATATTCTAAGGCTCCGTTTGTTTGGGTGTAAAATGTTCTTCGGTAAAATATTTTACCTATTTTTTGGTGTTTGATTGTGTAAAAAATGAGGATGTAAAATATTTTTCATTAATTGGATGAAAATAACTTATCCTTAAATCTTGGAAAATGATATTGGCACTCCAAAAAATGATACAGACACTCCAAAATCAGTGTAATTCCAAAGTCACTTTTCTTTATTTTTTGGAGTGCCTCCATCAATTTTTGGAGTGCCAATATCATTTTCCTAAATCTTTCGTAAGTTATTTTTCGAAATGAACCCGTTGCCTTCTACTGTAATTCTCACTGCTCAGTTTCTTCGATCGTCAGTTTTGAACCACGTTTAATTCTAATATTCTCATATCATTCTACCATTTAAGCCATCTCTCTCTCTCTATACACACTATTTTGACGATTTCTATAAATATTTTTCAAGTGGCAATCAAACACCCAAAAAATAAAAATTTGAAATTTATTTTCTGAAAAAATATTTTATATTGAAATAAACGGATATTTGAATATTCTAACCGGTGGTGGCATTTAAAGTAATAAAACTAAACGACAAGGCCTTTCTGTAATCTACTTCCCATATATACCCGACACGAGTCCTTCCCCATCTTCTCTGACAGTTTACATTTCTTTCTCTCGATACAAAAATCCACAGAGTAGATAAAATACACACTTCCCACTCCGACCAGTATCAAAACTCCCCACTCTCTCTCTCTCTCTCTAGTCATGGAGTCGGTAATCTGGCTCTCCTTCCTCTCTCTCCTCCTCCCCTGCCTCGCCGCCAAACAAACCACCTACATTGTCCACATGAACCACAACCTCAAACCCTCCTCTTTCCCCACCCACCACCACTGGTACTCCGCCACCCTCAACTCCCTCACCACTACCTCCTCTGACTCTGACTCCGACTCCGACTCTCTACTCCTCTACACCTACACCACCGCCTACCACGGCTTCGCGGCCTCCCTCACCCCGTCCCAAGCCGAATCCCTCCGCCGCTCCTACTCCGTCCTCGGCGTCTACCAAGACACCCTTTACTCCCTCCACACCACCCGAACCCCCGAATTCCTCGGCCTCGACCCTCAACTGGGCCTCTGGGCCGGCCACATCCCACTTCAACTCAACCAGGCCTCCCAGGACGTCGTCGTCGGTGTTCTCGACACCGGGGTCTGGCCCGAGTCCAAGAGCTTCGACGACTCGGGCATGCCCGACTTGCCCGCCAAGTGGAAAGGCGAGTGCGAGTCCGGCCCGGACTTCAAACCCACCCTCTGTAACAAGAAACTCATCGGCGCTCGGAGGTTTTCGAGGGGCTACAACATGGCCTCAGGGTCCGACCCGAAAGAAAAACAAGAGATCGATTCGCCACGTGACTACGACGGCCACGGGACCCACACGTCCAGCACGGCCGCCGGGGCCCACGTCGCCAACGCGAGTTTACTAGGTTACGCGAGCGGAACGGCGCGTGGGATGGCAATCAACGCCCGCTTGGCTACCTACAAGGTCTGCTGGAAAACCGGGTGTTTCGGGTCGGATATCCTGGCCGGGATGGATCGGGCCATCCTTGACGGCGTCGATGTCTTATCGCTCTCTCTCGGTGGCGGTTCTGCTCCGTATTATAGGGATACGATTGCGATCGGTGCGTTTACGGCGACGGAGAAGGGCATTTTCGTCTCTTGCTCGGCCGGAAACAGTGGGCCCGGGAAAGGCTCGCTTGCCAACGTGGCGCCGTGGATAATGACGGTCGGGGCCGGAACGATAGACCGGGATTTTCCGGCTTATGCCGTGATGGGGGACGGCAAGCGGTTCTCCGGGGTGTCGTTGTACAGCGGGAAGGGAATGGGGAAGAAACCGGTTGGTTTGGTTTACAGTACGGGGAAGAACAGTTCGAGTAATCTGTGTTTGCGCGGTTCGCTCGAACCGGACGTGGTGCGTGGGAAGTTGGTGTTGTGTGACAGGGGGATCAACGCGCGGGTGGAGAAGGGTTTGGTGGTGAGGGACGCGGGCGGGGTGGGGATGATCCTGGCGAACACGGCGGCGAGCGGGGAGGAGCTGGTGGCGGACAGCCACTTGTTGCCGGCGGTGGCGGTGGGGAGGAAGGTGGGGGACTTGATAAGGGACTACGTGAGGAAGGACGGGGCGACGGCGGTGCTGAGTTTCGGTGGGACGGTGTTGAATGTGAGGCCGTCGCCGGTGGTGGCGGCGTTTAGCTCGAGGGGGCCGAATATGGTGACGCAGCAGGTGTTGAAGCCGGATGTGATTGGGCCGGGGGTTAACATCTTGGCTGGTTGGTCGGAGGCTGTTGGGCCCACTGGTTTGGACCAGGATACGAGGAAGACTCAGTTCAACATCATGTCCGGTAAGCAAATCAAACGGCTAGAATTTCTGACGTCATGTTTGGCTGTTTGTTTTTGTTAACTTAATACTCCTAAGTGGATGTCCAGATGATACAATTGGGATGTCATCCCAATTCATTGTGCTGATTTTTGGAGTACTTCACTTAGAGTTGAGTTTTGTTCACCCTCGGGTGAACATTATCCTCTTTTCTATTAGTTGAAATGATATGGAACTCACTACAAAATCACTACGAAATGATGTCATGCTTACTCAAAAGTGTATTATTGCATAATAAGCATGACATCACTTTGTGACGGAGTCCACACTATTTCAACCAATGAGAGAGAGGGTAGGGTGAACAAAATTACACTCCTTAACTTAGGACCTGTTGATACTCGATCCGTACAAATTTGTTTGTCTAATTTTGGAATTTCAACTTTTTAGTGGCAACATGATTACCACTAAAGTTTTGAATTTTCTATTATGCCCCTCACTTTTTTTGACATTAAATGAGAGTGCTCATTGTTTTATGCATAATTAGTCAAAAGAGCCCATTAATTGAAACTTTTAAAGTCAATTTAGAATTGAACAAATATTTTGAGACGTTAAATTCAAAAAGTAGACAAACAAATTAGGATGGGAGGGAGGTAGTAACTACAATTGATTAGTGAGATCTTACTAGTTACTAAATAATGAGCAATACAGGTAGGAGTTCATGGTGAGATAGATAGTTTGGCTACATTTGCTTATTTGCTGAAGCAATAGACCTTAAGCAAATGGGGAACCAAACGCGCAATTTGATGGACAAAAGAGTACAAATTAGGGTCTCTTGAGTCTTGATCATAAGCCTCTCCCATGCTAGTCATACAAATACTTAGAAAGGTTTGGCTTGCAAATCTGATCCCTATGTTGTGTTGCGGGTTCGGGACATGAAAATTTTACATGCATGATTGAAGCAAGGCCCAGCCCGGGAAACAGTACTGTGAATTGTTGGGACAAAAATATTCTCCTCGAACCAAATGCAAAATGAAATGCTAAGATTCATTGTGCGAGGTCACGAGTCCAAGTGAATCACCATGTTTTAGTTTGGTTTTTGAGGTGATTTCTTGGTCGCAATTCTGGCTCCATAGCAGTGCTGCTACCACCAACTACTTTCATTCATTATTGTGCATAGCTGACCTTTTTTTAGCTGTTAAACATCGGCTAATGTAGTTAACATGGTTATAACTGTTCACATTGTGGAGAGTCCAAGTGTAGCATTTTGCTTGTTAATTCGGTTCGAAGTAGGTCTTGAATAATTAAAGGTCGTGTAAGGTTAGCTAAGCTTGAGATAATTAGTTTGATAGGTGGTGTAATTATTCAGTTCTGGTGGTGGGCTTGAATGGTGATTGAGCTGGCATTCTAAGATTGTAAAGCACATGCTAAAAGCAAAAAGAGGTTAGGTTTGCATTAAAGCGAGTTGATTCTTAGCTTTTCTCTACTAACTTTTAGTCAAAAAATGTTCAATTATCTTTCTTTTTTTTCAACGGCGAAAATGATCAAATATCTAACTCAGTCACAAATTAGATGCTGGTCAATGTTTTACTTCGAAAGGTTGGCTGTTATTTTTTTCTAGAGTTTTTTGTTATAGAAAACAACATTTTGAAAAGTCCTCTTGAAAATTTGTTTTGATTATTAATATATGTTTGAATTTCACAAACTCTTACCCTGACTTCAGGGAATTGAAGCATACATAGAGCTGGTGGGGCTACCTACCCTAGTGGTTTGCCATCACAATGTATCATAATTAGGTTGGAGATAATGGACAAGTCACTAGTCAGGATATGTTTGGCTGCCAAAAAATGAGGCCTTTAGAGCATGCTGTGGGCTGTGGTCCTACAATACCCTTTTAGCCTTGGACCATATGTAGTTGATCAAAACACTCACATGTTGGGATTATGCCCCTTCCAGTGGGCATGACCCACCACCCATAAGGGTCTCAAAAATGTTCAAGTAATATGATTTTTAGAGAAGTGGATAATGACTTTTTAACAGAAACTAGTTAGTGAAAGTGACACAAGTTGATCCTTTGTCTGTGATGGATAATTGCCTTATCTTCTGCACTCCCATACTAGTGGAACCAGTATTGCTAGAAGTTTGTCCCAGAAAGTCAATGTGGGCTTGGCAGAAAAACTCACTATGAGGGCTTGAACTGACTCTTTTTTTTGTTGTTGGATAACCTGCTTTAGCCTATGTATTTAATTCTCGTGTCCCAATTTTGATTTTCTGTGGCAATTAAATGTTATAGGTACATCCATGTCATGCCCACACATAAGTGGACTAGCAGCATTGCTCAAAGCAGCACATCCAGACTGGAGCCCGAGCGCAATCAAATCGGCGCTCATGACCACTGCCTATGTTCGTGACAACACGAAATCCCCACTGCGTGATGCTGCAGAGGGCGCCTTCTCCACCCCATATGCCCACGGGTCTGGCCATGTCGACCCACACAAGGCACTTTCTCCGGGCCTTGTTTATGATATCTCAACTGACGAATATATAGCCTTCTTATGCTCCTTGGACTACACCGTTGAGCATGTACAAATCATTGTCAAGCACCCAAATATCACGTGTTTGAAGAAATTCGCGGACCCGGGCCAACTCAACTACCCATCATTCTCAGTCTTGTTTGGCAAAAAAAGAGTTGTGCGATACACTAGAGAGTTGACAAATGTGGGAACTGCAGGATCTATATATGATGTGGCGGTCGATGGGCCACCAGCAGTTTCTGTGACAGTGAAGCCGTCTAGACTTGTTTTCAAGAATGTAGGAGACAAGCTGCGGTATACGGTTACTTTCGTGTCTAAGAAGGGTGCAGCACCAGATCCTAATTCATTTGGTTCACTAGTGTGGAGCAACTCTGAAAACCAAGTGAGGAGCCCAATAGCTTATGCTTATGCTTGGACACAGCTTTGAGATTGAGAAATTATGCTTTGTGAGACTGAAAGAATTTTGGGTCTTGTTTGAGTGGTTTGTAGTTTCTCTCTAGTGCCAATGTAGCAAATACAAGCTGAAAATAGCTCTGAAGAGTTGGAGATGAAAACAGAACGGAGAGAAAGAAGTTCCTCCTGAAATCCAAATTCGGTGTGCTAAGCGATACCTAATGTATTAGAATTAGGCACATCATGTTGGATAACTTTGCAGTTTGTGTTTTTGCAATGGAAATCGAATGTGGTTTTCGGCAGGAAAGACAAATAATGTGCCTGATTTCCTATTGCTTTCTTGGGGATTAAATGCTTCCACTTCTTATTGCTTTGTTTTGTTTTGATCCCAACTGCCGAGGATGAAAAATATTTGCTTGCTTCAATCATCTTTACATTCTAACAAGATGAACAAAAGAAGAGGATATCCTTTACCTTACATCTTTTATATTGTATGAACCAGAATTGCAGTTCCACGACCAAATTCATCCAAAACAATTGTGTCTGGGGAGCTGTTTGTACCACAATTAAGATTTCTATTTTTACCCGTCGATCAGGCGACACGTGGCAAGGGTAAATATGGGCAAGTATGAGGATAGAATGGATTCAACTTAATAACTCAGAAAGGAGGTGAATCGATGGTGAAACTATAAAAAGTCTTGTCCGTCGATTGGCCTACACGTGGCGTATTCTTATGACCTTTTTGTCCGTCGATCAGGTGACAGGTGTCAATTGGAACTGGATCCCATGATTCCACGATTGAAGAGGGTGGTAACCGCAATTAACAAGACAATTTTCTCAACGTGGGCATGATCGGCAGTTGAAGGAGGTTCTTAATCAGAATTTGAGGAGTCTTCAACTGCTACTTTGGGGGGAAAGTTTTGAATTCAAATGTGAAGAGTCCTATTTAAGAACAAGTTAGTAGCAATTTCAGGGACACACAAACAACGCCAATCAGGCCTTTATCTTTTCTTTTTTAGGAGTAGAGCTAACTTGTAATTGTTCACTCAATCATCTTGATTGATCGTTCTTCTACTTTGAGGGTTAATAAAGTCCATTTTGTTAATCTTCTTCCATACTTCATCCACTTCATTGTTTGTTTTCAAAGAAGTCCTGAAATACGGTAAGGAACCAAACTCCACTTTTCATACCCACATTCCAGCAAACTCACGATACAATTTTCCGTCGATTCTCCGTCGATTGAAAAGAAAACAAGAATTTTGATAACAGGAGCACCGAACCGGATAAACAAGATCAGCTACTGCTGATTCTGAAAATTTTCGGACTGTGAAAGCTTAGGTTGTCCAAATTCTTGGGTATTTCCTGAGTTGTAATTTGCTTAACGTCAATTTAAAAGAGTCGATTTATCCACATATGAGTCAATGTTCCAAAATTGTGGTCTTATGGTCAGCCAATGAGATTTATTTACTTGTCTAAATTGTTTATTCATTATCGATTCCATCTCAAGATGACAACAGATAATTGTTTTGAAAAACATTCAACGGTCAATTCTGTAGTATTGGCTTGGTTCAATGATGCAACATAAGGACCACACACCAGCAATTTCATAACAAATAGAATGGTACCTTGAATAAGAAGAAAGATTCCGTTGGACTATTTCATTAAATCTTAGCAACATAGACAGGGGAGGTAGCAACAGCTTTTTGTACAACAGCAACAAAGGTTTAGCTTTGGGCATTTAGGACAAGAGCAACTACATCTACAATAGCAATCTGGGCACGAAAGACACCGGGGAGTGCAACGCTTACTGTTGCAGCACGAGATCTTGTCAAAGCATCGTGAGCGAGGCCAGGAGCAACACTGACATTTTGGCATTGAACAATGAGTGCATGGAAGACAGTTCCGTAAGCTGCAATTGCAGCAGCAGCAGCAGCTTGGCATTTCAAGATGAGGGATGCACCCAAAACAGCACATCCATGAGAAGTTAAAACAGGGTGCTCCACTGCACAAAAAAGGGTACATTACATGTTAAACAAAATTGTATGCACGACTGAGACTGAGAGAAGATAATTTAATTTCCCTTGCACCAGTGCATCTAACAATATACAGATATTTCCATTTCAAGCTTCTGTCATTTCAAAGTAATACTCCTCCTTGGCCAATTGCACGTAGAGACAACATATCAGAAAGGCTACCTAGCAATAGTCTATCGGTTAACAAGAGAAAATAATTGATAGGTGAAGTGTTGGTTGGAGTGACACGTATTCTGTAAACAAGAATTATCTGAATTGCAATGGCACAACACTAGCATTATGACTAGTAAGAGCAATACATCACTTTTGTTGAAAGAAAAGGCAAGAAAGAAAGAAAAACGAAATCCATCACTACGCCAAATTTTTTCTTTAGCGGCATTAAAAAACCGCCGATAATAGTCTCAAAACCGCCGGTAAAAGTACATTACCGCCGGTAAAGGTTTCGGACTATTAACGGCAGTTTTGGTACCGCCGCTAATAGTTTCGGAAAAAAAATGACATTGCCGAGATTCGAACCCACAACCCGTTGATTAATACCCGAGCACTTACCCACTAAGCCACATAAAATTATGTGTTTTATTAGAAAAATAATAATATTTACATTATAATGTATTATTACTGTCAGTTTTTGCTTATTGCCGTTAATAGTTACTTTTACCGGCGGTTTTACTAATGCCATTAATAAACAGCATTTATAATTACCTTTTGCGTCAGTTTGACATTACCGCCGGTAATAGCACCCTTTTCCAACGATTTTATTACCGCCGGTAAAAAAACCGCCGGCAAAGGCAATTTTTGGCATAGTGCATTTCCAATGCACATCAAGTTTGTTGCTAGAGAATCGCATGACTGCCTGAACTATGTTTTAACATGAACAGTAACTCTCTTTTGCTTCTTCCTCCATTCATATGGTGTTCCAGGAAACATTATGCTTTAGACAGCATCAATTTCGAAGAAATATGGGGCAAAATAAGTACTCCATAGATGCAGAAAAGATAAGCAAAGGACAAGAAGATACCAGAGCCATTTCCAGAATCGACAAGATCTACGAATCTTCCGACTTCTGGTAGACAAAGAAGTATGTTAAAAAGCAATCTCCAATTAAACTCCAAGAAAAAAAAGGTTGTTGAGCACATCTTACGTAGGAATAAAAGGATCCGGATTTGTCACCGCGAAATCAGCAACCCTGGTAAATTGCAAGTCCAATCAAGTTTAGCTTTAGCAATATAACTGAGTAGATGTCTCCAAATGACACTTAATTTAAGAGAGAGCTTTGTTAGAACAAAAGAGCCAGATTTTAGAACGGATGTTTAGTAACTACATTCTGTACAATACGACACAATTGCGAGAGCAATCACATACTCTTTACAGCACCGAGAGGCAGGTGGAAGGCTTTCGACAAATTTTAATTCTCCCTGCAGCATCAACGACATTTGCACCGTTACAAAGAATAGGGAAAGGAGAATGGTAGGGATACTTCGCAGCATAAACTTTCATGGCGGAAAATACCTATTCGTGTAATGACTTTACACAAGGAGGTATAAATAACTAAATCTCAAGCATATTAGCAAATCTTATTTCACAGATATCTTAGATGTGACATTGTAGCTGTGGTAACACAATCCAATTTCCAGCTTCCATTTCACAACTATTGACATGCATGTAATATGAGAACTAAAATTGAAGCAGATAAAAGTGTTGTCCTAACATCAGATGCTCGAAGAAAGATAACATCCAACCGACTTGTAAAGTTAAGAGGTTAATCGTGTCCAATCACCGACCCTTTTGCTTGTATCACTTGTCCTATACCTTTGGAGATCTATCCCAGTGATTACATTCCACCCATTAACTCACAATTTCATACTATTGATTCAAGAAATGGGAAATACCATGAAGTACCACAAAGTGTGAGAGGTTCCTCTAAAAAACTGAACTTTCGCAAATTGCATGGTTGAATCTGAGTAATAGAGGATCATCTATTGTCTAGCTGACTTTTAGATAGCTGCAAATCACCAATGGCTCAGAAGAAGTTTAATTGGCCACAGAATACAAAGTCGAGCACCTTAGAATGACCAATTGTGTTTCCATAATCCGACCCTTTAATCGTTGTTTATCTTACTCGTGTCATTCGAAGTTATCCTTCAAAACTTGAGGTATACATGATCAACACGATGGATAACGGAACCACACCATAATGCGACCATCTGGAGATAAGCATACGTTGGGGTAGAGCTCTGAGGTTCTTTTGAAACTCTTGAAGTACTTACAATGTCAAGGGTTTCAAAGTACAAGTGTAGCAAGTTAAATCCAGTGTCTCCCCCCTTCATCCAAGCATGCTAAATATGACCATTGCGCCCTCGATAGTGGTCATTGATGGTCAGACATGTTTCGAGAGTGCAATTAGGCTGCATGGTTTTACATTGTGTACAAAAGTGATAGAAAGCTTGTTGGATATCCCACTTTGTAGATCAAGCTTATGAAGCTCCTCTATCAAGCAACGATATTCGAACATTGACATCATAGATTCATAAACTCTTTTCCATTGTACTTGGAAAACCATAGCAATTTTCGAACGGGTTTCCACTTGAAGTTTTCTTTCCAATTTGGATAGGGGATGATTTCAATAATCAATATCAGTTGTTTTTATCAAGTTTACCTTTTTTTGGTAACTCAGGAATCAGAATGTTCAGACCAGCTTACAAGCACCTCAACTAATCACTAGACTAGCTTTCGCTCACCTAAATATTTTTCAGATAATCCTCCATTTTATCAACTTTTAGTTACTTGGTGTTCAGTTATTTTCCCTTCCAATATTTTTCGACACAATTTCTCATAGATGGCGAAGTATGGGGGTATGCATTCAAACTCAACCGAATCACAAAAGTTGTGCTCTGTTTCGGCAAAAACATGATTGCAAGAAAAAAAGATTGTCACAATCCTGAAAGTGATTGTTAGCAAGGGTGTAGCTATTGTGGGGCCAGTAGAAAACCGCTCTATAAAACTCGAGTAGCTAGATTTATTACTTGAAAAAATCTCTTCCAAAAATATCTCTCATTGTTTCGACCAGGGGCGGACCGATGGGGTGTCAGGGTGTCGGGCCCCTGGTCGAAACAATTAGATTGGCTCCTATAAGTCTCTCGGAGGAGAAAAAATCTTACAACATGTGTGGAAAAAACTAACTGTTATTCCAAGTATCAACGAGTTTCTGGTCGCGCGTGTAAAATAAAAATGACGGCTACGTGTAGACACAAATTTAGACCTAGCAACTTTTGTTGTCACCGTAGAAATACAAACGAGGTTCGGGGGCTTGCTATGCACAAATTCTGTGTCCACCCTTGTTTGGGCCCTTCAACTCTCGACTCCCCTGATTGTTAGAAAGCGTACTAGCGCCTAACCGGTGGGGGGCGGCATTGGTGGTGGTTGTGGTTGTGGTAGGGTGGCAGAGGTGGTGGTTGTGGTAGTAGAGCCTCCGGGAAAAATATTTTCTACAGAAATAAAATCATTTAACTGGAGGCAACCAAAAACCCATTTTGATGCTAGTTTTCCACCACACCTACGAATCCCATAGGTTATAAAGAAGGTAAAATAAAACCCACAAAAGAAACTCAGCAAATTAACCAAAAAGAAACAAAGTTAGATTTCAAAAACCGAACCTCGAGAAAACTAATCTCCCTCTCCAACATCTGAACCTTGGCCAGTTCCCTCCGCTTCCCATACAAGTCCGGATACTCCGGCGGAGACTTGGGCCGCGGCGGCGGCAACGACGGCACTCCAGAGGAAGAACCAGCCATTGATTGATCACCCAACAAGCTCCTCAACACAGCATATTTAACACAAACGTATAGCAAACCGTATAATGGGTTTACGAGGGTAAAAAATGTCCGGAACAACGCACAGTACAAACGTACTTAGTTAGTATATGCTTAAGTGCCCAACAGAGTAATGAAGTGACAGCAGCAGCACAGCAACAGTAGCCACCATTAAACACCCAATTGGGAAGCAGGGAGCAGTACCATAAGAAGAAGTAAAGAAAAGTGGGAAAATGAGGCAGTGAAAAAAAACGTCCAATGGAAAAATAATTTTGAAAGAAGAAGACAAGGGAAATAATTTAAGGGAGGGGGTGGTACTGACACTGCGGGATAATTATGGGGGCAGACCGGCAGAGTCTGAGACAACGAAAAGCTCTGCCAACAAACGCAGAATATGAGAAGTAGCCAAGTTGGAGTAGGAAAATGAACAACTCCTATACGTTAACCTATACCATACGGTCCATACTTCTGCAAATGTATAGTAAAAATAATGCGAGATATCTGCTGTGAATAAGTTTTTTCGGAGGAAATGAATTGCGATTGTTTAAAATGCTTTTGAACAATTGCGATACACCTCTATAAAATTTTATTTTATTCACGGAGTTCCGTGAATAAGATTTTTTTAAAAAAAATTCGTACCTTTTTAATAATACGCAAATGAATGAGTGATTAACCCAAGAAATTGATTGAGTTTAAGAAATTGCGAGACAGAGGGAATACCTAACTTTCCTTTTCTTTACGGATGTGGGACATGCAAGGGGATCTCACAATTACCCTCCTTTTTATGCAAGGGGATGTTGCAATTTTTTTTGAATTTTGGATTGGAAAAAGTATTTTATTTTTTGAAGTTTTCGTTTTGCGGACCGTGTAAATAATTTGTGAAGGAGGGAGTACTATTATATAATGAATTGTGACGAACTACAGTATAACTCAAGATTAATTAATCTTTTGACTTACGCGGATAGGCTAAGGGTTAAGCGTGTTAGTTAGTGCGGGTCGTTACAAGTTTAATAGGCCTTAGATATATGAGCTTAGTCACATAATCCATGAAAATGTCCTGCGCAAATGCGCTTAATCCTCGCTCTCGCAATTTTTTAGTAGGTTCGAATATGTTTCAAATACGTTTTCCCGTATCTAGTATTCCCACCCGTCAATTATGTGACTTAGGCCATGTTTTCATTAACCTAAAAGTGGTAGACTACAACTTTTTGACTTTCTCTTTATTCAAATTTTTTTCACTGTTTGTTAGTTTTGCACCACTTTTATGCATTATTAGTTCGTCTCAACTAAATGAATCCAAAAAAAGTAAAAAATTATGACTTTTACACAATTATTTTTTGAAATATCCAAGAAAAAGCCCAAAAATGAATGTTTCAAAAAATACTTGTGTAAAATTTGGCACAAAAGTAACAAATATGAAAATAAATTTGAATAAAGACAACAAAAATATTTGTCTGAAACTTATAAATTAACAGAAACGGGATCTGAGGGTGTTTACGCTAGTAATTAACTTATGCTGCATAATTTTTTGATTTTGTCTTTATTAATTTTTTTTTGCATTTGTTGGTTTTATGGCAAACTTTTATGTAATATAAGTTCATTTCGATGAGAGGAATGTAACAAATTATGACTTTTACACAAGTATTTTAAAAAATATCCAAAAAAAAACTTACAAATTCAGTTTTTGGACTTTTTATTGGATATTTCCCAAAACTACTCGTGTAAAGTCATAATTTTTTATTTTTTCGGTTCCTCTCATCGAGGCGAATCCATATTACATAAAAGTTTAACGTAAAACTAACAAACGCTAACAAAATTTAAATAAGAACAAAACTAAAAAATCGTGATGCATAAGTTAATCATTAGCTTGAACGAGACTGCGAGAAGAATGTGTAAAATGATACTCCCTCCGTTCAAATTTACTTGTGTCAGTTCTATTCTAACTGGATAAAAAAAACTAGTTACTCTCTCCGTTCCAAAATGACTGTCCCGTTCGGTCTCAAATGCAAATTTTAAATTGTTAATATCTTTCAATTTACAATATTTTTAAAGATTTTAAATTTTTTGTATAATGAAACTAATTGAGATCTATCATATAAGATCTATATTGTACATAAAATTCATTATAGATTAAAAGATATTAATAATTTAAAATTTGCATTGGAGATCGAACGGGACAGTCATTTTGGAACGGATGGAGTATATCTTTAAATTGGTAATGAATTTTATATCCAATATGAATCTTATTTGATAGATCTCAATTTGTTCTATAATATAACATTTTCAAAATCACTTAAAATAGTATAAATATAAATTATAATATATAATTAATTAAAAAGTGATACGAATTCTTAAAAATGACAATTAAATTGAGACGGAGGTAGTACGAGGATGATGATGATGGATAGCAATAGAGATGGGTTTGGAGAGAAAAGCCTGGATTTGGTGGTACGAAATTCAACAGTGGGCAAATTATGGGGAAATCCTACCTTTTTACTCCATTCTTTTGAAAATTAGCTGCATTGCATTTCTCTCTCTCTCTCTGCCTCCCTCGAGAAACCCTCACTGCCTCGGTTTCTGTGCATTTTGTGTCTGTCCATTTTCGATCTATAGGTCGTGATGGTTGCAGGGTTTTGTACTCAGATTTGCAGTGATTGAGAGAGAGAGAGAGAGAGAGAGAGAAGAGACGGAAAGTAGACGCCGTACCCTCTTCCCGCACGTGACTTCTGTGTAGGAGAGAGAAGAAGTTTGGGCAAATAACATTTAGCCCCTCTAAGTTTACTCAATGCCTCACTTACCTCCTTAATTATTTAACAATAAAGATATAGGTACCGAAAGGGGGGGAGGGAAAACGTACCGACTGGCCGCGCCGGGCTGTCTCTGGCCACCGGATGGCCAATCCGAGCCGTCCAAAAATTCTTAGAAAAAAAAGTGATGGGCCCCCCAAGGAATCAACGGCATCTGAGGTGCATAGGGTGTTTGACCCGAGTACCCATTTTTTGTGTACATAGGATCGGTCGTCCGGTGGCCGGAGACGGCCCGGCGCGGCTAGTTGGTACGTTTTCCCTCCTCCTCCATCGGTACATATAGCATTACTCATTATTTAATCTTCGGATGGGATCTCTTAAACGTTTGTTCACTTTTGGGGTTCCAACGACAGGATCTCTTAAGCGTCGGTTCACTTTTGGGGTTCTGAGAACACGGTTTCGAATAAGTTTTCTCTCTACTTATTACTCACATCTCTCTATCTCTCTCTCATCACTTATTACCCTTAAAACCTACCTTAAAATTTTACTATCAAACAACTCCTTAGATATCGAACAATTTATGTTCATTTGCTCAACAAAAATTGCCACATGAATCTATTATTGTAGGAGAGAGAAGAAGCTTGGGTAAACAACATTTAGCCCCTCTACGTTTACTCAATGCTTCACTTGCGTCTTTAATTATTTAATCTTCTGATGACGGGATCTCTTAAGCGTTTGTTCACTTTTGGGATTCCGAGAATACGGTTTTTGATTGAGTTTTCTCCCTACATATTACTCACATATCTCTCTCTCATTACTTATTATCCACCTTAGATATTGAACAGTTATGTTCATTTGTTTAACAAAAATTGCAACATAAGAGCCGCATGAATCTATTGCTCCAAGTTTCACCCAAGCCAAAATTGGAAAATTCTAATCAATACTCGGCCAAAACTCAGATCTATGGAGAAAACGGGTGTCGTAACCTTATAGAGTGAATTTAAAAAAGGAAAAATTTCACGTAGGCACCTGACTTTCACACAAATCACACATAAACACCTGACCTTTCTTAAATTTCATATAAACACTTGAGCTTTCTAAACACTCATCAATTCAACACCTGTCGTCACCCCTCCGGCTAAAACCAAATGGAAATAAAGTTAAGTGCTTCAATTTTTTATTTGTTTGAACCAGTACGAAATTCTTATTTTTTTGATCATTTTATCCTAAACAATCATAATTAGTTTTTGACTCTAAAGCTCTCGTTAGTCAGCCCTAAGAAAGTTGTATAATCAAATATTTCTAATGGCTAACTAACGAGAGCCTTAGAGTCAAAAATTAATTATGATTCTTTAGGATAAAATAATCAGAAAAATAAGATCTTCGCACTTGTTTAAACGGATTGAAAATTGGAGAAATTAATTTTTCAACCATATATAGACCATTTATATATTAAAAAATATGGTTAAAAAATTAAGTGCTCAAATTTTCTATCCGTTTAAACCGGTGCGAAGATCTTATTTCTCTGATCATTTTATCCTAAAGAATCATAATTAATTTTTGAATCTAAAGCTCTCGTTAGTCGGCCCTAAGAAAGTCATAGAATCAAATACCTCTTAGGGCTAACTAACGAGAGCCTTAGAGTTAGAAAACTCAGGTGTTTATATGAAATTTAAGAAATGTCAGGTGTTGAATTGATGAGTTTTTAGAAAGGTTTGGTGTTTATATGAAATTTAAGAAATGTCAGATATTTATGTGTGATTTGTGTAAAAAGTCATGTGCCTATGTGAAAATTTCCCTTTAAAAAATTAAAAGGATGAAAATTTGAAAATTTCATGGATGGACATAGCATAATGGTGATCGAATGTTTGTTGCTCAATTACTTGTGGGAGTAAGACTGTTGGCGAATGATAGAAACATCCCCTATTGGCCTTACTCATATTGTAATGTTCATTTACCTCTCTCCTCACTCATTCTCTCTTCTATTTTCTCTATTAACTTTCGTTCAGATGAGCTCTCAACATAGGGTTACAGACTTATAATTTGAAACAAAAATCTCACTATTTTCTCAGAACAATTTTTTTTGTTGGTTCTGTGTCCAGTAACACAGGAGGGTAATTTCATGAAGAAAGAGGGGAGAAGAAAGTTTGGTATAATGATAAGGACTAGAGTGAGTATCAAGTTGAAGATTAGGACTTGATGAGGTAAAATTAATATGTGGCGGATGCGTGTGTCAGTATTCAGTAAGGATCGATGGAACTGGTTAAAGACGAATTTGATTTGGATTTTGGTGTATGTGGAATTTCGAGTAGGATGCTATGTGCTGCTTTATGCTGGAATGGGAGGCGAAGTAGTGTATTCGTCGCATTATACTGTGTAGTACGGTTGATTTGACCGTTCATTTCGGTACGGATGGCTTAGATTTAATCCGAACTCCTACAAATTATAGACATTCATTATTCTGATGAAATTCGAGCCGTCTATTGCCAAGTTGGACGACTGAATTACCCGCACTATATGTATAATGCGGATGTGCACTAGAGCACCCCCGGTTCCGCTTCGGGGGGAATGGTTGTCCTACGAAATAAACAGAGGTTAAGAATTAGGCTCCATTCGCTAAAATTCTTATCTTTTAAATACTTATTTCCTGCTTTATAAGGCAGATTATTCTTATTTGTGTCGGTGGAACACATCTTAAATTGTGAGAAATATATTTCAAAGGTCAAATCGAGAACAAAGTAATAGTTTTGGTGACAAAAGTGGAACACTATTTCTGAAAGGACTCTTTTTTCCTATCAACACTTCATTTCATGTCTTTCAACAAAAAAAATTACAGTCTGACTATTGTCAGCTCACTGAACTGACGATAAGCACATTAAAAAATAAAATAATATGTATTTTTGTGTATTTTCGATACCTTTTAATGCACATTCACACACTCACTATTATTAGCCCAATGGATTGATTTTAAAATTTTCCAAAAAATTATACTTTCAAAACAAAAAAAGAAGTGTATGAATTTATATATATATATCGGGGCGGTTCCGGAGACGCTTAAAATTTTTTTCCAAATCTTAATCTCATAGTTTCTGATAAAATTTTGATGATCCGAGCTGCTCAATATGTTCAGAACATGATTTTAAGGGTGTTCGCGAGAAACTGGCAAAAAAACTAATCAGAAAGGGTTTGATTTGAGCATTTTTTTATCAAACCGTTCAATAAAATTCAACAAAAAACTGTTCGGATGAAGTCCTTCCCGGTCATTTTTTTTGCTGATTTCTCACGGGCACCCTTAAAATCACGTTTTGATTTCATTGAACGGCTCGAATCATCAAAATTTGATCGGGAACTTGGGGAGATTTTTTTAAGGTTTTTTTAAATGTCCCCGGAACCGTCCCGTATATATATATATATATATATATATATATATATATATATATAGAGAGAGAGAGAGAGAGAGAGAGAGAGAGAGAGAGAGAGAGAGAGAGAGAGAGAGTTCTTTTCAGGTCCGGACGCCTTACGGTTCGGACCGTCCGGACCTTGCATTTTCCGATCGAATTTCAATGATTCAAGCCGCTGAAAGTGATCAGAACGTGATTTTAAGGGTACCCGCGAGAAATCAACAAAAAAAATGATCGGAAAAGGCTTGATCCGAACAAATTTTTTTTTGAACTGTTTAGTAAAAAAATTCTCTGATCAAGCCCTTTCCGATCATTTTTTTTGCTGATTTTTCGCGAGAACCATTAAAATCACGTTTTAAACACATTGGACGGTTCGGATCATCACAAATCGATCGGAAAAGGAAAAATCCGGATCATAAAAAAGTCCGAACGAGTGGACCTGAAAATTACTTTATATATAGTGTGAATACAATTTTTTATCCGAGAATGTTTACCCATTTTTTATCGTACGAAAATGTTGACCTCGAGTTTGGGTTTTGTGCCTAGCCTAGAGTTCTTTTTACAGTATTAAACACTCACTGTCAAATCGTAGCGTGTGGGTTTCGCCGTTACAAGTCACCGACTGGGATTTCTCCGGTAATGGATATTTGACATTGACGTTTAGATTCGGAACGTCTAATTAAGTTTTCCTTATGCTTTTCCTAATTTTTTCTCAGAGAGTGTACGAACATTTTTAGTGTAAATTTCTTAGAGAATGGAAATAATTTTCCTAATTTTTTTTTCAAACACTTGCACGAACACATACACCTACACAATCCACACGCCCACGGAGTGAAGTGCAATCGGCTCCTCTTTTATACTCCAATGCTCGTGAACATGGTTCGATTTCTATAAGCACCCACCCACCTTCCTAATCTATTAGAATAGAGTAGTTTATGATTAACGAATCGTAAAAAAAAAAAAACCTCATGTGAAGACCCCATACACAATGTAAGTGTAGTGTGCGGGCAATTTAAATTTCAAATTATTTTTCGTCATTTCATTTTTCTTGTACAAATGTATATTTAATTAACATGCGTAACAGCTATTAATAAATCGAACAGCTTGTGAGCTCGGCTCATTTAGTAAACGATCCGAGTGGAGCTCGGCTCATTCGACAAAAGTTCAGCTCGTTAAAGGAGGCTCGACTCGATTAAAGAAGCTCGTTTAGTAAATGACTAAACGCGGCTCGTTAAAGCTTGAGCTGAGCTCGAACTTAAATTTTTGGTTTGTTAAGTAAACGAGCCAAACTCGAGCTCATCAAAGCTCGGTTCGACTCGACTCGTTTACACCCCTATGCGTAAGGAAACAAGGGAAAGGTGTAGGGTATGTCCGGTATGATGTCCCTTCATTGTATTCTTTCAACATTTATTTAATCTGATTGGAACAGGATTCTCTCCGGTTGTTCATATTGAACGTTTTTTTAGTTCTTTCCGTCACTAATTTTGTGATTCAAAACGTTTATATTTTAAAGCTCGTCAAAAATATTTTCCATGTCAAAAATGGCGATGATCCATTACCGTTTGATATGGACCATACAGTTTCACAACACATTTTATTTTGAACAGAAAAATATTGTAACACAAACTCACTTAACCCATTCATCTGAAGACAGACACATTACGAAATCATATCAACCGGTATCTAATCATCTTGATTTTTAGCATGCTCAATGTTTTCAACAAGCTCTAAATTAATTATGAATGTTTTCAATCATCAAAATAGTCCAGCAAAGAAACCAAAAACAATCAAAACTGAATTGCTAGTCCATTTAATAAACTGGAGAGGATTCTGTTCCAATCCAATCACAGGGAAAAGGTATAGGGTTTAGGTATTGATGTTCCTCCATTTTATTTTATTTTTGAAAAGTTTGTTCCTCCAGTGTGTTCTTTCAATATTTTAACCCGATTACAGGGTTTACAAATCACTAATGTTGTGTTTGGATGGATTTTTGAATTTTTTTTTACTAGAGTAATGATTGAAATAGGGATAATGAGTGAAAAATGATAGAGAGAAAAATAAGAATAATAATTGAAAATAAGAATAATTAATATAGAATAATAATTAAAAATAAAAATAATAAATATTTTTTGAGTTGAATATTTTTTTTTTCAAAAAGAAAAACGAACAAGGCATACAGGTGTGCAATAAGGAACCTTGAATTATTGAAGTACTCCATTTGCATTTAAGAAGTTTTGCAGCTTTTCTTTTCGTTTTTTCTTTGTTGGTCCAGCTTTCGTTTTAATTTCCTCGTTTGTACAGACTTTTGCAAGTCAGATTTGATAATCATCACTAGGGACATCATTGAAGTAGTTCTGTTGTTTCCTATTTTCGAAACTGGCAATCAAAAGGATATTGGCATGGAATTTTATCATTTTTTATTCATCTTTTATGTCTTGGTTCGAAAGCTTTTATGTGTTATTAAAATTTCAGAGAAAAGCAATACGGGAAAGAACTCCGTTGGTAGATAGAGAAATTAAATCATAATATGCGTAGGTTGGCCTGGAAATCGATCACGAGCCATTAAGAGAATTCAAAAGGGACTCACAATTCATCGCATTTAAATGTCATGATTTCAAAAGTGTTGCGAGGCGCCAGTGAAAGGTGAAATTAGTTCATGGTATGGATAAACTGATTGGAAATCACAAGCCATAAAAAAGTTCAAAAGGGATGTCACACAAACCTACGAGTTCAACTAATGGATATCGCTAAATTCTTATACACATCAGAAAAAAGACATTTGATAACTACTAAAAATCATGTGGATATCAAGAAGTAGCCAATCCAATTTATTATTATTATTTTTGTACAATCTCTTTAAGGAAGGAAATAACGTAAAAAACCGCTATATTTTCCAACTAGTGGGGCCCTAATTAAATTCATCTTGTATTTGGTGCAAGAACCTTCCTTTTTCCTGCTTTTGATTTTGTACACTGCAAAATCACATTCAATAATAGTACTATTTAGAGAGTGACCCCAACGTTATTCCAACAACAATTTCAACAAGATACCCCTAGGGCCTAAGCCACATGTTTTTTCAAATCCTACACATTTGTTTACTTTGTCAATAATTTCTATGGTTCAAAGACGTAGGATAAACTTCGCTTACACTCTTGTGGTTTGATCGATCTGCAAATTGACAACCTGAACTCCATCTTGTAACATATAACTCTCCTGTGGTTTGGTTTTTTGTATCATGTGAACGGTTAACTTTTCCGTTAAAGTTAACAAAAAATAGGGCCCGAAGCATTCATATTAGATCCAAATAGTTCATATTATAGAGTTTGGCACGTATTACATTCTTACCAAAATTCAAGTCCATCGAACAATTGGAACCTAATGTCGAATATAAACTATTATGAAAGCAAAATTTCAAATTCCAATTTGCCTTTCATTTTATAAGAATAATGTTTTTCGATACTTGAGTTATCGAAGTCCGATCGACATAATTTTTTTTCACAGATGTTATACTCTTTGATTAATACATTATGAATGACTTGGACTAAATTTTTAGTATATTGGTTAGATTCAAGGAAGCAGATGAAGAAATTTATGTCAAATCTCTTAAATCTATCAAATTAGACGGAGTTGGGTGATGATGCAATCTTTCACAAACCACATGGGATTTATGTGTTACAAAATGAAGTTCATAGGGAGGGTATCTCCACATGGGCCAAACAACAGAGGGTGTAACTGAAATTTGCCAAAGATATATTCGCTTTTCCATGTTTTGAGTCAATTAGGCAGCCGAATTTCAAAAAGCACATGTGCACTTTTTGTTACTTTTTTACAAATTAAATGCTTTTCTAATGTGTAATAAAGGGCCAATTATTGGGCAGTAGTATGTCAAAAAGTACTCCCGAAAATAAAATATCGCCACCACACATTGTAAGTCACTCTCTATCTCTGAATCACTCACAAAAAATGAATGATAATTTTCCTACCGCATAATTTTTCGCTACGTAAGTGATTGAGAGTAGCCGAGTATCACATAGGTAACGCCACGTGATACTCCAGAAATACTAGATAATTACTCCTTACAAGGTAGACCAATGGATCACTCAATATGACTCTTCAAATATTTATTGTCAAAAGAATCGCCAAACATTTGAATACCAAGGAACACCGAACATTTCTTAACTTTCCCTTCGTCCATATATATATATATATATTATGCAATGCCTCCAATTTGCTCCATGAAACTTAAGACATTTGTGGGTGGAAATGGCAGCAAAGGCAAGTAGTGTTATTATGCCCATTGTGAGCAAAATGTATTGCTCACCATCTCAGGTGATTCTTGTAGTAAGGAAGAGGCCTCATGTTGTGTACGGAGGAGGTTTTGTAGTGACAGATTGTACCCAGAAGGTGATTTTCAGAGTAGATGGCTGTGGAATACTCGGTAAAGACGGGGAAGTCGTTCTAAGGGATGCGGAGGGCGATTCTCTCCTTCTCATTCGTCGAAAGGTACATCTTTTTCTCGGCTGTCACAACGTTTTTAGAGGCTCACCAACTCATATTGAGGACCAGGCATGGTTAGACACATAAGAGAACCGCGTTACAATACTTTCAGAGTTACGCATTTGGTGTTTTAGGGAGGCAGATAAAAAATGGCCAATGATTCTAGCAGCTAGTCCTCGGCCCATAGAGGTGGTTGTGTTAAGAGATCTAAGCATCGTAATTCTAGTTGCGTCTAGAGGACTACCAAACAACCCATATCTTGTGTTTTGTGTGAGTGCGTAGCATAGTTCAATCAAACAAATGGCACAATCGAACAAATGGCACAGAGACATCCCCTGATCCCCATTATATACTAAATAGGATCGTGAAATAAGACTGTAACCATTCTAGCTAGGTCACATGAAGGATCACCCGAGAAAGATTCATGCACAGAGACATACAATTGTTCATTTCTTTTCCTGTGGTTTTACCTTCTTCCATTGCAATCATTCTTGAACGTTCTTCGATTGTTAAAAAACTGAGCCGTTCTTGTTTGTTTCTCTAGGAAGGGATCGTCGAAGCGCTAAACATCAACAAACACTGGAAAGGGTATGCATTCAACTATGAAGGTTCACAGAAGAAGGTTTTCACCTTAAAAGAGCCTAACTCGTATCTCATGAAGAACAATCCAATCAAAATCTCCACTCAACCCAGGGGTTGTGGCACACAGTGGGATTTTCAGACCAAGGGTTCTTTCCACGATCGAACTTGCAGCATTGTCGATTCCGCAGGAAACATCATAGCAGAGGTAAATCATACCCCTTCATTTTCAAAACATATATAGTAAGAATGTACGTTTCTGAAAGAGTAGTCCGTTGAAACCTCCCCATTGGACAAAAAACTTTTCGAATGTCTGTTTTTCCAACAGTCTCTAGTGCGCGGGAGAAGAAATCCATGATGCCATTAACGAGCTTCTGAATTGTTGTAGCAAATTAACGTGCGGACTTCTTGTTGATACTTTTTGAATGCACACACAAGCAGATTGCAATCAGGAAAGACGTGGAGGAGATGATGATGGGAAGCAGGGATCTTTACCACGTAATCGTGAAACCTGGGATTGATCAGGCCTTTGTTTTCGGAGTTATCGCTGTTCTTGACTACATCTACGACGGATCTACCAGATGCTGATCATCGAATCTGAAGGAGATGATGCTCTATTCATGAATTCTTTTCTTCATGTATAAGCAATTAATCAAGAATCTGTGCTATAGACATAGTATTTGTCAATATCAATGGTACTATTAACCCAGAAGTAGTAGTAATAATTTTTATTTTTTTTTCTCGAAATGCATTCTGTTGTGTGCACGGCACATCAAATTTGGGTGCATATCACGTGTTTCAATTTCTTTACCATTTTTGACTTTTCCTGGTTTGGTTTTTTCTGGTTGACCAATTATCAAGATGTTCTAATTCCTACGGCAAGCAAGCATTGAATTTAACTTGACTGAATGAAATTCCTATACAAATAAACTTGAGTGAATGAAAGTCCTACGGAACGTAATAAGAAATGGTATATCTAAAAGAAACTCAATTGCCGAACTCGTTTTTGGTCTGCTTTTGCGGTATTTGCTAGACAGCTTGAGGCTCGTGTTTGGATGAAAGACTTAGGTTTCCTATTTCGATGTAATATGTCTATCTTCGGTCTACCGGGTGTGCATTAGGTCTATCTTTTGTGTACCGGGTGTGCATTAGATTTTTTTTTCATCGTATTTCGGATGGAAATGTCCATTGGACTTCTTGAATGAGAATCATTACCGTTGATAAGAAAATCATCATGTTCCATAGTTACACCCAATACAGAAAGGAAAAAGAGAGAACTCAAGAACAAGCATGGGTTCTCTTTTCAAGTTTGGAGTATTTGATCACTTTGAATCTGGGTTTCCAATAGCACAAGTCAAGAATAGGATGTTATACAACCAATGCAACCACCCTCATTGCATTTAACTTCTTTGAGTGGGAATTCCATGGCATAAGCAAAAAGTCAAAACTAATGGCCCCTTTGGATGGAGGGGTGAGAAAGGAGAAAAAAGGGGAGTCTTCTCCGTTAATGGTGAGAAAGGAGAAGAGAGGGGAGTGATTTCTCACTGTGCAACCCAAACAACCGTGAGAAATCAAACCCTATCCGGCGAGAAACTCTCTCCGGCGACCAAGATCTGTAAACACCGGCGACGAGCTAGCAACTCCGGCGACAAGCGAGCAACTCTGGCGTAGCCCGCATGCGCGCCTTCCTTTCCTTTCTCACGGAATCGCGCCACATCCGGCGCGATTCAGAAATGGGGTCTTGAGAGGAAACGGTTTCTCTCCTTCCCCACCCCTTTCTCGCCTGATGGCTCTCCCAAACGTGGGAGAGAGTCGGATTCCTCACCCTCTTCTTTCTTCTCGCTCGAAATCACTCGTTCCAAACGAGCTATAAAAGAAAAAAGGGTCATGCTAACAGAAGAGAGAAGCCTCTTGCCAACGGCCGCCCACTAGATAACGTAATACCCACATTAACACCACGCACGAGTTATTACACGTTCACGGATATCAAAATATTTTTGTGGACATCGGTGCATTCTTTATACATTATCACACTTTATCCATTGTATTTGGATTATCGAAAGAAAAATAGTATCTTTATGAGCAAAATCACACCCGATACACAGAGAGAGAGAGAGAAAGGGAACAAAGTCATGAACAAGCACAGGAGTTTTCAACAACAGCATCATTTGATTCACTTACCAAATCTCCACACCTAAAAAAGTAATACCCAGCGGCGATCCCCAGAACGACAGACAGAAACACACCTCCGTTGAAGGACATGACGGCCAGCATGAGGGCGTACCCGATCGCCGCGTTGACTCCGAAGAGAGCGGCGTGGGCCAGCCTCCGGAAGCTGTGCTTGCGGCCGCCTCCTCCGCTTTTCGAGAGAAGGGGAGCCTCGATTGAGGACGGCTGGGACGGGAGATCGACGGCGGCAGCGGCGGCGGAGGTGGGTTTGAAACGGAGGAGGCGGAGGGATTCGAGGAATTGGTAGAGGAGGGAGAAGAGGAAGCAGGCGAGGAGGGAGAGGGAGTACGCGAGCCAGGAGTCGGTGGTCCACCAGTCGAATAGCAGGGTGAGGTCTGTGCCCCAGTACATGGTCATGTGCATCATCTTCTTCTTCTCTGAAAAATACTCGAAGAGAGAGAGAGAGGATCCGGAGGTGTGTGGGGAGAGAAGATGGAAGCGAGCGAAGAGTCTCGTGTCTGTTCAGAGACCTACGACTGGAGGGTTGGACCATTAGTTGCGTTTAAGCTAAATTCATTTTTAAAAGTAGCTGGTACTTTTTGTTTTCAGTTTAGAGAAACATTTCACGGAGCCTCTAAGCGTCCGTTTCGGTTTTGAACGGTTCAGATTTTGATAAAAATTTTTTTAGAAAGGAGTTTGACTCTTTTTTGAAATTTTTTTATTAATATCCAGACCGTTCAAAACTGAAGTGAATGACCAAAATTACGCTTCGTAAAAATTTTCATCATATTATTTTAATCTTCATCACATTGCTCATATCGATGAGTGGAAGAATAAAAATATATAAAAATTAGTAAAAAAAAGTTGCAATTTTTTTTTATACATAAAATGACATTAAGACATAAAAAAAATATTTTTCTTTTTTAGTGAATTTTACTCTCTCCGTTCATTTTTAAGTGTCCTGCTTCGTAACTCAAACTTATTAAAAAGATATCATCATTATACCTTTCACATTAACTTTTTCCTCAACTTTCTCTACTTACCCATCATCAAAATGAAATAAACTTTTAGGGACAAAATAGACAATGCACCAACTTTTACCTTCTTAACTTTACAAAATGGATACTTATTAAGGGACATCCATATGGAATACTGAATACTAAATAAGGGACGGAGGGAGTAATTTTTGCAAAGGTAATTCCTCCATACATGAAATGAAGTACGATCAAGCATAAAACAGAAGGGTACTGGACCCTAAGGACACTGAATTGGAACTCAATCCAGTCCAACTTAGGGGTGGGACCCAAATTATTCATTGTTATTGTTCTTAAGGCTCTGTCATGTGGTGCCTCAGATCTCTCCGTTACCACACATTGTTACGAGGTTCAAGATATGATGTTTCCACTAAACTAGAAGGGGTAGACAAGTTATAAGACATTTAGACACCAACATATAGATAGACAAGTTGTTTCTACTAAAATTAAATGGACCAAATGCACCAACCTACCTTTGAGGCCAAGCAAGGAGACCAACCTGCCACGACATTCCAAGCTACTGTGTCTAGTGCAGTACACGAGACCGAGAGAGAGTTCAAGTCATGTTGGACCAAACCATACTCCCAACTCCGGCGTTTGTTTTCACACTTACCAGCGCTGAGAGTGTTTGAATAGGGCATGCTGCTTCTAAAGGCTACCTGTTGTTAGGAGCCCATTCTGTGGCGCCTCTTCAGGTGTTTTAGCCTGTTTTATAACTTGGTATTTTTCCTTTCCATTATGGTTGACAATTCCATTAAAGATAACGACCAACGATAATCATTCAGGGAAAATATAACCAAAAAACAATCAGATTCGACTCCTAAGAGCTAGGAGTATTACGTGGCAATTTTTCTTGAGAAGCTGACATTTAACAGTTTATACTCATGCATTTATAACCATCGACAAGTTGAAACTCTTTTTGGCTCAAACTTCGTCTCAGTTTAGCTGAGGGAAGCAGCAGTTGCAAAGCATAATCCACCAAGAATTTTCTTTGTTGAGTTTTCACAACTTGGTCAATTCATTTCGCTAGAGCAACAAATGAAAAAGTTGGACCTGCAATATGAAAAATGGTAGTAAGGGTACCAAATCTATTTTGTGGGTTTGTTGAAAACCTAGAAACAAGCTTGAAACAAACATAGGTTTTGCTGTATTGGTTGCTTTGATGAAAAGATCTGTGGAACAGTGAATGGCCAGATGAGCCGCTTGGCACTGCTGCCAAGCGGGGTGGTATGCTTGATTCCTTTATTTCAAGCAACACAAATAGTTTATGGCCCATTGATGCTCTGAAATCTCAAGAATGCTTGCAGGGTAGTCTATGAATGATGACGATGGGTATCCTCCAACTCCAGATACTAGTAATATATTAGCAAGAAGACATCCGCTTTTTCTACTGAGTACAAATATTTTGTGAAGCATTACACATAGACAGCTCAAACTTCATATAAAAGCTGTACACGGATTTCTAAGAATGTTAAACTAAAGAAAATGGAAAAAACGAACCCGTGCTAAGAAAACACTACTTCTGAGGTTAAAAAACTCATCTAGGATTGCCTTTTTCCTTCACAATGGCATCAATTCAAATATCATCTAAAACCATCTAACGGCAAACCCCCCATAGAGGTGCTCAACCTGAAAGCAAGAAACACCAAATAGATGGCTGTAAGCCCAACTCCCAGCAACTTGGTAGGGCGCATGTCCTTCAGTGGTAACACAAACAGCGACCAAACAAGCCCTAACATGAGAAACCCTATTGTGAAGTACAAGCTCTTATCCTGCGGAACTATGTAAGGTGCCGGTTTCTTTGACCAGGCCCCAATCAGCACCGAGATTCCCAGACCAACTAGTGTGTTGAACATAGGCCCTGCATAGCATCCAGACATGGCAATCTGCACACCGTCTCCACCATTCATCGCCAAAGCAAGATTCGACACCAAATCACCCATGGAGTTTCCCCATGCCAACACTGTTAAACCAAGGATTGACGGGTTGATTTTAAATATCACACCAAATGTGACGAGTAGAGCAACAAGCTCATTTGCCACCATGTAGAACCAAATGATACTCATGAAAAAACCGCCGCAAACCCATGGGAATAAGAACTTCTGAGGTGGCTGATCGAATCTAGTGTATATAGTTGCAATAACACCTAGTATACCACCAATTAAAGCGCCAATAAGATAAGCAATCCACCCACTTTCCACATCATCCTTTGTGTTCCAGAGGAATGCCAAAAGCATGGGTGCAAAAGAGACACTGGCCACAGCATACCCTTTTGACCACCGTTCCTCCTCAATTACAGGTATTGTCAACCGTCTTGGAAGTGTCAAGGGGATTTCAAGCATTGCACATAACGTGGAACAAGAAAAGGATGATTGGTCATTCCCCGGCTCCTCTTCGTTCCAACCCCAAAGAGGGTTTGGGCTATCTTCAACATGAGCAGCCTTCACAGTCTCATTTGAATAGATTGCCACATTTGCAGCCCACATCCAATGAGGCAGCCTAGTATGTAATGAGGGCACATCATTCTCGGCACCAAACTCGAGTAGGGAGACGGACATAAACCCATCCTCTTCATTTCCATCAGAAAGTCTACATGCTTTTTTAGCAGGAAGCAAAGGTGTAAACGAATTGATTCCCAGCTTATTCACATATTTTCGCAACATCTCATTTGCAGCAATGGAAATGACATAAACGAGGTAAATTGAAACATATGCAATTGCACCACCAACACTCACCTCGCCAACGACCAAAATGACGATGAGGGACACTAGAGTGAAGATTAGGAAACAAACATCTCTGATAAAGCACCCCTTATTGATCTGAACCCTCTGCTTTGCCACACAAAGGGAAACCGTGCCAACAACGATACAAGTAACAAACAAAGCTCCGCCCAACACACAATTGAGACCCACTTCCCCCACATCCGTGCCCATGAAAGCTGCAATGCTAGCAAACACATCCGGTGCTCCATTCCCAAGTGGAAGCAAAGTAACTCCTGCCACTGTAGGGGGTAACTTCAGGAGATTCGAAAGCTTCTCAAGAGAGCAACAGAAGTAATCCGCTGCAGTATTACCCAGTAGGTAAAATAGAGCAGCCAACCAAATGGCCAGCACAATATACGCAATAGCACTGTGATGCTCACAGTCACAGTAAAAGAAGCCAATGTAATTGAAGAAACCCTCCGAGGCACATTGGGGATTGGCAATCAAGTACTCACATTCGCTATTGTACCCTTTATGTTTATACATTTCCGTACAAAGCGTTGGGTTTCTCATACTATTCAAATCGTTCTGCATCGACCCATCATTTTTATCACCGAAATTCGATGAATTAACACTAACTTCAGCAGTTCGCCTATGGATAACCTCAACCCCATCAAGTTCATTGTGCAAACCACCTCTTGAACCCCATTTGAACCTCCCAAGAAAAGGGCTTTCCATAATACTTTCCTCCTGTAAGAAGATGAAGAGGAACAGTACAACCGCACAAATTCCATTGAAAACCCCTCGAAAACGCAAGTGCCTTCGACGATAAAAGCCCTTCGAATTTTCCATTTCTAACCGAACTCACCAACCCTTAGCCCAAAAACTAGACCTTTTTTTTTCCCTTTTGGCAGAAAAATAATCAAAAAGCCTTCAAACACTGACAATTGGGGATCACAATGAAAACTAACCTACCCCGTTTAGAAAATCAAGATATGAGCACATATGGCGGTAAATTTAGGGGGATGATGAGAGAAGAATCAATTGACAATTACAATTAGCAGAGTTTTAGGTGAAAGTAACGAGGGAAACAAGAGAAAGAACAAGAAAAGCAGCTACTGGGTTGTTTCTTGAGATGATTGTACCCAGCAAAAAAGGGTCGTAATCAAATCTATTGGGATAATGAGACGGGAGATGAACAGGGACGTACCAACAAAACCAGGGTTCTTTGTAACAGATTGTGCGAAGAAGACAAAGAGAGAACAAGAAAAGCAGCTTCTGGGTTGCTTCTTGTTGATCCCGATTATACGCCTTCGTAGTTTATTTTGGGGGAAAAAACCGAATCGACGATGGAATTCGTTTGTACAGGTGCGAGAAAGTTGGAGGGATGGTGACCGTGTTAAGTTGCCTCAAATGTACGCGTACTAGGACGAGTGAGCTTTTTGGGCCGACGTTCACTGAAATCTGGACACGACAAATGTTTTGGTTCCTTTCGTTTCGTGTGCTGTGACTCAAATGTTGGATTTTTGTGGGGGATGGGGCCACGAAGTGAGGAGTTTGGCTATCTTTTGTCTGAAATTGTCACCAAACAAAACAAAAATAATACTGTAAATAGTAAGTAATTAGGAGTTGCTATTATCCTTTAATTAATCTTTGTTAGCCCCGCCCCGGCCCGCTCTGTTAAAGTTATTGTTTTTTAAGTACTTATTTTTCGTTTTATGAGACAGATCATACTCTCATATGACATCACTTTTAATTTTTAAAAAAGTACTTATTTTTCTTAACAAATTGGGACCTAGTTTCACTCGATTTTTCCTAAAAAGTTTATTTATAGCTTAAGAACTTTAGACAAGTTATTTTTCCTAACTAATTTTTTAGTTAATACATGTGAGAAGAATAATTTGTCTCAAAATCCGTCCATTTTTTTTTTTGGTCAATCAATTGATAGAAGAGATAATGGAAATAAACCTATTATATGGTAAAACAAATAAAGAAAGGAAAAACCTTCTAAGGGAAAAAAAACCCACACATATGTGAGAAGTCTTGAATTTCTAACCTCCTAGTGAAGTGCAAAAGTCCTGGTCAACTGAGCTAGTTAATTGGTTTGAAATCTGTCCATTTAAACAATAGGAAAACCCGGTTGAAAAGCTATTAAGTTTTGTATTCTTCTAGATTTGATTTGTCACAAAAATATAAAGTATAATGAATGTTCTAAACATTTTTTGGCTTCTTTGGTGGTTCTTTCATAATCGTAATTTGTCACTTTTACGAACGAAATTAATAAGATTGCGTGTGTAGTTTCAGCATCCGGGATTGGTGTTATGCAGCATCTGCACAACATCATGCTGCATGACTCGGATGCCGTCCGTTCGGCAATCCAACGATTTAAATCTCATTTCGGCAATGAATGACTCAGATGCAACATGGGTGGAGATGAGATTTAAACCATTAGATTGCCGAACGAACAATATCCGAACTGCGTAGCACGGTGCTGTGCAGCAGTTGCGGATCAAGTGAATTGTTGTTTCTGGGAGCAACCGCTTTCACTCGCGACTATAGGACCATCTCTCTCGTCGGTGTCATTTTTTATTTCGTGGAGATATGCTGTCAACTTATGACTTTTAGCATCTCAAAATTAATCTGTTTTAATATGTATCTCTTCTTGGGTTATGAGATAAAGGTAATTGAAAAACAAGATAATTTGATTTTTGGTAAACTTTATTATACTAATTTCTAACTTATCTTTAACATATGAAAAAAGATTGCGTGAGTTTGACATTTTCACAAGCAAATTAATGTGCAATGGAGCTCCCACTCCATTCGGGGGAAAAATACGAAGCTCTCCACTTGGAAAGATCACTGCATGCTCCTTGCAGGAGGAGCATGGGAGTGAGGGCATGACGGAACCCGCGACGTGGTAACGCAACACTATTTTATTTTGACGGGGTCAATTATGGCTGAAATCCGAACATTCTAGGTCGGTTATATTTTCCAGTGATCAGGGAGTCGCGATACTAGTTCAATCCAACTTACTTTTTTTTGGAGCAGCTAAATCAACATAGTATTTATTCTAAGTTTCGCAATTATTCTACGACTACACTTATTTACACACCCACGACTCACAAGGTATGTTAGCTCTGCACTAGATGTGTGCAATGTGTGTAAAACCCACACACTTATGAGTGTTGGTATGTAATAGATTTTGTAAATGAATGTGATTGTAGCATTTTTGTCAAGTTCCAATTGGTTGATAAGAATGAACAAAAGGACTTGACCAACACTTCCTTAACAATCGGCCCGTGCATGAACACGTCATTATAGCAATTAATACTACTATCAAGATGATAACATGACCAGGTAATAACGGTGAAGGTTCATGTACGCAAAGGTGACAAATGGACGGATTAAAATGTGTCTCAGGTTGAATATGGATTAATAATAGACAGATTAAAACAGATCGGATCGAATATGGAGACCCCCCTTTTCCCCATTACTAGTTGAATATGGGTCAATGTAACCTTATCCTTTCAAATAGCTTCAATACATTCCCACCGTATTTCTTGAAACAGATTTCACTGTTGGATTTAGAAAGTTTTAGAAAAGAATGTTTGTCCCTAATTTCTTCAGTATTAGAGCATCCCCAATCGGAGGAAGGGCCGGCCCAAGGGATTTGGATGCCCAATGCTAAATTGTTGAGTGGTGCCCTATGTATTTTTAGAATTAAACAACAATATTAGAAATGTTTCTTTATATAACTACTTTAGATTTTATAATGCATGTTAACTGCTTTGGCTTGAATTGGTTTTAAAACCTGACAGTTACAATAACATTACTTTTGGGAAAAAACATTTCAAAAGAAAAAGTTACCCAAAAGATTTAAACTCTAACACTTCATGAGGACTAAAATCAACTTACTACTGAGTTAGCAAAGACATTTGTGTTATAATGCGAACAAATAATATTGGAGTGTTTCTAAAATTTAAAATTTTTTGGATACCCAAGGCTAGGCCTCTTGGGCCTTGTGCCAGAGCCGGCCCTGAGCGGAGATACTAAAGTTGAGGTGGACAAGTTAATAGACACTTTTGTCATCAACTCACAATTCAATTCATCTGTCTTCACTCATGCCAAAGCTGACGTGACTTTGACAGCTACCTCTAATTGCCTGCCAATTCTAAAAAACTTACAGTTGGAAGTTCTAAAACTTTCTGTTGAAGTTCAAAAAGGGAGAGTCCGTTTGAGTTTTTGACATAAGATTTGAGAAGGAAAGCTTGATATCAAATTGAATATGTCAAAATGCCACACAGCTTTCAAAAAAATTTGACATATCCAATTTAAAATTTTGTGTTGGAGATGCTCTTAGAAGGTTACTACTGCAGCGTTTTCCTACAAAATGAAAATTTCCCCTGTTTTTTTCTCCCTTTATATTTTCAAGTTGCATTTAGAAACAACTTCGTTCCAATGGTTACAGAGAGAGGGCCTTACCTGGTATGTCTGACGTGCAGCCTCAGCTGTCGTAAAAAAATAAAAATAAAAATCAAGTTTCTGAGACCCACTTTACCCTCGAGATTCAATCCAACGGCTAAAGTGGACTGAATCCTACGGTGAAAAACTAGCCACGCCGCTTGGTGATTTTTCTGAGCATCTATGCCGACGAAGCCCAAAAGGAATCTGTACACGTATTTCCTTGTAGGTGGTCCCCACATGCTTTTTTGCTGATGTCGGCGAGCGGTTGTTCGATTTTTTTTTGTTGTGTTGCATTCCAGCCGGGGCCCATTTTTGACCTATCTAAATCTATATAAATATAGATTGATATGGACATCAACCCATTACAGTATATATTATGGGAGAATTGAATTGGATTTGATTATAAAATGTGAGTTGAGATTGCCATTCATACATGTAAGTTCTATACTTGCCTTTGGAAAAAAAAAATTGTATTTCCAAAGGGCAGAAATTTTCTACCTTCTTTTAAAAACTCAGGTGTATGCATCAACAGCACAATTTCACTTGGATGGAATCCAATGAAATTCGAAATAAAATTTCATAATATCTTACTCTAAAAGAGTTCATAACATTTAAAAAGTTGTGAAAATCTTAGAACAAGCAAACCCAGTCTTTAAAGATCTTAGGAAAAGAAAAACCTTTACTCTTAAGTCTTTGATCATCAAGTCAATCTTTTCGGATTGTATTTCATGAAACGACATATGCATAAATCAGGCTGATCATAATTCCAATTACTAAAAGTTAAAGAGCATTAGATTTACAAAGATACCTTTACTGCCACAACCTTCCATCATTTTCTTCAAGAAAATGGGCTTCAATACCGTTTTTTAGACCGCTCAATTCGTGTAATCTTAATCTTATGTATCTGAAAGCGCAGATTAATTGATATATTCTTACAGGATTGATAAGACCTTTTCATAAACAATTAAACATGATCAATTAATTATCGAGATGGACAATCAAAATCCTTTCATTTCTCCAAGCCTTGCACACGATAGATTTTACAAGCTTCCAGAATCAAACGCAGATTACAAAGAAAAAGCATCTCCAATCCTTTGACAATCAACCAAGTAAGCAAACCCATAAGCCAAATTCTTCAAGCTAGCCTCATGCAACTCCACCTCCGACGTCGCCGTTGCATCCGTCGAGAAGAACACCCGAAACCCCCTCACGAAAGCCTCACGCGCCGTCGTCTCGCAACACAGGTTAGTCATCACCCCCGTCACGATCACCTCCTCCACACCCAACTCCCTCAGCCGCTCCTCCAGGCGCGTGCCCGTGAACGCGCCGTACGTGCTCTTCTCCACCACCGCGTCGTTGGGTCTCCGATCAAGTTCCGGCATCAGCTCCGCCTCCGGTGTGCCGTCGATGACGAGGTCGCCGTTCCACCACTCGCCCAGCATGCCGTGGTCGGCGGGAAACTTGTGGCGGTGGCGCGTGAAGATTATGGGGATGGAGGCCCGTCGGCAGAGGTCGATGGTGGTGTTGATGGATGGGATGATGGGGTTCACCATCGAAGAGAAGTAGTTCTGGGCATCGATGACTAACAGAATCGAGGTTTTGGGATTTGGGTTTCGCGTTCTGATCTCGAATTTCTTGTAAGAAGAAGATGGTTCAGATTTCGTGGCCATTGATTGTTTGCTCTATGGCAAGGATTTTGGTAATTGGTGCGTTTAAAAGGGGACCCGGGTCTGTCCTCCTGATAAGTCCCATCCAGTCCCGTCCAATTCGGTTGCAGTGGGTTTCCGGATTCACAACAATGATCATAATAGTTCATTTGGGGAGCTCATTAAGGCCCCGTTCCAGAACTCAAAAAGCCCTTATTTTTTAAGAAGACAATTTTAAACTAAAAAATGAGGAGTTTATTGAAATCTAAAAATATGCACTATGGATCTTGTTTGAAAGATCTCATTGAAATCTTTTATACGATGTAAAAAAATTTGAAAATTTATTTTTCATTTACTTTATTTTTGAGTTTGAAAATGTGAAATAAACTGCTTATTTTTTAAGAAGGTTTCTGGAACAGGGCCTAAGTACTTCTAATAAAACAAAGTTCAAGTTTTGTTGATACCGGTCAATGACTAATCGGAACATGTTTATTATGCAAAAAATAGGTCCCATTTAATGTGCATAGTACATTTGCTTCAAAATAAATGTGATCTACGTTGTATTGATTCGAATCGTCGGTTGCAACTAAAAATTTGTTATGGACACGTGTATAGAACACGTCATTATACTTTGCAATTAAAAATCAAAGATGACGAGCTGAGACTAATAAGGCTCATGTATTTATACATTTCCACATTTCATGCCTCGTTTGATAAGTGAGATTCGTAAGAAGATATGATTATGATTGGGATTGGTAATAAGAAGGGATTAGTAATGAGATGAGATTGATAAGTTTCATGTTTGTTTTACATGGGATTGGAGGATGGGATTAGTAATACCATGTTTGTTTAGAACCGTATTGGATGTGATTACGATGACAAGTTCCTCTTTTACCCTCGATCAAGGTAATATAAAAAAACCATTAACCTTCTGAATTTTTTTCTTTACTTTAATATACATTATGTGAAACAAAAAGTAAAATTCCTTATCAAAACATAACCTTGGAATTGTTGTCATAAAAAGCAGACACAAAAAATACTACTCCAGAATCAACCAAAAAAATAAAACTCATAAATGTTATGCACTTCACCTTCCAAAACAAACCCAGAAATTCCTTATCTTCCGTTGGACAAAAAAAAAACCCAGAAATTGTCAAGGCTTTCTTCATTAACGTGTAGCTGGGTATGATAGTCGCACATAGAGTCAAGGAAAATATTGGCATTAGCAGAAGAAACTATGGGTAATTAGGTAATCTTACAAGGGTGGCTTGGGATGAGATTACCAATACCTGGTTTCTCAATCCCCCCTTAGGCTGGACTGATAATCCCATTGGGCCTGGTAGTCCGATGCTCAAATGTGCAATCAAACAACATATTAGAGGCCCCACATCATTACTACTCCCATCCCAAGCCTCAAGAGACTTATCAAACAGGGCCGCCGTCGTTTACCGATGGAACTGGATTCTCTCCGCTTTATAAAATGGAATGGACTCGAGTTTTCATGAAGTTTTCGGACTACTTGGTCTGGGAAGAGCAAAAAGTCGCATTTCCATTTTTTTTTCCCACTCGATAGAAGAGATCATTTTACATTAAATATGATGTATAGAATACAAACCCGAGACACTAAATCAATTGTGAGAATCAACGAGGCAACCGAGCCCAAAAACTCAACCAATTCAAGAAATAAACTCATTATAGGATAGAAACAAACAAAGAAAGAAAAGTCTTCTAAGAAAAGAAGACCCACACGCAGGTGGAAATACTCAAACTCCTAATGAGAGAGTCCTGGCCAACCGAGAGCCCTAGTTGGTTTTCTTGTTCAGGTAAATAAAGTTTCTATTAATTTCAACCATCAGTGCCTAGCATTGCTAAATTCAAAATGAACACAAGAACTCAATTTCAAGAAATTGTATTATGATTCATGACATTCTATTCTATTATAGTATGAATTATGTATTTTAATTTGATATGAAAACGTAAAAATGATTTTACTGTATTTATATTAGATTGGCCCTTGTACTTGATCAGCGTGAATGAGTGAAACACCTCAATCACTTAATAATTTCATCTCATTCTTGTGTTGATTGGAATGCCTCAAATGATAAATCTATTCCTTAACCCCTTTGGCAATAAATAACAAATAGAAGTCTGACTAAATATGAAATTTGAGATCAGTCGTTTCACCATTGATGATACATAACATTTTGTCTTTAGTGTTTGGATAAGGTTACTGAGAAAGGGGAAATTCACTGTTCATATATACATATTGTATGTTATAGCTTCAATTTCCAGAGTGATAACTAGTCACGATATGACATGACCATGTGATAACTACTCATGGTGCTTGAGATAACTAATCGTATAACAGAGAAACCATTATCTTCAGGGTACGCATGATGCTTGAGATAACTAATCGTATAACACAGAAACCATTATCTTTAGGGTTTATGGGTGAACATTCCCAAGGATCAACTATTCTTCCTTCTTGGACCTAATGGAGCTGGAAAAACTACTACAATAAGTTGTTTGACTGGCTCTTAGTGATGGGTGGAGATGGTAGTAGTTTAATTTTGTTTTTTTTTTTTTATGTCCTTCAAGTTGAAATATATTGAATATCACATCTTAGAACCCAACTATTGATCGTAAAGTATCCTAATTGTTAACAGCTCTAATTTATGCACAATATGTCAGAAGTTCTGTGGGAATGTCAAATATCAGAAAATTTATAGGAATTTGTCCCTAGGTAATTCTTTGCCTCTTAGTTTAGCCATATTTTACATGTTATATAATTATGTCCTATTCGAGTATTGAATTTATGAGTGCAGCAACACTACTTACATAGGTGTGAAGCTAAATGGTTAATATACTCTCTGATATGTTTCCTTATTCCATTTTTCATAGTTTGATATCCTCTAGGATGCATTGTCTGGTGAAGAGCACCTTCATCTTTTTGCTAGTATCAAAGGCATACCTGCTGCTTCAATTGAATCGGTATGCGCCAGCACCAACCTTGGTGTGTCAGTCAATGCTGTATACACAATGTTGAAGAAATAACTCACTTCAATTTATCTAATGTTCCCAATGGTTTTTGCTCATTTAGAGATTGCACAAAAGTCGATACACCAAATTAGACTTACTTATACTGTCACATCCAAAGTTTGTGGCTACATATAGCCTACATTGGAGGAATGAAGCGTCACTTAGTGTTGCGATAGCCCTCATTGGTGACCCAAAGTTGGTCATTTTGGATAAACCAGTATGCACATTCTAAAGATATTTGTTGTTCCTTCATATTCATTTACTTAATCTGGATATGGAGAAAGTTCAACTTTAACATTGTGCAAACAACCGATATGGATCCAAAAACCCAGAGGCATGTGTGGGAATACATTGAGAATGCAAAGATTGGGCGAGCAATTATACTAACCACACATTCAATGAAAGAAGTTAGCTGATATTTTAAGTGAACGAATTGAAATCATGGCAAAGGGCACACTCCGTTGCGCGCATTGGAACTTCAATCCACTTGAAGTCAAAGTTTGGGTGAGGTGTAGTTATTAATGTGAGCTTCACGGAGACCACTACTACTGTTGCCAAATCAAGCCATGAGGCTTTGAAAAACTTCTTGAAGCATGTATATCTCAACAAACTTTGACTTCAAGTGGATCGAAGTTCCAATGCAACGGATTGTGCCCTTTGCCATGATTCCAATTCAGTCACTTAAAATATAAATTTCTTCCATGGAATGTGTTGTCAGGATAATAGCTTGACCTTTCTTTGCATCCTTAATGATGTCCCACACATGCCTACGAGTGATTGGATCCATACCTATTGTCTGCACAATGATAAAGTTAAACTTTCTCCATATCCAGATTAAGTAAATGAATATTAAAGAACAACAAATATCTTTATAATGTGTGTACTGATCTGTCCAAAATGACCAACTTTGGGTCACTAAGAATGGCTATCGCAACACTAAGTGACGCTTCATTCCTCCTATGTAGCCACAAACTCTAGTTGTGGTAGCATAAGTAAGTCTAACTTGGTATATTGACTTTTGTGCAATCTTTAAATGAGCAAACCATTCATAACATTTGATAAATTAAAGTCGGTTATTTCAACATTGTGTATACACCGTTGGCTGATACACCAATCTTGGTAATGACACACACTAAGTCAATTGAAGCAGCGGTATGCCTTTGATACTTGCAAAAAGACGAAGGTGCTCTTCACCGGACAATGCATCCTAGAGGATATCAAACTATGAAAATGGAACAAAACAATTAGGAAACACATCAGAGTGTGTATTAGCCCTTTAGCTTCACACCCATGTAAATAGAGTAGTTGGACTCATAAATTCAACACTCGAATATGACAAAATTACATGATATGTAAAATATGTCTAAACCAAAACAAAAAGAATCACCAAGGGACATACTCCTATAAATTTTCGAATATTTGATATTCTCATAGAGCTTGTGACAAATTGTCTATAAATTTGAGCCGTTAACAATTAAGATACTTTACGATCAATAGTTGGGTTTCAAGATGTTATTTCCAATATATTTCAACTTCAAGAACTTAAGAAAAAAAAAACGAACTTAAACCACTACAATCTCTACCTGTCACTAGGAGCCAGTCAAATAATTTATTGTAGTAGTTTTTCCAGCTCCATTAGGTCCAAGAAGGTAGGATAGTTAATCGTTGGGAACATTCAACCATAAACCTTGAAGACAATGGTTTCCGTGTCATACGATTAGTTATCTCAAATATCATGCATCATGTTATACCAATAACAATCAAACACGATTATGAGAATATAACATGGTCATGTCGTGACTAGTTATCACTCTGGAAATTAAAGGTATAACATACAATGCTTATATAGGAATGAGTACTGCTATCAATACCGATAGCTTTGTAGGGAAAACGTACCGACCAACCGCGTCGGGCCATCTTCGGCCACCGGAATGCCGATCCGAATAGTCCAAAAATTCTAAAAAAAAAAACCGAGGGGCCTCCACGCAGGAATCAACGGCATCCGATATGTGTAGGGTGCTACACGAAAAATATGGTGTTTAGATTAAGCACCCTACGCACATCGGATGCCGTTGATTCCTGCGTAGGGCCCCCTTAGTCTTTTTTAAAGAATTTTTGGACGGCTCGGATCGGCCGTCCGATGGCTGGAGACGGCCCGGCGCGGCCGGTCAGTACGTTTTCCCTACAAAGCTATCGGTACCTATATCATTTTCGATATAGGAATAGTGAATTTCCCCTTTCCCATCAGCCTTATCCAAACACTAAAGACAAAAATGTTATGTATCATTTATGATGAAACCGTTGACCTCAAATTTTATATTTAGTTAGATTTTTATTTGTTATTTATTGCCGAAGTGGTTAAGGAATAGATTTATCATTTGAGGCACCCCAATCAATACAAGAATGATAGAAAACTATTACGTTCTTGGATCACGCTGGTCAAGTTCAAGGTCTTATAAAGAAACTAAAATCATTGTTGCGTTTCCACATCAAATTAAAATACATAATTCATACTATAATAAAAGAGAATGTCATAAATCATATAATAGAATATCTTGAAATCGAGTTCTTGTATTAATTTTGAATTTAGCAATGCTAGGCACTCATGGTTGAAACTAAAAGAAACTTATTTACCTTAACAAATGCGACTTCCTGCTCTTCCTAGGAAATGTCTTTGCGAGACCACGTATTTGAATTGCGACAGTCAAATCAAAAAAACCGGTACCTTCTCTCAGTTGCCGTTTGACTGTGATTTCCTCTTCGAAGACATCCTCATCCTCATCATCTGGTATTTTGCGTTCTACTTGAGGGACTGAACGCAAGAAAGGAATGGAAGTGTTAAACGCGGAAGCGATTGGTCTAGAAGAGCTGAACAAAAAACAAGCTTGCCACCTTCTTACGAAGAAAAATAAAACCAGTCATGAAAAAGCCAACAAATAACCTTTAATGAATATATATTACACCGTAGTTATTCAAATTCAAGTTTTCAATTACCTTCGACCATGTTTCCATCATTCCCTGTCCAGTACCCTGGGTTCAAAATGTAAAAGATTGACTTTCGCACGCCAGATGAGTTTGGCATTATGTTGTCCAAATATATTGCCATGGTAAACCCAAAGGAAGAATGTTGCTATGTACGGATTGGAAAATTTTGACCTGTCCAAGACATGGAAGAGGGGGGGGGGGGGGGGGGGGGGGGTGGTTAACGGTGTTGCAATTGAAATTTATTGGAGAGAAAAGTACTAAGAGATCGATATTGATGGTATTTTGTGATAAGACTAAAGCGGTACACACATACAATTACACAAAATTCCTCTGAAGTGTCGCTCTGTGACATAATCCATGTGTACTACTGTTTACGTAAATTTCAATAATAAAAGCCCGTGCAGGGGAGTTTTTGTTGCTTTTGAGTAGAAGGTTTGGACCACATCATGTGCTTATTAAGTTTCAGGCTACCAGAAAGGCAAATATATATACCATTGCCATCTCGCAATGCCCACGACACTCAGAACGTTTGCTCTGGGCTCCAGCTCATTGCACCATTTGCAGTTGCAACGGCAAGTTGCTCCATGGCTTGAGAAAAAAATTCGGCAGGAAGCATAACCACATGGATTTGTATATGTCTAGAGACGAACGACAAAAGAGTTGGCTAGCTGCAATGCAAAATCAAGATTTGTTAAAATCACACTACAGCTTGCTATAGCCACACTGAAACATAAAACTATCTTCAAAACATTTCTAAGAGGGAATCTCGTGCCCTTTGTATTGCAACTTTACCCAAAAGGAGAAATCCAAAGTAAGAAAACTTGCCTGAGCCCCGATGGCAAGCAAAAGTGTAAAGAAACCCATCTTATTGGCCGATGATGACGTTCCAACTGGGGTTGACACCGTGAAGGCAAAACCTGTCTGGTGTCAGGAAAGAACAATCAGCGTACGAAAATGAAAACCATTGTCTAGGGCCTCTAGGCCTAAGTACGGAGGAGGGGATTTACCATAGTGAGTTGGAACAGAAAGAACGTGAGAAACACAATGGCAAAGTTGTTGCAGAAGAAAAACGGAAACCGGAATACCACTCCACAGGGAACTATGACAAGAGATGAAAAGAGCGGAAAGGTTGCCCTCCCAGGTAAGCCATGACAACCAGTAGGCAGAATCGTAAAGTCCCATCACAGTCATTGCCTGTGAATCAAAACATGGTTAGTGAAGAAAGATACGAAGGTTACTCCTCTTAGGGTCTGTTTGACTTTGAAGAGAAAGATCACAGAAAGTGATGCAATGGGACAAGAAAAAAAATTGATTTTCTTGCTTGCATTTGACTAGTAGTGTAATATAAAATGCTTACAGGAAAGTTCTGAAAAAAAATAAATTTGTTTTACTTTGTACACCACTAAGGCCATGAGAAAGCATATAATGTATCTTCATTAAACTTACACATAAATCTACTCAATATTTCCATGAGAGCATATAACATTCAATTCCTCGTGGTTTTTTGCACGAAACAGATAGACGACTTTTAAAGTTCCAGTAAGTTAATAGGGATTTTTGAGTTTCTTACAATTTATATCATTTTCTTCCTAGTAAAAAAAAAGGAAAAAAGACTTCTTTCCTGCACTTTCTACATTTCTATCACTTTCTGCGATTCTTTTGCTGATCAAACAGGCCCTTAAGAAACGAACATTAGAACGAAAGCAAAACCTGACGGAGTTTGTGTTCCTTCTCAACGACTACAGAACTAATCTGGAACACGAATCTGAACTGTGCAATAGCAAGCAAAAAGATTTCTGCAATGCTCTGAAAGATTATTTCAACTCCATCGGCGGAATATATATACCACTTTAGTACCCTCTCAATCATTGTTGTTTTCTGGAATATTTTGAATTTTCAATTTGTAGAGGACACAGAAAGCTTATTTGCCAAATTATTTTATTGGAAATAAATTTCTAAAAGATATTACCACTAATAGTTTTTTACAAAATGACCAAAAGGCGTTTTGGAATATAGAAAATATAAATTTTGTTTCGGAAACACCCAATAAAAAAAGAAGAAGAGAGATGATGAGCAAACACCCCCCAAAAATAACTTTTTTTTTTTTTTTTTGCTCGGCAACCCCCCAAAAATAACTTAAGGGGTGAAGGAGACAAAAAATAAAAGACAATGGAAACAAAATGGGAAATTTTGTGACTCAACGCCTTGTTAGAAGGAATAGAACGTCCCGGATTGTTGGCCATGATCCGGTTGACGCTGGATGCTATTGGGGCGCTTGAATCGCCGCTCCAAGCAAAGTCAAAGCAGGGTTGTTGAATGAAGAAATTTTCCTCACATGGAGGTATTGTGAGTGAAAAAATGAGGGGCTAAGCGGCTGAAACATTCATATCCTTTAGTATGAAGAATAGAAAAATCATGAGTATTAAGGGCGAGAACAAGTGAATCAACGTGAACGTCGTATTTCGCTAGGACAGAATCATGTTCTTCACATATAGCACTTTCCATTGTTGCATTAACAGAGTAAATCCGCTCAGCAACTCCATATCTCTCTCTCTCTCTCTCTCATCTCATCTCTCTCAGAGAGAGAGAGAGAGAGAGAGAGAGAAAGAGAGAGAGAGTTGTTGAGTGGTTTTACTTAGTTAATGCAACAATGGAAAGTGCTATACGTCAATGACATGGTTCTGTCCTGGCGAAACAGGATGTCCACGATGATTCAGCTACTCTCGCCCTTAATACTCATGCTTCTTCTATTCTCCATACTAAAGCGTGTGAAGGCTTCCGACAGAAAAACCGCTGAGGCCCTCGTTTTTTCACCCACAATACCTCAAGATTGTACACATACTGATCAAATTATACGAACTCGTTCACATGATATACTAACAAATAGCCTAACATAAATTTCAAGTCTTATGCTCATTATCATGTGTACTTTATCCACGTAGAGCTCATATAGAGCGCTCAAATGTATCCCCACAATTTCACACTAACCATGAGGTGCAACTGTAGGATAAATTAATACCTTAGATCGATATAATGCACACAAAAAGATACCACCATAAGTTTTTTTTCTTCTTAATTTGCATCCACCATTAGAGCTAAATGCTTGAGCTCTTATGGTGTCTATAGTACGGGATGTCCGTGACATCCCAATCTTTTAATAGTTAAGGATCCAAAATGGTGAACATAATATGACTTGTCAAAAGCCATTAGAAATTCTGTGATCAAATAATCACAAAAATGTGGATCAAAAAATAAATAAAAAATCACAACAATGAAATTGACGACATCTAATGCTGCAGATTATTTATTGTTATTATCTTTTACTTTACGTACTAAAAATCATCACTATATATAGATACTCTTGGAATTTTCAGCATAAATTGGAGTCCTATTTTGGGTTCTCTTCCTACCATTTGTTGAACCTCAGATTTCCCTTTGGAACAAATTCGTTTTACACAAATACTGTGGCCAGAATCAGAAATTCAACCTTATTGGTTTTTCTATGCTAACTTGAAGGTTTACGGCTAACTCGGGAGATACAAATTTTACCCCTGAATCACACATAAATACACAGCGCACAAATGTATGCAAGAATTCGTTTCCTTGTAAAATCGACAATGACATACGGCATACCAATGTTTATGTAACTATAACAGTATATAAAAACCATCAAAACAAGAGAATGATTATCGCAATTCCATGATGCATAGGAAATTAAGTTAAAAATCTAGTATTAGATGATCGAACTTGCCATGCCTGATATCCAGAGTGGGCATGCACATAACCCAATGTATTTGTATTTATTATAAACTCTAAATACAATTTTTTATTTGTATTTATTATAAACTCTAAACTCTAAATACAATTTCATCCAGCCTTGAAATTTTGATTCATCTTTAAAACCATGATGACCAATCAAAATATGGAATAACTACTACATCACATCAAGACATCAAGTGCGGCTATCTGATGCATGCCTAACGGATTCCGTGTAAAGGCTAGGCAAGTTAATAGAATTACGAGCGCATAAAATTTTCATCTTTTAGGGTTGAAGTTCCTGTGACAGCTTATATGCTCTTTTCTTTTTCTTCTACATTTTCTAATATACAAACGCAGTAATCACTACGACACCCATGCTACTCTGACAGAAAATCATAAATATCGAAAATATATGAAATATGAATTTTTTGGTAGAATAATAATTCTACATAAATACTCATCAATAAATTCACACACACAAAAAATAGATAGATAAAGGAATAGAATACCATATGAGGTGACCGAGACGTGTGATAGCGCCCGAACGATATACACCCCCTCCTACACTGGGTAGAATGGTGCTCCTTCCCCAAAGATACAACCCTTCAAGTGCTCTTCTATGCAGCGAATTGAACTCACGAATCATGTAGTTTCCCGACACTCAAATAATTAATGAAATTCGACCTCAATTATGTAGAATAACTGAAAATGAATTTGAAACTATAGTGGAAATTGTTCTCTGATCAAAGGAGAAGGACATTAGGTACTTATGGTGTAAACCAGTAAAAGAATTATGAGAGGAGTGAGCGTTCTGTTGATTGGGTGTGTATTAGCCGAGTAATAGGAATTAGATTTATAGGCAATATAGGCAACAGACTAGTGCTAATATATTGGAGAAGAAATAGGAGGTTAAGTATGAGTGGCAAAAATGCGTTGCCTAGTGCTAATATATTGGAGAAGAAATAGGAGGTTAAGTATGAGTGGCAAAAATGCTACGCGCACAACCGTTGTGTTGATTGTGTGCGTAATTCTGACCGTCCAGATGTATTTGGACAGTCTAGATTTAAAAAAAACTCTTCTAGACTTTTCCGGAAAAGAGTTTGAGTGAATCCTGACCATTTACTATAGTAATGGACGGCTAGAGATTGGTTGTGTGTGTAGCCTGAAGGGAGAAAAATATGCCTCCTAGTATTTTGGAGTAAATCAAGTAGACGAAGTCTTTTTTTTTTTTTTTTTTGACAAGTAGATCAAGTAGACCAAGTCTAGCCAAGTGATTTCAACAAACCCTTAATAATCTCTAACAGCATTTCTCCTTCTCTCTGTTCGATTATCTTGAATGTAATCGAGTCTTATGATTAGCAACAAATAATGTACTATTGTATTGTACAGTAATTAGGGTTTTGGGTATTCCTTGGACTGGACTATATTGTAATATCTGGGCTTTTTGGCCTTTTTTCTAGGGCTTTGTTCCCTTTTGGAGTGTTTTTGGGCTTCATTGTAATATTTGGACTTTTAGGCCTTTAGGCATATGAGCTTGTTTCCATTTGGTTGTACTTCAATTTTTTGTTAGATTCCCTTTCTCATAATAAAATGTTACTTTTGCCGCCTATAAAAAACACAGATAATGTATCAGGGAACACATGGTACCTAGGACATCTTTATGTTTTAAAACTCGTCAAGAACATGTCAATCCTGCGTTGATTGAGTGTCGTTTGAAATGACTCCGTCAATCAATGAGATTTTTTGCATTATTACTGTTTTTTACTACTCCCTCCGTCCCAATTTGTTCGTCTAATTATCGAAATTCGTGTCTTTAAAAAATATAGTACTTATATCTTACATTTTATAATATTTTTTATGATTTTGAAGATTTTGTATAATAAAACTAATTTAGATTTATCAAACAAGATCCATATTACATATTAAAAACATTACGAATTAAAAATTAAAGGTAATTCTTTGAAAGGTCAAATGCTTTTAAAAAGTCAAAAAAGGACAAACAAACCGGAACGGAGGGAGTAGTTCTAAAACTAAACATTCCGATAGTCAAGGTGGGCTTGGGAAAGTACAAAAAAATGAATGAACAGTCCATAAAAAAACAATAAGTCTAGGAACACTCTTTTACGGACTACGATGCTTTCTCACATATGTGTGTGGGGGTTATTTCACAATTAAATGTGTGAGGTCGACACATATGTTAGAAATGAGTGATCGGTGAGAATGTACATAGCATTCTGAAGATAGACCGAAAACAATCTAGCTCCGTTAATCTATACCTCGACTTTTGCTTGTAGGATCAATTCCGCCCTTAACTAACAAAGATCCAATTTGGAAAAGAACGGATCAAATAGTTGATGGTTCAATCCCATTACTGTTGGGGATTTTCCGATCCCACCTGTAATAGAAGCGCAACAATTTCCACTAATATTGTATGAGTACAATGAGATTAAAAAATTACCCCAACCCAATCTCTCAAGCTCACTAGTATTTTAGGGTGCCGCTATTCGCAACCCTTTATTTTCTCCCATAGCCCGTTACATTTCGGTAAATGATTGTTGAAAATCATAAATAACATTTCGGTAAATTGCTGTTGAAAACAAGATTATATTTCGGTAACTACATGTTGAAAATATGTTCAACTTTCGGTAAACAACTGCCGAATATACATTTTCGGTAAATAGCTGTTGAAAAAAATATTATATTTCGGTAATTGGATGCTGAAAATATATCTCAATTTCGGTAACTAACTGTCGAGTATAATTAAAAATTTTTAACGGACTATGGGAGAGAATAGAGGGCTGCGAATAGTGGCGCCCGTATTTTATCTCCCTCAAACTCATACAATATTCTCACACTATTTTCTCTCTACCAAACACACCCGCTATATTTTTACTTCTGTCTTTATTTCCCACACCAGACTTCACGGCCAAACACCTGTTAAATACCTTTTTGACAAATAAGATCATTCCATTTATATTAAAATGAAACTTAACAACTACAACAATAATAGAAAATACAACTAATGATCCAAATGATCCGAACAAATTAAAACAGAGAAAAACAACGAAAAATAAAGATCACGCCAAAAATGACAGCTGCGTTGATGGAGATCCCACCGGTCCACTAGTGGATGTGGCTAGAGGAAGATGGAGCATTCCCACTAGCAACTAAAGCTCAACGTCCCTTCGTCCCACCAAGTTGCAGTTGCTAGGCGCCACCACCTCTGCTGCATAAGAACCCAACCCATGAAAAAACCTCTTCAATGGCCGAGATCCTTCTGGAGCAAAGAAGCAAATGCTCTTTGAAAATGGAACAAGCACAGCCGGCATTTGCCAATCTCAAGGAGCCAATAAAGACACCACAAACCAACCACTTTTCCATTTTTCTTTCAATGCATTAACACCACATAGGCAAAAACCCAACAACCACAGTCAACATAAAACGTTGGCTTTGTGTTAGTGGATGCCAACCCCCTAATTTGTCACCGTTTTGTACAAAGGAACCAGCTCAAATGAATTCAAGCTGCTGATCATACCCCAAAACAGAAAGGGGAAAAAAACAACCAAACAACAAACACATACAAGAATGAGAATCACTCATGACAAAGTTCCTTGCTTTCAGAATCCATTCCACACTCCCAGGCATTTTCCCAGACGTGTTAGATCCTAAGAATCACACCTGCCGCAAAAAATTACTTGTGGCCTCAAATAGTTGCTCTTGGCTGCGAATTCTTTGAGGCTAAGAGCAATTCTTTGCAGCCATGAGTAATTCTTTGCGGCCTGTCAAACTAGTGGGATGGGAGGCTTATGTCAAAGCTATCATGAAAGTACAGTCATTTCACGGATTTGTACGTTTCCATGTATTGTATTGTGTGCTTATGTACATAGGCTAACGTTAAAATATTTGCTCGTGTATTATCATGTTTTGAAGTCATTGTTGCTACAAATATTTGGAGCTAACGTAAAAATGCTGTCAAAACTCGCAGATGTATGTATGCATATCTAGCTTTTGTCAAGTTCATGCTCAAGTATGACATGCTTTGGGCCCTTTGAATCCCATGCCAAAGGAGAAGGAGACAACGTAGAAACATTAGAAGTTGGGAATTAGATAGTAATAGTTTAGAAAATGTGTTGCAGTAGCAGGAGAGAACAGAGGAACATGGAGCCTGGAATAAGTTGCTGCAAGAGTCTGAAATTTCCTCGGAAACCCCCTCAATAAGACAATAAGGACTTCTATTTACGGTGGATCGACGAGCTTTTGGACATTCCAAACCTCTCCTCAGAAGCTTTCCCTTGGCAGAGAGTGGATGCTCTATGTTACACAGCATTGGACTGGAGGATTGGAAGTCTTTGCAGAAATGGGTGTGCTTGTTTAAAGCTTCTTCTGTTGTCATGTTCCTGTCTGACGTCAGAACTTCATCTCTCACGGTCCCTTCTCACAACCCACGTGTACCTCTTGTATCCGCGATATGTATGCCAAAGAGCCTACCTCCGTGAAGCCATACGAATCCCATTTGACCAACTGGACTTCAACTTGAGCACTACTGAATTTCGCAGCCGGAAATCATGAGTCTGAGTTAGGAATTTCCATTTCTTGAAGCAGGCTAGCAAAGAAACTCAACCATATGTGTACCTTGTTTCAATGAAGGTGAAGTCGGTGCTATCTTTCATTGCATAAATAAATACCAAAGTGAAGATATGTTATCAATCAAGGAAAACGCATGCTCAGGTTTTCATCAGAACTAGCATTGTTATGTCAGTCTATGCAAATTCTGCCCTACGATTTTATGGGCAGTCTGTTTCTCTTTTTGAATTGGAAGGAAAGCTGGATCCTTTTGAGTGTCTTTTGCTACTGAGAAAAGCTATTCTTACCCTTTGTTCATAGATTTGTGTGGAAAACAAGGGGCTAACAAAGTTCACTGCTGCCAGTTAATGGAAAAGTAGACTTGAGAGTGATGATTTTTGTGTTGTCCATATCCAATGTGGCAACTCCGAGTAGAAAAACTCATTCGAGGCAATCACGTTCAGGGCTTCCGCGACACCACTCAATAAATGTTGTGGTATAAGGATCATAGCCGACATATGAACAACTCCGCTAGGGTTATCGTAATAGATACTTTCTATTGCTTCTCTCTTTCTATAATGCTCCACAATTGCTGCAACTAGCATGGCCAGAAAGAGCAAAATTACCCATTCTTATTTTTACACCAACCGAAAAGGGATTTCCTCTAATTTTTGAAGCAGAGGGAATGACAATGCCATCATAAAGAAAGATCCAAATTCCTGTACCGATTATTATGAACACAGGGAAGGAGCCTGCGGGTATTTGGAACCCTGGAGTGATGTGTCTGTTCATGGATGAGCATGGAGAAATTGGAAGGTGCCATCATAAATTAACGTGAATGTTGCAATATATAAGTAAGTTTTCACATCTCACCATATATACTTCCCTATTGTGTGCAACAAACTTATTTCATCAAATTCCAAATGAGAACGGGACGTGGAGTGGGCCGTCGGTTCATGCTCGGTATGGAACTCGTCGGTCCCCTTAGCATTAGTGGTGCTTTTATTTGTGCACAAAATTTGACAGCAGATTCAATTCAAGCAATCGAAACAAGCTACAATTTATGCAATTTCCTATCGTTTACATTTTTGTCCCTCAAAAGTTTTGGTGTATGTTTCATAGACTTTTTGAGCTTCGTATACAATTTTGCTACTTTTCGGTTTTTGGATTGAGCAAATAAACCTGAAGGCGAATCAGAAATTGGGAAGTCGGAATTCATTGAACTATTGGTGTTTTTTTATTTCAGTTGGTGTGTGTTTTTTCCTCCAACAATGTTGATATGATTTTTTCCCTCCCTTGAACAACAATGGATTTCTGTTTACGTACTTGCATTTTGCATTTATGCAAATCGTTTCCCTTTTTACTCTTTAATAGTAAAAAAAATCTTCTTCCCAAAAAAATGAATAATGTTTGCATGTGTTTGGCACTCTAAAACTTGCACAATACCGTGTTTCAATTTTCCTTGGGGGTAGGGAAGATATTGCGCAATACCGTGTTTCAATTTATCTTGGTGGTAGTAAGTACCATGTTAAGTGCGGGCTTATTTTTTTTTCATTTTTCTAAGGCTGGCTTCGTCGTATACTTTTTATATGAATCCAATGTTTTTAATCCAGAGAAAATAGATGTCTTGTGACAACATGTCGATTGCTGTCGCGAATCAGTTACCACAATTAGAACTTTACAAGGATAAGAAATTGATTCCAAACTAATGAGATATTTTCTCACTATGACAAAAGTCAATCCAAATTAGTAGCCATCAGAATCTCTGTTAGCCTTTGCGCCTTCCTAAATGTATCCTACCTGACCCAACCGTTAACTCTCTCCTTGATGCCTTTAAGAGTTGGAACATTTTTGTTCCACAGCATATTCCATTGGGTGTCTTCAAATCCCACCTGGCAAGTAATAGTGACTTTTGAAGCCAACACCAGCTTCAATCTAGCTGCCATTTGAAAAGCCAAACCGTATGTTGATTTGGCCTTCACACATGCCAGTTTTGAAGGCAATGTAATTTTTTTTTTAAGGAAAAGTAAATATTTGAGAACAAAAGAATCCAAAATAACATAATGACGACTCACTTTATTTCTGATGTGTCCGTAATAGAAGAGTAATATAGGTTTTCAATCTCTTGCGAAGTAAATCATGAGTATGCCATACCAGTATGTAACAATGGGCTTAAGTAAGATACAGGTTATACACGTAAGAAAATAAACAAAAGAAAAATAAACACATGACTTATAGATGACCTCATCCTTGTTTATAAGGTTCTGGACTACTTCTAGTAGAATCCGGAAGCTTCTAGGATGGTCTATTACACTCCACATTATTCCGGAAGACTAGCATGGTCTAGAGGTTTCCGGAGAGATCCGGAAAATCCTATTAGAGTTGGTGATGATCTTTAACAAGGATCTCAATTTCGATTGTAGAAAGGTAAAAACCAAAGGAGTAGACATTGTTCCAAAAGAGTTAGCACAAGAATACAAAGAGGCAGACTGAAAAAATTGGCTCCTTTTTTTAGTACGAAATGATGTGGATATTGGGGATTGGATAGGACCGAAGTCTCATAGTACCAAGAGGTTTTTACACGGTTAAAGAACTAGTTCCAACTTCCAATTAACATACTAGCCTTGGGACCCTATAGCGCCCCTAGAGCGATGGAAGTTGCAGTGCTTGATCATGTTTGTTCGTCTCGACAATCAATGATCTAGATTCTAAAATCTGAATCATCCAAAATACTTTTGGACGGTGAGACGCAACACTGAAAAGTGCAGTGCTTTTGAGGCTGCAGTGCTTTTGAGGCATTGCATCAACCCGCATTTCTCAATGGACCTTGTACTTGTCCTAAAGGAATAAAGATTACCTGACTACGTTCAATAGAAAGCCCACAACGACTCTCTCTCAACTTTCAATCCGACGGCAGTGCTTAGGGGGGGCTCGTGGTCGTTTATGAGATTCGAAATGGCGGCATCTTGGCGGCCATCAAAGGAGTCCGGCATCTTACGGGGTTTGCGTCATTTCAGACCACCAATCTTTGTCGTGTCGTCTACTGGTAAAGTGATTGCTAGTGTTTTTCAGCAATTGGTTCGAGTGCTGGAGAAGGGGTGTGGTGGTAGTGTGGTGCCTGTTTTGCAGGGTTAGAGTTTGTTTTCTGTGTTAGGGCTTAGTGTGGGTTGGCTGGCTGTCTTTTGGGCCATGCCTTTTAAGTGTTATATTTTTGGAGCCGGGCCCGTTTGAAAGTGTTTAGGCTTTATCCAAACAGTTTTTTTTTTTTTTTAATTTATTCTTTTCATCCAAAGACTTGGTTGGATTCCCCTTCCCCTTCACCATCTTGATGTACCATTTGTCAAGATTTCTAAGTAAAACTTATCAAAAAAATAAGAAAATGTGGATGGCATCATTGAAATTCCATCTATAATCCAGTTGATTTAACCATGGAAAGAGTATTTACCGACACAACAACATTGTCTTTAGTTTCATCTATGCACGACTAAACTACAAATCAATCAGCACAGTGATTCTTTAAAAAAAAAAACTAACAATCCACAAAAAAGGTAGTATTTGGGATCTCTCTATTTTTGTGTGATGCTAATCGGGCAGGCAGCACACCTTACACATTGGTGCAACCAATATGGCACCGTCCCAAAAGTTGGGCTTCTTCAAATGCAATAGAATCGCCACTGTTACTCCCATTGATTCTCCCATCAAGAATCTCGATTTTTTCATGTTTTCCTTCCTGTCTGTTCAAAAATTCCCAAATTCAACAATTAGAAACACCCAAAAACTTCAAATTCCCCAATGATTGTTATACCATAACAACTAATAAAATCAGATATAAAACTGTATTTTTTTTTTCCCACAATCATAAAAGTAAGAGAAACTACCTTTTGGATATTCATTTCAAACCAAAATAAACCGACAAAACAATATCTTACCAAGTCAGCCAATTTAATTTACTCTCAGCATGCTATTTTTAATTATCGTGGGTAGATTTATTGCGCGATTTCTTTCTGTTGCTTAGAATTTTGAAGAACTCTATTTTCTGCTACATTTTCTATGCTACCACACAACTCGTGGTGGTGTATCAAAAAAAAAAATGATGGAACTTCAAATATTAGAAACTAACTGACCGGAGATTCTCGTGTAGTGGTTGGAGCAGTCTGTAACAACATCTTCAAAGCTAGGTATGTATCCCGGAAGACCAGATGATCTCCCATGCCCTTCATAATCCATTCCATAAACTCCAAACTCCATATCCTGCCTTTGCAGCCTTGTTCTAGTCCTTTTTCGTCCTGGACGTAGGGTGCTCTGTTTCTGTTTCTTTTTGTCTCCGTTTTGGCATTCAATAGTAATGATTAAAGATGAAAGAGAAATATATTGACGTTTCATTGAGATGCTGGACTCCATGCAGTAACCATGGCAGAGAAAGACCAAAGCTTTCGGTTCACGGTTCGCAGGCAGCCATCTACACGAGAAAAGCTTCATTCCTCTCGAATTCATTACGACCCTGCATATTATTCATTATTTGGGGAAAAAATTAGTGCATAATTCGCAATTAACCAAAATCTTTGAAAAACTTGGAACAACATTTGTTGGAAAGACAAAAAAAACAAAAAACAAAAATTGAACAGGACTAACCTCTTTGTATCTGACTCCTTCAATTTCGTAGGCCTGTTAATAGACACAAAACAACACAAATATGAAAACTAAACACAAACCCCCTAACAATATCTTATTTTTGAAGGTTGCCCAACTTCAGGATTGGAAAGAAAATATTTATAACCTCTTGTCTAACTTCAGGATCTTTGTAAGCAGCATCAATACTATCATGACTAGGGATGATTTCCCATATAGAAATGATACGGCAGAGCTTTGCCAAGACCTTAACCACCAGTACTGATGGCCTAATATCATCTTCTATCTGTTAATGAAATAAAACACAAGAACAATATATATGTTTGTAAATTTCTTGCATATAGGATAGGATTGTAGAGTTGAAAGTAAGAGAAACTGCCTTTTGGATATTCATTTCAAACCAAAATAAACCGACAAAACGACATCTTACCAAGTCAGCCAATTTAATTTACTCTCAGCATGCTATTTTTAATTATCGTGGGCAGATTTATTGTGCAATTTCTTTCTGTTGCTTAGAATTTTGAAGAGCTCTGTTTTCTGCTACATTTTCTATGCTACCAAACAACTTGTGGTGGCGGATCAAAAAAAAAAAAAAAAAACTCATGATGGAGCTTCAAATATCAGAAACTAACTGACCGGAGATTCTTGTGTAGTGGTCGGAGCAGTCTGTAACAACATCTTCGAAGCTAGGTATGTATCCCGGAAGGCCAGATGATCTCCCATGCCCTTCATAATCCATTCCATAAACTCCATATCCTGCCTTTGCTAGCCTTGTTCCAGTCCCTTTTCGTCCTGGACTTAGGGTGCTCTGTTTCTGTTTCTTTTTGTCTCCGTTTTGGCATTCAATAGTAACCATTAAAGATGAAAGAGAAATATATTGACCTTTCATTGAGATGCTGGACTCCATGCCGTAACCATGGCAGAGAAAGACCAAAGCTTTCGGTTCACGGTTCGCAGGCAGCCATCTACACGTGAAAAGCTTCATTCCTCTCGAATTCATTACGAAATCCTACATATTATTCATTATTGGCGGAAAAAATTAGTGCATAATTCACAATTAATCGAAATCTCTGGAAAAATTGAAACAACATTTGTTGGAAAGACGAAAAAAAAAAACAAGAATTGAACAGGACTAACCTCTTTGTATTTGACTCCTTCAATTTCGAAGACCTGTTAATGGTCACAAAACAACACAAATGTGAAAACTAAACACAAACCCCCTGACAATATCTTATTTTTGAAGTCGTATAAGTCACCCAATGATCGAGATTGGAAAGAAAATATTTATTACCTCTTGTCTAACTTTAGGATCTTTGTAAGCAGCATCAATACCATCATGACTAGGGATGATTTCCCATGTAGAAATGATATGGCAGAGGTTTGCCAAGACATTAACCACCAGTGCCAATGGCCTAATATCATCTTCTATCTGTTAATGCAATAAAACACGAGAACAATATATACGTTTGTAAATTTCTTGCATATAGGATAGGATTGTAGAGTTGAACACAACAAACAAACGTAGTTTTGTTGATTCCAAGGTCTTACTATACTTGTTTACACAACAACACCACACAATCAAGGAAGACTAACTTTGGACACAAACTCTCTAGTGATTTTAATAAGTCATGTTGTTGTTTACCCATGGAACTGGATGCATGCCACAATTATTTGACATTTAGAGTTGACGGAAGAACCAAATGCATTGCTTCTTCAACAAAATTCTGGAACATAATGCAAGTAACAAAGGTTGTACGTTCTTGGCTAAAGAGCAAAGACTACCTTTAATCTTGCTACTGAACTCCGGTTATCAATTGGTTCTATCCATCCCGATGCTATTGTTAATTCGCTGCAACAATAATTTTCCTACTAAAAGGTCTATTCCTTAGTGAGAAAAGTTCGTAGAAGGGTAAAATAATATTTTTTTATAGGACTTCTTCTTTGGTCTTCTAAAATTGAACAAACAATTTGGGACAACGAGAAGTTAGAAAGTCAACAAATTAACAAAAAGGGGATGGAGGAAGTAACTCACAACCAATATAATAGTCACCATTTAGGAGAATCCATCTTCACTGACAACGAAAAAATGATCCGCATATGATGCAGGGAATTTGGAAGATATATAATAGAGCACTTGCTATATATGTTGTGAAAATTAACAAAGAACAATAATATGAATAACAAATTAAGCTCTCTCGTGTTTCTGACTTGTGGAAGGAAAAGAGCTTTGCTTGTTTATATAGAGGAATTTTACTCCGATAAGAAGGTTAGTTTGTAAGGGATTAACAACGTGGCTAATAATATGGAGAAATACAAGGAGAGACTAAGTCTCATTGGTTACAATTATCCCACGTTGATCTATCACATTAATACTTGTTAGGAATTAATAGTCCTATTTTAAGGACCACACCTAGTCAAGGGCGGAACTAGAAATTACAGTTAGTCAGGTCGAATGAGCTGAGCTACAAAAGTACTATAAGCAAAAAAGAAATGGGTTGCATTATATATATATATATATATATATATATATATATATATATATATAGAGGGAAAAATTCTACTTTTAGTGAGGCTTTCAGGGCAATTTTCTAATTCTTGGGGGGTAAAAGTGTACAAAATAATTCAAAAATTATGGTACTGGTTTTAATTAAGTGAGTGGGAACACATGACCCCATTTGTCATACTCTTTCTCTGTCCCATTCAAAATTATTTTGTATAGATTAGCATAATTATAAAAGTGTGCTAATATATAAACATACACACTTGCATATATCTAAAAAATACACATATCTAATTAGTTTTATACATGAATTTAATCATATGGTGCATTATAATTGTTGTTTTACAATCTGTTTGTCTATTTGGAGCTATTCTTTTTTTATTCTATTTATTTTTTAATCGTCTAAGAGAAATATTTAAAAAAAGTCATTAACAAAATTAGCTCGATCATTCTAAAACTTGTCAATGTTCATTTAAAACATATTTTAACATTTTTGTTTGAGATTTTTTTACCTAATTTAACTTAAAGTACGTGCTATAAAGTTTTGTAGTTAATATGTATGTCTTAATTTTGTACGATCTTATTGTGGTTGACTTAAAAAAAATGAAATTTCGCCATTATGATTAACAAGTGCTCCCACTAGGCTATATTCATGGATTCGTCCCTGCAAGTAGGTGATAATAATCCTATGATTGATTACCAATCAAATAACATATACATATATAATATTAAATCAAAAAATAAAGTAATCAAGCCTATGAGCCCCACACACTTTATCAGAGGGAGGAACATTGCACATGGAGCAGGTGTATTACATTTACTATCATTGCATGGTAAGTTAGCTTCCGATCAATACAAACACACATAGAAAACTAGACTTTACTTGGTTTCCAATAATCGGGTACTCCACGGAGAGGAATCGGGCAAGCAAATCACTATAAGCCAAGAACAAAGCTTTACAAGGTGTTCTCTTAATGCTCTACACTTTTTTTGCATTTTTTTTGAAAGGCAAAAAAATTATTAATATTTGAACCCAGATTACAAAAATTAAAAAGATTCAAACCAGCTTCAAGCTGAAGAAGAGAAAACCCACAAGAGGAAACAACAACTACAACAGTCATAAGCCAACGTGAATCCAAAGGAAGAGAATAACAAACCAAGGTTGGCAAGAAACCAACAAAGATACCACTCTTAAAGAGACACTTAACACCTAAGATCCAAAGCAAAACCAAAAAGGGACACACCCAACGAAGCAAATCAAAACCAATAAAAAACAGCAAAAGCAAAGCCTAAAAAATCAAAACAACACCCAAAGAGAGATACCTAAGAGTGAATCATTATGTTGAAAATCATGCCCCTTAGCCCTTTCCTCATCTTCAGCTTCCATACTCGCAAATCAATAAATAAGATCCTTCTCATCACCCAAATAACGAAAGGCCTATGATCTTGTTTAAAGTCCAAACAACTTGATCCTCATTTAGATGATTCATGTTGATGCCTAAAGAATTGGTAAAGCAGCAGCGGCAACAGCTAATCTAAACAGAACACCACTTTTCTTCTTTTTACCACCTTTACTAATGGACTTAGGAATGCCCAAATATTTTCTACGGACTTCTGCTTCCATTTTCCTTTCCCCGTGTCCTTAGCCTCCTCAATTGGATTAATTAAGATCCACAACTAGCTGGAGGCCCACAACTTCCTTGTCATTTAAAAAGCCTACTTCTGAAAGGTTATAAAAACCTCCATCAGATTCCACTACCTCTATAACTGGGAATTTTTACCACTGCGCCATCTTCTAAGCAAGGAAAATTATCCCTTGCAATATTTTCTCCAACATCATCCAAGGATGGAATTGTATCCTTGGCAGCAATTTCGGCATTATCAGGTTCAGAGTCGGCCACAAACTGATTATTCCACTTTTTCTGGATTTACATTGCTACACTCCTTAATTTGATTATCTGATATGGAACCAAGGTTCCATTTATAGCCAAACCCAAGCACACTGTTCACCATCACGCCAGAACCCAAGTTGCATCGCTGATGATCAGGGAGATGGCTGAAAGGTCCGGGCTGCTGGGTCTTGCGCATTTCGGCTGATCAACAAAGATATGAACAGACCATGTGATTCACCCAAATTAAATACATTCTAGGAGAGTTTGATTTACGGTCCCGTTCTGTTAAAGACAATAAGGACTTATTTAAAGAAAAAAATAAGTACTTAAAAAATAAGAACCTTAGAAATATAGGGTCCAATCCGTGGTAACCATCTTTAAATTTTACCAACTTTATCTATATTTTTTTTGACAAGATTGCTTTGGTAGTGTTTGGTTGGGAGTTTAGTTTAGTTTAGTTTTGGTAGTGGGTAGAGAGAGAAATAGAGTAATGATTGAAAATAGAGGTAATGATTGGAGAGAGATAGAGAGAGATGAGAAAATAATAATTGAAGAAATAGGGTAATAATTGGAAAAAGAAGTAGGGTAATGATTGGAAACAAAACTAAAACTAAAACTAAACTGATAACCGAACAAAGCCAAAGTCATTAATGGAAGCGTGTTTATGCTTGGTACTTACTATATGATTTCCTTTTGGTTTACAACATGGTGTAGGCCTCACAAGAAGTGTAGCGAGTTATATTTATTTATTTTACTCACCAATTAACTACTACTATACACTAGCCGCACTTTCAAACATCCGGGACTCAAAATAATAGAGACAACAGCAGAGACGATGGGAAAAATAATTGTACTCCAATAAAGAGTTTGGTGTGATGATTACATCTGTTTTTAACTATTACGTCATCACAATATTTTTATACTCCTTCCGTCCCAATTTAAATGCTTCCTACGGGAGACCGTGTAACTTTGACCTCAAAAAGTAAAGTACTTTTGGAATTAATTTTTAATTTTGTTTTGCATCGTCCCAAAAATCTCAATGAGTACTTTAAAACGGTAAAAAAAAGATCAAAAAAATATTATGAAAATTACATTTTTTTTGAAAAGTTAACATGACACGACTTTACGTAGGGAACATTTAAAATGGAACGGAGGAAACACGATAAATGTCAACACATCATTATACTTTGCAATTAAAAAACAAAGATGACGAGATGAGATTAGTAGAGGTTCATGTATCTACATTTTCATATTTTTCATTTTAACAAGTCATGCTGTCGTTTACCATGGAACTTATTTTTTTTTGACAAACAAGATCATTCTATAAATATATAATAAAACAAAGTACAATGGAACAGAACTCCATCGGTCTGAAAAAACAAAGAAAATACAACAAAATAAAATAAAACAAAAAACAAAGAAAAACCGCAACAAATCAGCACCGAAGTCGAACCCATGGAACTGGATGCCACAATTACTTGACACTTGCAGTTGACGGAAGAACCAAATGCATTGCTTCTTCAACAAGATTCTGGTACATAATGAAAGTAGCAAAGGTTGTACGTTCTTGGCTAAAGAGCAAAGATTACCTTAAATCTAGCTAAGAACTACGTACTGAACTCCGGTTATCAATTGGTTCCATTCATCCATCCATCCCGATGCCATTGTTAATTCTTTGAAGTTTGACAGACCAGTCGCTGCAACAATAATCTTGAAGTTCGTAGAATTTATAAAGTTATACACAATTTTCCTTTGAAGGAGATGATCCATGAACGGGCTAAGAAATAACTCACAGCCAACAGGAGAGTCACCATTTGTGATTCAAAGGGGTAAAATGATCAGTACAAGATCTCAACACATTATCAAGATATTCCTTCCGTCCTGATTTATTTGTCCAATTTGGGAAATTCAACTTATTAAGGGGATACAATCATTATACTTTGAAAATTAAATTTTCCACCAATGTCCTTCAATTGAAATTGTACTTGTCACATCAATTCAAGAAAGAGAAAAGGATAAAAAAGTATTTTTATAGGATTTCTTCATTGGTCTTCTAAAATTGGACAAATAATTTGGGACAATGAGAAGTCAAAGAGTAGACAAAAAGAATGGGATGGAGGGAGTATCTCACAACCAACAGGATAGTCACCATATATCGGAATCCATCTTCATTGACTCAAACACTCAAAGTTATTATCTCAAGAAATAGGCTCCTCGTTAGTGCCGTTTCGATCACAATTCCAAGACATGGACCTTCCCTGGGAAGAGTTGAAGGTAAAGTGCAAACGACACAGTTAGGGATTGGGATCTCAACTAAGTGGCCAGAAATGCAAAGGTTTCCATAAGTGTCTTGTCCTCAGTATACCTCTACCATGAGGCCTCTAATGTTCTGGGTTGATTCTGATCCCAGAATTCCTACATGCTCGACTCCCACGGGTATTTGTGTCATCAATCCAACGACAAAAATTCAAGAAGATAGACTATCCAATTGGGCTTACTAAGCAAAATGATAATCAAAATTCCATCTTCTTTTTGCAGAGTACCTGGCTAGAATAATATGGAAGTGACGTTGCTGACATTATAGATGACCTTGTTGAATGATGTTTAGCTTTCAAATAGGTAAATTCTCAAAACAAAAATGGTAAAATTCACGGCTGCCACAACATTCTGTACGGATTTTTCGTCTGTGCTCCATTACGGTACACATCACTTCCACTGATTTTATTGTCTTATTAATAACATATACTACTATTTATCTCGAGAATACCTTCTTTATGGAGGTTTCCGTGAAATTGGGTTTACGGAGGTAAATCTCACCCGTCCAAAGTGTTTTGGATGGTGCAGATTTTAAAAAAAACTTTTCCGAAGAAAAGTTTAAATACTTTTAAACGATTGCGATTGGTTGCTGATGTAAAGAACGTGTTAAGTTGCCTCAAATGTACGCGTACTAGGACGAGTGAGCTTTTTGGGCCGACGTTCACCGAAATCTGGACACGACAAATGTTTTGGTTCCTTTCGTTTCGTGTGCTGTGACTCAAATGTTGGATTTTTGTGGGGGATGGGGCCACGAAGTGAGGAGTTTGGCTATCTTTTGTCTGAAATTGTCACTAAACAAAACAAAAATAATACTGTAAATAGTAAGTAATTAGGAGTTGCTATTATCCTTTAATTAATCTTTGTTAGGCCTGCCCTGCTCTGTTATGTTAAAGTTATTGTTTTTTAAGTACTTATTTTTCGTTTTATAAAACAGATCATACTTTCATATGACATCACTTTTAATTTTTAAAAAAAGTACTTATTTTTCTTAACAAAATGGGACCTTAGTTTCACTCGATTTTTCCTAGAAAGTTTATTTATAGCTTAAGAACTTTAGACAAGTTATTTTTCCTAACTAATTTTTTAGTTAATACATGTGAGGAGAATAATTTGTCTCAAAATCCGTCCATTTTTTTTTTTTGGTCAATCAATCGATAGAAGAGATAATGGAAATAAACCTATTATATGGTAAAAACAAATAAAGAAAGGAAAAACCCTCTAAGGGAAAAAAAAAACCCACACATATGTGAGAAGTCTTGAATTCCTAACCTCCTAGTGAAGTCTCCTAGTGAAGTGCAAAAATCCTGGTCAACCGAGCTAGTTAATTGGTTTGAAATCTGTCCATTTAAACAATAGGAAAACCCGGTTGAAAAGCTATTAAGTTTTGTATTCTTCTAGATTTGATTTGTCACAAAAACATATATAAAGTATAATAAATGTTCTAAACATTTTTTGGCGTCTTTGGTGGTTCTTTCATAATCGTAATTTGTCACTTTTACAAACGAAATTAATAAGATTGCGTGTGTAGTTTCAGCATCCGGGTTGGTGTTCTGCAGCATCTGCACAATATCATGCTGCATGGCTCGGATGCCGTCCGTTCGGCAATCCAACGATTCAAATCTCATCTCGGCAATGAATGACTAAGATGCAACATGGGTGGAGATGAGATTTAAACCATTAGATTGCCGAACGAACAACATCCGAACTGCGTAGCACGGTGCTGTGCAGCAGTTGCGGATCAAGTGAATTGTTGTTTCTGGGAGCAACCGATTTCACACGCGACTATTGGACCATCTCTCTCGTCGGTGTCATTTTTTTTTTCGTGGAGATATGCTGTCAACTTATGACTTTTAGCATCTCAAAATTAATCTGTTTTAATATGTATCTCTTCTTGGGTTATGAGATAAAGAAAAATAGAAAAACAAGATAATTTGATTTTTGGTAAACTTTATTATACTAATTTCTAACTTATCTTTAACATATGAAAAAAGATTGCGTGAGTTTGACATTTTCACAAGCAAATTAATGTGCAATGGAGCTTCCACTCCATTCGGGGGAAAAATACGAAGCTCTCCACTTGGAAAGATCACTGCATGCTCCTTGCAGGAGGAGCATGGGAGTGAGGGCATGACGGAACCCGCGACGTGGTAACGCAACACTATTTTATTTTGACGGGGTCAATTATGGCTGAAATCCGAACATTTTAGGTTGGTTATATTTTCCAGTGATCAGCGAGTCGCGATACTAGTTCAATCCAACTTACTTTTTTTTGGAGCAGCTAAATCAACATAGTATTTATTCTAAATTTCGCAATTATTCTACAACTACACTCATTTACACACCCACGACTCACAAGGTGTGTTAGCTCCACACTAGATGTGTATAATGTGTGTAAGGCCCACACACTTATGAGTGTTGGTATGTAATAGATTTTGTAAATGAATGTGATTGTGGCATTTTTGTCAAGTTCCAATTGGTTGATAAGAATGAACAAAAGGAGTTGACCAACACTTCCTTAACAATCGGCCCGTGCATGAACACGTCATTATAGCAATTAATACTACTATGAAGATGATAATATGACCAGGTAATAATGGTGAAGGTTCATGTACGCAAAGGTGGCAAATGAACGGATTGAAATGTATCTCAGGTTAAACATGGATTAATAATAGACGGATTGAAACAGATCGGATCGAATATGGATCGATTCAAACCCGACCCCCCTTTTCCCATTACTAGTTGAATATGGGTCAATGTAACCTTATCCTTTCAAATAGCTTCAATACATTTCCACCGTATTTCTTGAAACAGATTTCACTGTTGGATTTAGAAAGTTTTAGAAAAGAATTTTTGTCCCTAATTTCTTCAGCATTAGAGCATCCCCAAGCGGAGGAAAGGCCGGCCCAAGGGATTTGGATGTCCAATGCTAAATTGTTGAGTGGTGCCCTATGTATTTTTAGAATTAAACAACCATGTTAAAAATGTTTCTTTATATAACTACTTTAGATTTTATAATGCATGTTAACTGCTTTGGCTTGAATTGGTTTTAAAACCTGACGATTACAATAGCATTACTTTTGGGGAAAAACATTTCAAAAAAAGTTACCCAGAAGATTTAAACTCAAACACTCCATGAGGACTAAAATCAACTTACTACTGAGTTAGCAAAGACATTTGTGTTATAATGCGAACAAATAATATTGGAGTGTCCCTAAAATTTAAAATTTTTTGGATGCCCAAGGCCCGGCTTCTTGGGCCTTGTGCCAGGGCCGGCCTTGAGCGGAGATGCCAAAGTTGAGGTGGGCAAGTTAATAGACACTTTTGTCATCAACTCACAATTCAATTCATCTGTCTTCACTCATGCCAAAGTTGACGTGACTTTGACAGCTACCTCTAATTGCCTGCCAATTTTAAAAAACTTACCGTTGGAAGTTCTAAAGCTTTCTGTTGAAGTTCAAAAAGGGAGAGTCCGTTTGAGTTTTTGACATAAGATTGGAGAAGGAAAGCTTGATATCAAATTGAATATGTCAAAATGCCACATAGTTTTCAAAAAAATTTGACATATCCAATTTGAAATTATGTGTTGGAGATGCTCTTACAAGGTTACTACTGCAGCGTTTTCCTACAAAATGAAAATTTCCCCTGTTTTTTTCTCCCCTTATATTTTCAAGTTGCATTTAGAAACAAGTTTGTTCCAATGGTTACAGAGAGGGAGGGAGGGGGGCTGCTGTCCCCAAGGGGACAGCAGCGCGCTGCTGTACCGCATTTTGGGGCCCACCCCGGTCTCGCTCCGATGATCTGAATCGTTCACTTTGTAGAGCTCGCCGAGTAGAACAACTTTATGAAAAATCAGCTTAATTGAATATCATTAAGTACCTGATCGGAATCTTTTTATCTTAAAAAGAATGCATCCGAAACACTGGATCAAATCCACTCTAACCCGTGGACTGAGAGTTATATGGGTTCCGATCAAGTACTTAATGATATCCAATTAAACTGATTTTTTGCATAGATATTCTACTCGACGAGCTTTACAAAGTGAACGATTGAGATTATCAGAGCGAGATCGGGGTGGGTCCCAAAATTGGGACAGCAGCCCCCCCGTGTCCTTACAGAGAGAGGGCCTTACCTGGCACGTCTGACGTGCAGCCTCAGCTGTCGTAAAAAAAAAAAATCAAGTTTCTGGGACCCACTTTACACTCGAGATTCAATCCAACGGCTACAGTGGACTGAATCCTACGGTGAAAAACTAGCCACGCCGCTTGATGATTTTCTGAGCATCTATGCCGACGAAGCCCAAAAGGATCTGTACACGCATTTCCGTGTAGGTGGTCCCCACATGCTTTTTTGCTGATGTCGGCAAGCGGTTGTTCGATTTTTTTTTTTTGTTGTGTTGCATTCCAGCCCGAGCCCATTTTTAACCTATCTAAATCTATAAATCTATATAAATATAGATTGATATGGATATCAACCCATTACAGTACCAGTGGTGCTAGACGTACAGCAAAAGCTGTACAAACAGCTTGCACAGATTCATTTTGGGTCGGATTCGGGTCTCGCAAAGATGATCAGAACCGTTCATTTTGTTTAAAATTTGTTTTTAAGGGTTCCTAAAAAAAACATCTCAATCCGATATCGGTAAGAACGTTTACGAATCATCCAACTTTGCTTCAATCCGATCATCAAGTCAATTTTTTCGGATTGTAAAAGCAAACCCACTCTTTAAAGATATTAGGAAAAGAAAAACCTTTACTCTTAAGTCTTTGATCATCAAGTCAATCTTTTCGGATTGTATTTCATGAAACGACATATGCATAAATCAGGCTGATCATTTTCTTCAAGAAATGGGCTTCAATACCGTTTTTTAGACCGCTCAATTCGTGTAATCTTAATCTTATGTATCTGAGAGCGCAGATTAATTGATATATTCTTACCGGATTGATAAGAATTTTTCATAAACAATTAAACATGATCAATTAATTATCGAGATGGACAATCAAAATCCTTTCATTTCTCCAAGCCTTGCACACGATAGATTTTACAAGCTTCCGAATCAAACCCAGATTACAAAGAAAAAGCATCTCCAATCCTTTGACAATCAACCAAGTAAGCAAACCCATAAGCCAAATTCTTCAAGCTAGCCTCATGCAACTCCACCTCCGACGTCGCCGTTGCATCCGTCGAGAAGAACACCCGAAACCCCCTCACGAAAGCCTCACGCGCCGTCGTCTCGCAACACAGATTAGTCATCACCCCCGTCACGATCACCTCCTCCACACCCAACTCCCTCAGCCGCTCCTCCAGCCGCGTGCCCGTGAACGCGCCGTATGTGCTCTTCTCCACCACCGCGTCGTTGGGTCTCCGATCAAGTTCCGGCATCAGCTCCGCCTCCGGTGTGCCGTCGATGACGAGGTCGCCGTTCCACCACTCGCCCAGCATGCCGTGGTCGGCGGGAACCTTGTGGCGGTGGCGCGTGAAGATTATGGGGATGGAGGCCCGTCGGCAGAGGTCGATGGTGGTGTTGATGGATGGGATGATGGGGTTCACCATCGAAGAGAAGTAGTTCTGGGCATCGATGACTAACAGAATCGAGGTTTTGGGATTTGGGTTTCGCGTTCTGATCTCGAATTTCTTGTAAGAAGAAGATGGTTCAGATTTCGTGGCCATTGATTGTATGGGCTATGCAGAGCAAAAATGGCAAGGATTTTGGTAATTGATGCGTTTAAAAGGGGACTCGGGTCTGTCCTCCTGATAAGTCCCGTCCAGTCCGGTCCAATTCGGTTGCAGTGCGTTTCTGGGCTCACAATAATGATCATAATAGTTCATTTGGGGAGCTCATTAAGTACTTCTAATAAAACAAAGTTCAAGTTTTGTTGATACCGGTCAATGACTAATCGGAACATGTTTATTATGCAAAAAATAGGTCCCATTTAGTGTGCATAGTACATTTGCTTCAAAATAAATGTGATCTACATTGTATTGATTTTGATTCGAATCGTCGGTTGCAACTAAAAATTTGTTATGGACACGTGTATAGAACACGTCATTATACTTTGCAATTAAAAATCAAAGATGACGAGTTGAGATTAATAAGGCTCATGTATTTATACATTTTCACATTTCATGCCTCGTTTGATAAGTGAGATTCATAAGAAGATGTGATTATGATTGAGATTGGTAATAAGAAGGGATTGGTAATGAGATGGGATTGATAAGTTTCATGTTTGTTTTACATGGGATTGGAGGATGGAATTAGTAATACCATGTTTGTTTAGAACCATATTGGATGGGATTACGATGACAAGTTCCTCTTTTACCCTCGATCAAGGTAATAGAAAAAAACCATTAACCTTCTGAATTTTTTTCTTTACTTTAATATACATTATGTGAAACAAAAAGTAAAATTCCTTATCAAAACATAACCTTGGAATTGTTGTCATAAAAAGCAGACACAAAAAATACTACTCCAGAATCAACCAAAAAATAAAACTCATAAATGTTATGCACTTCACCTTCCAAAACAAACCCAGAAATTCCTTATCTTCCGTTGGACAAAAAAAAAACCCAGAAATTGTCAAGGCTTTCTTCATTAAAGTGTAGCTGGGTATGATAGTCGCACATAGAGTCTAGGAAAATATTGGCATTAGCAGAAGAAACTATGGGTAATTAGGTAATCTTACAAGGGTGGCTTGGGATGAGATTACCAATACCTGGTTTCTCAATCCCCCCATAGGCTGGACTGATAATCCCATTGGGCCTGGTAGTCCGATGCTCAAATGTGCAATCAAACAACATATTAGAGGCCCCACATCATTACTACTCCCATCCCAAGCCTCAAGAGACTTATCAAACAGGGCCGCCGTCGTTTACCGATGGAACTGGATTCTCTCCGCTTTATAAAATGGAATGGACTCGAGTTTTCATGAAGTTTTCGGACTACTTGGTCTGGGAAGAGCAAAAAGTCGCATTTCCATTTTTTTTTCCACTCGATAGAAGAGATCATTTTACATTAAATATGATGTATAGAATACAAATCCGAGACACTAAATCAATTGTGAGAATCAACGAGGCAACCGAGCCCAAAAACTCAACCAATTCAAGAAATAAACTCATTATAGGATAGAAACAAACAAAGAAAGAAAAGTCTTCTAAGAAAAGAAGACCCACACGCAGGTGGAAATACTCAAACTCCTAATGAGAGAGTCCTGGCCAACCGAGAGCCCTAGTTGGTTTTCTTGTTCAGGTAAATAAAGTTTCTATTAATTTCAACCATCAGTGCCTAGCATTGCTAAATTCAAAATGAACACAAGAACTCAATTTCAAGAAATTGTATTATGATTCATGACATTCTATTCTATTATAGTATGAATTATGTATTTTAATTTGATGTGAAAACGTAAAAATGATTTTACTGTATTTATATTAGATTGGCCCTTGTACTTGATCAGCGTGAATGAGTGAAACACCTCAATCACTTAATAATTTCATCTCATTCTTGTGATTGGAATGCCTCAAATGATAAATCTATTCCTTAACCCCTTTGGCAATAAATAACAAATAGAAGTCTGACTAAATATGAAATTTGAGATCAGTCGTTTCACCATTGATGATACATAACATTTTGTCTTTAGTGTTTGGATAAGGTTACTGAGAAAGGGGAAATTCACTGTTCATATATACATATTGTATGTTATAGCTTCAATTTCCAGAGTGATAACTAGTCACGATATGACATGACCATGTGATAACTACTCATGGTGCTTGAGATAACTAATCGTATAACAGAGAAACCATTATCTTCAGGGTACGCATGATGCTTGAGATAACTAATCGTATAACACAGAAACCATTATCTTTAGGGTTTATGGGTGAACATTCCCAAGGATCAACTATTCTTCCTTCTTGGACCTAATGGAGCTGGAAAAACTACTACAATAAGTTGTTTGACTGGCTCTTAGTGATGGGTGGAGATGGTAGTAGTTTAATTTTGTTTGTTTTTTTTTATGTCCTTCAAGTTGAAATATATTGAATATCACATCTTAGAACCCAACTATTGATCGTAAAGTATCTTAATTGTTAACAGCTCTAATTTATGCACAATATGTCAGAAGTTCTGTGGGAATGTCAAATATCAGAAAATTTATAGGAATTTGTCCCTAGGTAATTCTTTGCCTCTTAGTTTAGCCATATTTTACATGTTATATAATTATGTCCTATTCGAGTATTGAATTTATGAGTGCAGCAACACTACTTACATAGGTGTGAAGCTAAATGGTTAATATACTCTCTGATATGTTTCCTTATTCCATTTTTCATAGTTTGATATCCTCTAGGATGCATTGTCTGGTGAAGAGCACCTTCATCTTTTTGCTAGTATCAAAGGCATACCTGCTGCTTCAATTGAATCGGTATGCGCCAGCACCAACCTTGGTGTGTCAGTCAATGCTGTATACACAATGTTGAAGAAATAACTCACTTCAATTTATCTAATGTTCCCAATGGTTTTTGCTCATTTAGAGATTGCACAAAAGTCGATACACCAAATTAGACTTACTTATACTGTCACATCCAAAGTTTGTGGCTACATATAGCCTACATTGGAGGAATGGCGTCACTTAGTGTTGCGATAGCCCTCATTGGTGACCCAAAGTTGGTCATTTTGGATAAACCAGTATGCACATTCTAAAGATATTTGTTGTTCCTTCATATTCATTTACTTAATCTGGATATGGAGAAAGTTCAACTTTAACATTGTGCAAACAACCGATATGGATCCAAAAACCCAGAGGCATGTGTGGGAATACATTGAGAATGCAAAGATTGGGCGAGCAATTATACTAACCACACATTCAATGAAAGAAGTTAGCTGATATTTTAAGTGAACGAATTGAAATCATGGCAAAGGGCACACTCCGTTGCGCGCATTGGAACTTCAATCCACTTGAAGTCAAAGTTTGGGTGAGGTGTAGTTATTAATGTGAGCTTCACGGAGACCACTACTACTGTTGCCAAATCAAGCCATGAGGCTTTGAAAAACTTCTTGAAGCATGTATATCTCAACAAACTTTGACTTCAAGTGGATCGAAGTTCCAATGCAACGGATTGTGCCCTTTGCCATGATTCCAATTCAGTCACTTAAAATATAAATTTCTTCCATGGAATGTGTTGTCAGGATAATAGCTTGACCTTTCTTTGCATCCTTAATGATGTCCCACACATGCCTACGAGTGATTGGATCCATACCTATTGTCTGCACAATGATAAAGTTAAACTTTCTCCATATCCAGATTAAGTAAATGAATATTAAAGAACAACAAATATCTTTAGAATGTGTGTACTGATCTGTCCAAAATGACCAACTTTGGGTCACTAAGAATGGCTATCGCAACACTAAGTGACGCTTCATTCCTCCTATGTAGCCACAAACTCTAGTTGTGGTAGCATAAGTAAGTCTAACTTGGTATATTGACTTTTGTGCAATCTTTAAATGAGCAAACCATTCATAACATTTGATAAATTAAAGTCGGTTATTTCAACATTGTGTATACACCGTTGGCTGATACACCAATCTTGGTAATGACACACACTAAGTCAATTGAAGCAGCGGTATGCCTTTGATACTTGCAAAAAGACGAAGGTGCTCTTCACCGGACAATGCATCCTAGAGGATATCAAACTATGAAAATGGAACAAAACAATTAGGAAACACATCAGAGTGTGTATTAGCCCTTTAGCTTCACACCCATGTAAATAGAGTAGTTGGACTCATAAATTCAACACTCGAATATGACAAAATTACATGATATGTAAAATATGTCTAAACCAAAACAAAAAGAATCACCAAGGGACATACTCCTATAAATTTTCGAATATTTGATATTCTCATAGAGCTTGTGACAAATTGTCTATAAATTTGAGCCGTTAACAATTAAGATACTTTACGATCAATAGTTGGGTTTCAAGATGTTATTTCCAATATATTTCAACTTCAAGAACTTAAGAAAAAAAAAAAACTTAAACTACTACAATCTCTACCTGTCACTAGGAGCCAGTCAAATAATTTATTGTAGTAGTTTTTCCAGCTCCATTAGGTCCAAGAAGGTAGGATAGTTAATCGTTGGGAACATTCAACCATAAACCTTGAAGACAATGGTTTCCGTGTCATACGATTAGTTTATCTCAAATATCATGCATCATGTTATACCAATAACAATCAAACACGATTATGAGAATATAACATGGTCATGTCGTGACTAGTTATCACTCTGGAAATTAAAGGTATAACATACAATGCTTATATAGGAATGAGTACTGCTATCAATACCGATAGCTTTGTAGGGAAAACGTACCGACCAACCGCGTCGGGCCATCTTCGGCCACCGGAATGCCGATCCGAATAGTCCAAAAATTCTAAAAAAAAAAACCGAGGGGCCTCCACGCAGGAATCAACGGCATCCGATATGTGTAGGGTGCTACACGAAAAATATGGTTTAGATTAAGCACCCTACGCACATCGGATGCCGTTGATTCCTGCGTAGGGCCCCCTTAGTCTTTTTTAAAGAATTTTTGGACGGCTCGGATCGGCCGTCCGATGGCTGGAGACGGCCCGGCGCGGCCGGTCAGTACGTTTTCCCTACAAAGCTATCGGTACCTATATCATTTTCGATATAGGAATAGTGAATTTCCCCTTTCCCATCAGCCTTATCCAAACACTAAAGACAAAAATGTTATGTATCATTTATGATGAAACGGTTGACCTCAAATTTTATATTTAGTTAGATTTTTATTTGTTATTTATTGCCGAAGTGGTTAAGGAATAGATTTATCATTTGAGGCACCCCAATCAATACAAGAATGATAGAAAACTATTACGTTCTTGGATCACGCTGGTCAAGTTCAAGGGCCAATCTTATAAAGAAACTAAAATCATTGTTGCGTTTCCACATCAAATTAAAATACATAATTCATACTATAATGAAAGAGAATGTCATAAATCATATAATAGAATATCTTGAAATCGAGTTCTTGTATTAATTTTGAATTTAGCAATGCTAGGCACTCATGGTTGAAACTAAAAGAAACTTATTTACCTTAACAAATGCGACTTCCTGCTCTTCCTAGGAAATGTCTTTGCGAGACCACGTATTTGAATTGCGACAGTCAAATCAAAAAAACCGGTACCTTCTCTCAGTTGCCGTTTGACTGTGATTTCCTCTTCGAAGACATCCTCATCCTCATCATCTGGTATTTTGCGTTCTACTTGAGGGACTGAACGCAAGAAAGGAATGGAAGTGTTAAACGCGGAAGCGATTGGTCTAGAAGAGCTGAACAAAAAACAAGCTTGCCACCTTCTTACGAAGAAAAATAAAACCAGTCATGAAAAAGCCAACAAATAACCTTTAATGAATATATATGACACCGTAGTTATTCAAATTCAAGTTTTCAATTACCTTCGACCATGTTTCCATCATTCCCTGTCCAGTACCCTGGGTTCAAAATGTAAAAGATTGACTTTCGCACGCCAGATGAGTTTGGCATTATGTTGTCCAAATATATTGCCATGGTAAACCCAAAGGAAGAATGTTGCTATGTACGGATTGGAAAATTTTGACCTGTCCAAGACATGGAAAAGGGGGGGGGGGGGGGGGGGGGGGTTTAACGGTGTTGCAATTGAAATTTATTGGAGAGAAAAGTACTAAGAGATCGATATCGATGGTATTTTGTGATAAGACTAAATCGGTACACACATACAATTACACAAAATTCCTCTGAAGTGTCGCTCTGTGACATAATCCATGTGTACTACTGTTTACGTAAATTTCAATAATAAAAGCCCCTGCAGGGGAGTTTTTGTTGCTTTTGAGTAGAAGGTTTGGACCACATCATGTGCTTATTAAGTTTCAGGCTACCAGAAAGGCAAATATATATACCATTGCCATCTCGCAATGCCCACGACACTCAGAACGTTTGCTCTGGGCTCCAGCTCATTGCACCATTCGCAGTTGCAACGGCAAGTTGCTCCATGGCTTGAGAAAAAAATTCGGCAGGCAGCGTAACCACATGGATTTGTATATGCCTGGAGACGAATGACAAAAGAGTTGGCTAGCTGCAATGCAAAATCAAGATTTGTTAAATCACACTACAGCTTGCTATAGCCACACTGAAACATAAAACTATCTTCAAAATATTTCTAAGAGGGAATCTCGTGCCCTTTGTATTGCAACTTTACCCAAAAGGAGAAATCCAAAGTAAGAAAACTTGCCTGAGCCCCGATGGCAAGCAAAAATGTAAAGAAACCCATCTTATTGGCCGAGATGACGTTCCAACTGGGGTTGACACCGTGAAGGCAAAACCTGTCTGGTGTCAGGAAAGAACAATCAGCGTACGAAAATGAAAACCATTGTCTAGGGCCTCTAGGCCTAAGTACGGAGGAGGGGATTTACCATAGTGAGTTGGAACAGAAAGAACGTGAGAAACACAATCGCAAAGTTGTTGCAGAAGAAAAACGGAAACCGGAATACCACTCCACAGGGAACTATGACAAGAGATGAAAAGAGCGGAAAGGTTGCCCTCCCAGGTAAGCCATGACAACCAGTAGGCAGAATCGTAAAGTCCCATCACAGTCATTGCCTGTGAATCAAAATATGGTTAGTGAAGAAAGATACGAAGGTTACTCCTCTTAGGGTCTGTTTGACTTTGAAGAGAAAGATCACAGAAAGTGATGCAATGGGACAAGAAAAAAAATTGATTTTCTTGCTTGCATTTGACTAGTAGTGTAATATAAAATGTTTACAGGAAAGTTCTGAAAAAAAATAAATTTGTTTTACTTTGTACACCACTAAGGCCATGAGAAAGTACATGAATGTATCTTCATTAAACTTACACATAAATCTACTCAATATTTCCATGGGAGCATATAACATTCAATTCCTCGTGGTTTTTTGCACGAAACAGATAGACGACTTTTAAAGTTCCAGTAAGTTATAGGGATTTTTGAGTTTCTTACAATTTATATCATTTTCTTCCTAGTAAAAAAAAAGGAAAAAAGACTTCTTTCCTGCACTTTCTACATTTCTATCACTTTCTGCGATTCTTTTGCTGATCAAACAGGCCCTTAAGAAACGAACATTAGAATGAAAGCAAAACCTGACGGAGTTTGTGTTCCTACTCAACGACTACAGAGCTAATCTGGAACACGAATCTGAACAGTGCAACAGCAAGCAAAAAGATTTCTGCAATGCTCTGAAAGATTATTTCAACTTCATCGGCGGAATATATATACCACTTTAGTACCCTCTCAATCATTGTTGTTTCCTGGAATATTTTGAATTTTCAATTTGTAGAGGACACAGAAAGCTTATTTGCCAAATTATTTTATTGGAAATAAATTTCTAAAAGATATTACCACTAATAGTTTTTTACAAAATGACCAAAAGGCGTTTTGGAATATAGAAAATATCAATTTTGTTTCGGAAACACCCAATAAAAGAAGAAGAAGAGAGATGATGAGCAAACACCCCCCAAAAATAACTTAAGGGGTGAAGGAGACAAAAAATAAAAGACAATGGAAACAAAATGAGAAATTTTGTGACTCAACGCCTTGTTAGAAGGAACAGAACGTCCCGGATTGTTGGCCATGATCCGGTTGACGATGGATGCTATTGGGGCGCTTGAATCGCTGCTCCAAGCAAAGTCAAAGCAGGGTTGTTGAATGAAGAAATTTTCCTCACATGGAGGTATTGTGGGTGAAAAAATGAGGGGCTAAGCGGCTGAAACATTCATATCTTTTAGTATGAAGAATAGAAAAATCATGAGTATTAAGGGCGAGAACAGGTGAATCAGCGTGAACGTTGTATTTCACTAGGATAGAATCATGTTCTTCACGTATAGTGTTTTCCATTGTTGCATTAACAGAGTAAATCCGCTCAGCAACTCCATCTCTCTCTCTCTCTCTCATTCGGAGAACGCCCATAAAGGATTTTACTTTCCAGATGTCAAAATGAATGAGAGAGGGTGAGAGAGAGAGAGAGTTGTTGAGTGGTTTTACGTAGTTAATGCAACAATGGAAAGTGCTATACGTCAAGAACATGGTTCTGTCCTGGTGAAACAGGATGTCCACGATGATTCAGCTGCTCTCGCCCTTAAACTCATGCTTCTTCTATTCTCCATACTAAAGAGTGTGAAGGCTTCCGGCAAAAAAACCGCTGAGGCCCTAGTTTTTCGCCCACAATACCTCAAGACTGTACACATACTGATCAAATTACAGGAACTCGTTCACATGATAAACTAACAAATAGGCTAACATGTATTTCAAGTCTTATGCTCATTATCATGTGTACTCTATCCACCTAGAGCTCATATAGAGCGCTCAAATGCATCCCCACGATTTCACATTAACCATGAGGTGCAAATATAGGATAAATTGATACCTTAGATCGATATAATGCACACAGAAAGATACCACCGTAAGTTTTTTTTTCTTCTTAATTTGCATCCACCATTAGAGCTAAAGGACTAAGCTAAATGCTTGAGCTCTTATGGTGTCTATAGTACGGGATGTCCGTGACATCCCCATCTTTTAATAGTTAAGGATCCAAAATGGTGAACATAATATGACTTGTCAAAAGCCATTAGAAATTCATTGATCAAATAATCACAACAATGAAATTGACGACATCCGATGCTGCAGATTATTATTGTTATTATCTTTTACTTTACGTACTAAAACCATCACTATATATAGATACTCTTGGAATTTTCAGCATAAATTGGAGTCCTATTGGTTTCTCTTCCTACCATTTGTTGAACCTCAGATTTCCCTTTGGAACAAATTCGTTTTACACAAATACTGTGGCCAGAATCAGAAATTCAACCTTATTGGTTTTTCTATGCTAACTTGAAGGTTTACGGCTAACTCGGGAGATACAAATTTTACCCCTGAATCACACATAAATACACAGCGCACAAATGTATACAAGAATTCGTTTCCTTGTAAAATCGACAATGACATACGGCATACCAATGTTTATGCAACTATAACAGTATATAAAAACCATCAAAACGAGAGAATGATTATCCCAATTCCATGATGCATAGCTAATTAAGTTAAAGATCTATTAGATGAACTTGCCATGCCTGATGATATCCAGAGTGGGCACATAACCCAATTTATTTGTAGTTATTATAAACTCTAAATACAATTTCATCCAGCCTTGAAATTATGATTCATCTTTAAAACCATGACGACCAATCAAACTATGGAATAACTACTACATCACATCAAGACATCAAGTGCGGCTATCTGATGCATGCCTAACGGATTCATTGTAAAGGCTAGGCAAGTTAATAGAATTACGAGCGCATAAAATTTTCATCTTTTAGGGTTGAAGTTCCTGTGACAGCTTATATGCTCTTTTCTTTTTCTTCTACATTTTCTAATATACAAACGCAGTAATCACGACGTCACCCATGCTACTCTGACAGAAAATCATAAATATCGAAAATATATGAAATATGAATTTTTTGGTAGAATAATAATTCTACATAAATACTCATCAATAAATTCACAAACAAAAAAAATTGATAGATAAAGGAATAGAATACCATATGAGGTGGTCGAGGCATGTGAAAGCGCCCGAACGATATACACCCCCTCCTACACTGGGTAAAATGGTACTCCCTCCCCCAAGATACAACCTTCGAAGTGTTCTTTTATGCAGCGAATTGAACTCACGAACCATGTAGTTTCCCAACACTCAAATAATTAATGAAATTCGACCTCAATTATGTAGAATAAATGAAAATGAATTTGAAACTATAGTGGAAATTGTTCTCTGATCAAAGGAGAAGAACATTAGGTACTTATGGTGTAAACCAGTAAAAGAATTATGAGAGGAGTGAGAGTTCTGTTGATTGGGTGTGTATTAGCCGAGTAATAGGAATTAGATTTATAGGCAATATAGGCAACAGACTAGTGCTAATATATTGGAGAAGAAATAGGAGGTTAAGTATGAGTGGCAAAAATGCTACGCGCACAACCGTTGTGTTGATTGTGTACATAATTCTGACTGTCCAGATGTATTTGGACGGTCTAGATTTAAAAAAAACTCTTCTAGACTTTTCCGGGAAAGAGTTTGAGTGAGTCCTGACCATTTATTATAGTAATGGACGGCTAAAAATTGGTTGTGTGTGTAGCTTGAAGGGAGAAAAATATGCCTCCTAGTATTTTGGAGTAAATCAAGTAGACGAAGTCTTTTTTTTTTTGACAAGTAGATCAAGTAGACCAAGTCTAGCCAAGTGATTTCAACAAACCCTTAATAATCTCTAACAGCATTTCTCCTTCTCTCTGTTCGATTATCTTGAATGTAATCGAGTCTTATGATTAGCAACAAATAATGTACTATTGTATTGTACAGTAATTAGGGTTTTGGGTATTCCTTGGACTGGACTATATTGTAATATCTGGGCTTTTTGGCCTTTTTTCTAGGGCTTTGTTCCCTTTTGGAGTGTTTTTGGGCTTCATTGTAATATTTGGGCTTTTAGGCCTTTAGGCGTATGAGCTTGTTTCCATTTGGTTGTACTTCAATTTTTTGTTGGATTCCCTTTCTCATAATAAAATGTTACTTTTGCAGCCTATAAAAAACACAGATAATGTATCAAGGAACACATGGTACCTAGGACATCTTTATGTTTTAAAACTCGTTGAGAACATGTCAATCCTGCGTTGATTGAGTGTCGTTTGAAATGACTCCGTCAATCAATGAGATTTTCGGCATTATTACTGTTTTTTTACTACTCCTTCCATCCCAATTTGTTCGTCTAATTATTGAAATTCGTGTCTTTAAAAAATATAGTACTTATATCTTACATTTTATAATATTTTTTATGATTTTGAAGATTTTGTATAATAAAACTAATTTAGATTTATCAAACAAGATCCATATTACATATTAAAAACATTACGAATTGAAAATTTAAGGTAATTCTTTGAAAGGTCAAATGCTTTTAAAAAGTCAAAAAGGGGACAAACAAACCGGGACCGAGGGAGTAGTTCTAAAACTAAACATTCCGATAATCAAGGTGGGCTTGGGAAAGTACAAAAAAATGAATGAACAGTCCATAAAAAAACAATAAGTCTAGGAACCCTCTTTTACGGACTACGATCCTTTCTCACATATGTGTGTGGGGATTATTTCACAATTAAATGTATGAGGTCGACGCATATGTTAGAAATGAGTGATCGGTGAGAATGTACATAGCATTCTGAAGATGGACTGAAAACAATCTAGCTCCGTTAATCTATACCTCGACTTTTGCTTGTAGGATCAATTCCGCCCTTAACTAATAAAGATCCAATTTGGAAAAGAACGGATCAAATAGTTGATGCTTCAATCCCATTACTGTTGGGGATTTTCCGATCCCACCCGTAATAGAAGTGCAACAATTTCCACTAATATTGTATGAGCACAATGAGATTAAAAAATTACCCCAACCCAATCTCTCAAGCTCACTAGTATTTTATCTCTCTCAAACTCATACAATATTCTCACACTATTTTCTCTCTACCAAACACACCCGCTATATTTTTGCTTCTGTCTTTATTTCCCACACCAGACTTCACGGCCAAACACCTGTTAAATACCTTTTTGACAAATAAGATCATTCCATTTATATTAAAATGAAACTTAACAACTACAACAATAATAGAAAATACAACTAATGATCCAAATGATCCGACCAAATTAAAACAGAGAAAAACAACGAAAAATAAAGATCACGCCAAAAATGACAGCTGCGTAGATGGAGATCCCACCGGTCCGCTAGTGGATGTGGCTAGAGGAAGATGGAGCATTCCCACTAGCAGCTAAAGGTCAACGTCCCTTCGTCCCACCAAGTTGCAGTTGCTAGGCGCCACCACCGTTGCTGCATAAGAACCCAAACCATGAAAAAACCTCTTCAATGGCCGAGATCCTTCTGGAGCAAAGAAGCAAATGCTCTTTGAAAATGGAACAAGCACAGCCGGCATTTGCCAATCTCAAGGAGCCAATAAAGACACCACAAACCAACCACTTTTTCATTTTTCTTTCAATGCATTATCACCACATAGGCAAAAACCCAACAACTACCGTCAACATAAAACGTTGGCTTTGTCAGTGGATGCCAACCCCCTAATTTGTCACCGTTTTGTACAAAGGAACCAGCTCAAATGAATTCAAGCTGCTGATCATACCCCAAAACAGAAAGGGGAAAAGAACAACCAAACAACAAACACATACAAGAATGAGAATCACGCATGACAAAGTTCCTTGCTTTCAGAATCCATTCCACACTCCCAGGCATTTTCCCAGACGTGTTAGATCCTAAGAATTACACCTGCCGCATAGAATTACTTATGGACGCAAAGAATTGCTCTTGGCCGCAAATAATTACTCTTGGCCGCAAAAAATTTGTGGCCAAGAGTAATTATTTGCGGCCAAGAGCAATTCTTTGCGGCCATGAGTAATTCTTCAAGGCCTGTCAAACTAGTGGGATGGGAGATATGTCAAGCTATCATGAAAGTGCAGTCATTTCCCGGATTTGTACGTTTCCATGTATTGTATTGTGTGCTTATGTAGATAGGCCAACGTTGAAATATTTGCTCGTATATTATCATGTTTTGAAGTCATTGTTGCTACAAATATTTGAAGCTAACGTAAAAATGGTGTCAAAACTCGCAGATGTATGTATGCATATCTAGCTTTTGTCGAGTTCATGCTCAAGTATGACATGCTTTGGGCCCTTTGAATCCCATGCCAGAGGAGAAGGAGAGAACGTAGAAACATTAGAAGTTGGGAATTAGATAGTAATAGTTTAGAAAATGTGTTGCAGTAGCAGGAGAGAACAGAGGAACATGGAGCCTGGAATAAGTTGCTGCAAGTTTCTGAAATTTCCTCGGAAACCCCCTCAATAAGACAATAAGGACTTCTATTTACGGTGGATCGACGAGCTTTTGGACATTCCAAACCTCTCCTCAGAAGCTTTCCCTTGGCAGAGAGTGGATGCTCTATGTTACACAGCATTGGACTGGAGGATTGGAAGTCTTTGCAGAAATGGGTGTGCTTGTTTAAAGCTTCTTCTGTTGTCATGTTCCTGTCTGACGTCAGAACTTCATCTCTCACGGTCCCTTCTCACAACCCACGTGTACCTCTTGTATCCGCGATATGTATGCCAAAGAGCCTACCTCCGTGAAGCCATACGAATCCCATTTGACCAACTGGACTTCAAATCCCATTTGACCAACTGGACTTCAACTTGAGCACTACTGACTTTCGCAGCCGGAAATCATGAGTCTGAGTTAGGAATTTCCATTTCTTGAAGCAGGCTAGCAAAGAAACTCAACCATATATGTACCTTGTTTCAATGAAGGTGAAGTCGGTGCTGTCTTTCATTGCATAAACAAATATCAAAGTGAAGATATGTGATCAATCAAGGAAAACGCATGCTCAGGTTTTCATTAAAACTAGCATTGTTATGTCAGTCTATGCAAATTCTGCCCTACGATTTTATGGGCAGTCTGTTTCTCTTTTTGAATTGGAAGGAAAGCTGGATCCTTTTGAGTGTGTCTTTTGCTACTGAGAAAAGCTATTCTTACCCTTTGTTCATAGATTTGTGTGGAAAACAAGGGGCTAATAAAGTTCACTGCTGTCAGCTAATGGAAAAGTAGACTTGAGAGTGATGATTTTTGTGTTGTCCATATCCAATGTGGCAACTCCGAGTAGAAAAACTCATTCGAGGCAATTACAATCAGGGCTTCCGCGACACCACTCAATAAATGTTGTGGTACAACGTACAAGGATCATAGCCGACATATGAACAACTCCGCTAGGGTTATCGTAATAGACACTTTCTATTGCTTCTCTCTTTCTATAATGCTCCACAATTGCTGCAACTAGCATGGCCAGAAAGAGCAAAATTAGTAACCAAGACCCATTCTTATTTTTACACCAACCGAAAAGGGATTTCCTCTAATTTTTGAAGCAGAGGGAATGACAATGCCATCTAAAGAAAGATCCAAATTCCTGTACCGATTATTATGAACACAGGGAAGGAGCCTGCGGGTATTTGGAACCCTGGAGTGATGTGTCTGTTCATGGATGAGCATGGAGAAATTGGAAGGTGCCATCATAAATTAACGTGAATGTTGCAATATATAAGTAAGTTTTCACATCTCACCATATATACTTCCCTATTGTGTGCAACAAACTTATTTCATCAAATTCCAAATGAAAACGGGACCCGGAGTGGGTCGTCGGTTCATGCTCGGTATGGAACTTGTCGGTCCCCTTAGCATTAGTGATGTTTTTATTTGTGCACAAAATTTGACAGCAGACTCAATTCAAGCAATCGAAACAAGCTACAATTTATTCAATTTCCTATCGTTTACATTTTTGTCCCTCAAAAGTTTTGGTGTATGTTTCATAGACTTTTTGAGCTTCGTATACAATTTTGCTACTTTTCGGTTTTTGGATTGAGCAAATAAACCTGAAGGCGAATCAGAAATTGGGAAGTCGGAATTCATTGAACTATTGGTGTTTTTTTATTTCAGTTGGTGTGTGTTTTTTCCTCCAACAATGTTGCTATGATTTTTTCCCTCCCTTGAACAACAATGGATTTCTGTTTACGTACTTGCATTTTGCATTTATGCAAATCGTTTCCCTTTTTACTCTTTAATAGTAAAAAAAATCTTCTTCCCAAAAAAATGAATAATGTTTGCATGTGTTTGGCACTCTAAAACTTGCACAATACCGTGTTTCAATTTTCCTTGGGGGTAGGGAAGATATTGCGCAATACCGTGTTTCAATTTATCTCGGTGGTAGTCAGTACCATGTTAAGCGCCGGCTTGTTTTTTTTCATTTTTCTAAGGCTGGCTTCGTCGTATACTTTTTATATGAATCCAATGTTTTTAATCTAGAGAAAATAGATGTCTTGTGACAACATGTCGATTGCTGTCGCGAATCAGTTACCACAATTAGAACTTTACAAGGATAAGAAATTGATTCCAAACTAATGAGCTATTTTCTTACTATGACAAAAGTCAATCCAAATTAGTAGCCATCAGAATCTCTGTTAGCCTTTGCGCCTTCCTAAATGTATCCTACCTGACCCAACCGTTAACTCTCTCCTTGATGCCTTTAAGAGTTGGAACATTTTTGTTCCACAGCATATTCCATTGGGTGTCTTCAAATCCCACCTGGCAAGCAATAGTGACTTTTGAAGCCAACACCAGCTTCAATCTAGCTGCCAATTGAAAAGCCAAACCGTATGTTGATTTGGCCTTCACACATGCCAGTTTTGAAGGCAATGTAATTTTTTTTTAAAGGAAAAGTAAATATTTGAGAACAAAAGAATCCAAAATAACATAACGACGACTCACTTTATTTCTGATGTGTCCGTAATAGAAGAGTAATATAGGTTTTCAATCTCTTGCGAAGTAAATCATGAGTATGCCATACCAGTATGTAACAATGGGCGAAAAATAAACACATGACTTATAGATGACCTCATCCTTATTTATAAGGTTCTGGACTACTTCTAGTAGAGTCCAGAAGCTTCTAGGATGGTCTATTACACTCCACATTATTCCGGAAGACTAGCATGGTCTAGAGGTTTCCGGGGAGATCCGGAAAATCCTATTAGAGTTGGTGATGATCTTTAACAAGGATCTCAACTTCGATTGTAGAAAGGTAAAAACCAAAGGAGTAGACATTGTTTCAAAAGAGTTAGTACAAGAATACAAAGAGGCAGACTGAAAAAATTGGCTCCTTTTTTTAGTACGAAATGATGTGGATATTGGGGATTGGATAGGACCGAAGTCTCATAGTACCAAGAGGTTTTTACACGGTTAAAGAACTAGTTCCAACTTCCAATTAACATACTAGCCTTGGGACCCTACAGCGCCCCTAGAGCGATGCAAGTTGCAGTGCTTGATCATGTTTGTTCGTCTCGACAATCAATGATCTAGATTCTAAAATCTGGACCATCCAAAATACTTTTGAACGGTGAGACGCAGCACTGAAAAGTGCAGCGCTTTTGAGGCATTGCATCAACCCGCATTCCTCAATGGACCTTGTACTTGTCCTAAAGGAATAAAGATTACCTGACTATGTTCAATAGACAGCCAACAACGACTCTCTCTCAACTTTCAATCCGACGGCAGCGCTTAGGGGGGGCTCGTGGTCGTTTATGAGAATCGAAATGGCGGCATCTTGGCGGCCATCAAAGGAGTCCGATATCTCACGGGGTTTGCGACATTTCAGACCACCAATCTTTGTCGTGTCGTCTACTGGTAAAGTGATTGCTGGTGTTTTTCAGCAAATTGGTTCGAGTGCTGGAGATGGGGTGTGGTGGTGGTGTGGTACCGGTTTTGCAGGGTCAGAGTTTGTTTTCTGTGTTAGGGCTTAGTGTGGGTTGGCTGGCGGTCTTTTGGGCCATGCCTTTTAAGTGTTATATTTTTGGAGCCGGGCCCGTTTGGAAGTGTTTAGGCTTTATCCAAACAGTTTTTTTTTTAATTTAATCTTTTCATCCAAAGACTTGGTTGGATTCCCCTTCCCCTTCACCATCTTGATGTACTATTTGTCAAGATTTCTAAGTAAAATTTATCAAAAAAATAAGAAAATGTGGATGGCATCATTGAAATTCCATCTATAATCCAGTTGATTTAACCATGGAAAGAGTATTTACTGACACAACAACATTGTCTTTAGTTTCATCTATGCACGACTAAACTACAAATCAATCAGCACAGTGATTCTTAAAAAAAAAAAAAATACTAACAATCCACAAAAAAGGTAGTATTTGGGATCTCTCTATTTTTGTGTGATGCTAACCAGGCAGGCAGCACACCTTACACATTGGTGCAACCAATAAGGCACCGTCCCAAAAGTTGGGCTTCTTCAAATGCAATAGAATCGCCACTGTTACTCCCATTGATTCTCCCATCAAGAATCTTGATTTTTTCACGTTTTCCTTCCTATCTGTTCAAAAATTCCCAAATCCAACAATTAGAACACCCCAAAAACTTAAAATTCCCCAATGATTGTTATACCATAACAACTGATAAAATCAGATATAAAACTCATAAAACTGTGTTTTTTTTCCCACAATCATAAAAGTAAGAGAAACTGCCTTTTGGATATTCATTTCAAACCAAAATAAACCGACAAAACAATATCTTACCAAGTCAGCCAATTAAATTTACTCTCAGCATGCTATTTTTAATTATCGTGGGCAGATTTATTGTGCGATTTCCTTCTGTTGCTTAGAATTTTGAAGAAATCTGTTTTCTTGCTACATTTTCTATGCTACCAAACAACTCGTGGTGGCGTATCAAAAAAAAAAACCTCATGATGGAACTTCAAATATTAGAAACTAACTGACCGGAGATTCTTGTGTCGTGGTCGAAGTAGTCTATAACATCTTCGAAGCTAGGTATGTATCTCGGAAGACCAGATGATCTCCCATGCCCTTCATAATCCATTCCATAAACTCCATATCCTGTCTTTGCTAGCCTTGTTCCAGTCCTTTTTCGTCCTGGACGTAGGGTGCTCTGTTTTTGTTTCTTTTTATCTCCGTTTTGGCATTCAATAGTAACGATTAAAGATGAAAGAGAAATATATTGACCTTTCATTGAGATGCTGGACTCCATGCTGTAACCATGGCAGAGAAAGACCAAAGCTTTCGGTTCACGGTTCGCAGGCAGCCATCTACACGTGAAAAGCTTCATTCCTCTTGAATTCATTACGACCCTGCATATTATTCATTATTTGCGGAAAAAATTAGTGTGTAATTCGCAATTAATCAAAATCTTTGAAAAACTTGGAACAACATTTGTTGGAAATATGAAAAAAATAAAAACAAAAATTGAACAGGACTAGCCTCTTTGTATTTGACTCCTTCAATTTCGTAGGCCTGTTAATAGACACAAAACAACACAAATATGAAAACTAAACACAAACCCCCTAACAATATCTTATTTTTGAAGGTTGCCCAACTTCAGGATTGGAAAGAAAATATTTATTACCTCCTGTCTAACTTCAGGATCTTTGTAAGCAGCATCAATACTATCATGACTAGGGATGATTTCCCATATAGAAATGGTATGGCAGAGCTTTGCCAAGGCATTAACCACCAGTACTGATGGCCTAATATCATCTTCTATCTGTTAATGAAATAAAACGCAAGAACAATGTATATGTTTGTAAATTTCTTGCATATAAGATAGGATTGTAGAGTTGAACACAACAAACAAACAAACGTAGTTTTGTTGATTACAAGGTCTTACTATAGTTGTTTACACAACACCACCACACAATCTAGGAAGACTAACTTTGGACACAAACTCTCTAGTCATTTTAATACCCATGGAACTGGATGCATGCCACAATTATTTGACATTTAGAGTTGACGGAAGAACCAAATGCATTGCTTCTTCAACAAAATTTTGGTACATAATGAAAGTAACAAAGGTTGTACGTTCTTGGCTAAAGAGCAAAGATTACCTTAAATCTAGGTAAGAACTACTAAACTCCTGTTATCAATTGGTTCCATCCATCCCGATGCCATTGTTAATTCGCTGCAGCAATAATTTTCCAACTAAAAGGAGTACTATTCCTAAGTGAGAAAAGTTCGTAGAAGGGTAAAATAGTATTTTTATAGGATTTCTTCATTGGTCTTCTAAAACTAGACAAACAATTTGGGACAATGAGAAGTTAAAAAGTCGACAAATTAACAAAATGGGACGGAGGGAGTAACTCACAACCAACATGATAGTCACCATTTATGAGAATCCATCTTCATTGACAACGAAAAAATGATCCGCGTATGATGCAGGGAATTAAGAAGATATATAAAGGAGCACTTGCTATATATGTAAGAACAATAATATGAATAACAAATTAAGCTCTCTCGTATTTCTAACTTGTGGGAAGGAAAAGAGCTTTGCTTGTTTATATAGAGGAATTTTACTCCGATAAGGAGGTTAGTTTGTTAGGGATTAATGACATGCCTAATAATATTATGGAGAAATATAAGGAGAGACTAAGTCTCATTGGTTACAATTATCCCACGTTGATCTCTCACATTAATACCTGTTAGGGATGGCCCTCTTTTAAGGACCACACCTAGTCAAGGGCGGAGCCAGAAATTACAGTTAGTCAGGTCAAATGAGCTAAGCTACAAAAATACTACTCCCTCCATCTCAAATTCTTTGTCCGGTCCGCAAAACGGAGTTTTAAAAATAATGCAATTTTTTCAAGAAAAAATTCACTTTTTTTACAAATTAAAAATACTCATTGATATCTAGTAAGTTGTTGAAAAGATTTTGATTTTTTCTTGCAAAAATTGTATTATTTTCACAAATTAAAAATACTCATTGATATCTATTGCTTTTCTCTTTCTATAAATGCTCCACAATTGCTGCAACTAGGATGGCCAGGAAAGAGCAAAATAACTCAAGACCCATTCTTATTTTTACACCAGCCGAAAAGGGCTTTCCTCTAATTTTTGAAGTAGAGGGAATGATAATGCGATCATAAAGAAAGATCCAAATTACTGTACCCATTATTATGAACATAGGGAAGGAGCCCGCAGGTATTTGGAACCCTGGAGTGATGTGTCGGTTCATGGTTGGTATGGAACTCGTCGGTCCCCTTAGGATTAGTACTAGTGGTGTTTATATTTGTGCTCAAAATTTGACAGCAAACTCAATTCAAGCCATCGAAACAAGCTACAATTTATGCAATTTCCTATCGTTTACATTTTTGTCCCTCAAAAGTTTTGGTGTATGTTTCATAGCCTTTTTGAGCTTCGTATACAATTTTGCTACTTTTCGGTTTTTGGATTGAAGTTTGAGCAAAGAAACCTGAAGGCGAATTAGAAATTTGGAAGTCAGAACTATTGCTGTTCTTTATTTCAGTTGGTGTGTATTTTTATCTCCAACAATGTTGCTATGGTTTTTTCCCTCCCTTGAACAACAATGGATATCTGTTTGCATTTATGGTATGGAACTGTTGTGGCAACATTTTCAGTTATGGAAATGCTACAGTATATATCTTCAGTTATGATACTATTGTAGTTTTTTGCTCCTTACTTTTGGACCTCATTGTCCATTCGCATGATCGCTGACATGTTTTTTTTATCTGTTGGAGCTTGTGTTGGCTTTTTCCTTGTGACTTGTGTTCATATGAGAAAGTTATGGAGCAATCTCTTATATGATTTTGCTGATTTTAGGCACCTTTCTAATTTGAAGTCTATCACCTATATAGATCCTTTTCATGAGATGAAGAGCAAACAAGAAAAGAAAAAAGAGGTGCGTGGATTTGAAGAGTGCATATAATCTCTGGCTTAAATTGTCGGATAGTAGTCTCTCCATTCCGTAAAAACCATATCGCTGTTATCTGCTTTAAGTGGGTGATACCATTATGGTCAGCGGAGTCTATGCGAAATTACAGTGTATTAAGGTGAGATTAAGTTCTTTGAATGTTGGTGAAGCCATGTTCTGTTTGTCTATTATTTTGTTTCCTCCTGTTTTCCCTTTCATCGTAATAACATTTATAGCATGTTTATAATTGTCGCTATGCATGGGGAACACTGGTTGAGTAACCACTAGACAAGCTAACTTATGGGGGTCAAATGTGATGATAGCCACTTTGTGCAGCTAATGTCAAGGTTAGTTCTATACTAAACTGGACTTACGTATTTTTTTTCTCTTCTTTTAAAGGATCTTGTGAAAGCTTATTGTGGCTTTTTTAAGCTATAGATTTAATGTGACTGTGCAGATTAAAATTCACTTATTATCTATGTTTTTCTTGTCGTCTGTTTTTTGATTCAGAATAAGGATACAACAGAATCCAGGTCGCATGGCCTCAGTAATTCTTCATGTCATTAGGCGCAAAGGCAACTGGTTTGCTGAATGAGATAATTGGAGCCTCTATCATCGTATTTTCTCCTTTTTTGAGGGAAAAATTACAATTTTGTCGTATATAATTTTCCGTCAATGTTTTGACTGTGCACAACTCAGATTATTGTCATGGCTAACATCAGTTGGTCTTAAGTTTTCTTTTTCTTGATCGGCAAAGAAATGTCATTTTCATAAAATTAAAGAATCCAATCGACAACAAAGGAAAAGAAAAGCATTGAGAGAGCTTCAAAGTGTATGTGGACTCTCCTCGTGCTGTTGCTCATTACTAATCCCTTCTTACTCTTTGATTGTGATGTTGTGGTACAGTGAATTGTAAATCAGTTGATCTCTGTTTTTGGTTACCTGACTGGTTTGAACCTTGGTTTTCTCTGATGAAGTTTAGAAAAAATTATGGATGCATAATGCTCTGTAGATTATGGTCTGTTGCAGACAAAGGAAAGTTAAATGAATGCATGAATCCTGCTAGCATTTCTGGTGGCCATGGGTTCTGTGATACCCAGCATGTTATCAATGGAACTTCATGACTTTCTTTTTAGAATTTTGGGAATGCCATGAATTTCTTGAACGAACCGTACTCTTTCACATACATCGTGAGTCCATTGATGAGAAGGGACTGGAAAAAGCTTGAACTCAATTCCTACAGTGATGAATATTAGCGCAATTGAAATTTCTGGAGTTGTACATTTGAGTATTGATAAGACCATTCACTATTTCTTAAAACTCGTTTTTCTTGTTGTTCTCTCTCTCTGTCTTTGAGGTTTTGGTACATCATTCATGAACCCATTTTGTTTTTAATATTCTCCACCAGTACTACAACCTCTTTTCATAACTACATCATTCATGAACCCATTTTGTTTTTAATATTCTCCACCAGTACTACAACGTCTTTTCATATCTACATCATTCATGAACCCATTTTGTTTTGAGGTTTGCACCGTTTCAGACCACCAATCTTTGTCCTCGTCTACTGGTAAGGTAGTTGCTGGTGTTTTCAGCAAATTGGTTCGAGTGGCGGAGGTCGGGTGTGGCCCAGGACATGTTTTGATAATTAAAAATCATCAAGGACATGTTAAGAATATTTGTTAATACAGAAAATGTCCTTAACTGGTATTAATTATCAAAACACGTCATGGGCCGTCATTTCCCCCTCTCTCTTTTTTTATATATCTTTTCATCCAACACTCGGTTGGATTCCCCTTTCCCGATCTTGATGTACCAATTGTCAAGATTTCTGAATAAAATTTTTGCCTATCAAAAAAATAAGAAAATGTGGACGGCATTGTTGAAATTCCATCTATATTCCAGTTGATTTAGAACATGGAAAGAGTATTTAGTATTCACTGATACAACATTGTCTATACTTTCTTCAAGTTTAAACAATCGAAACTGCTTAAGCACTTATCATTCTCAATTTTGCTTTTCCTATTCATCTATGCACGACTAAACAAAAAATCAATCAGCACAGTGATTCTTTAAAAAAAAACAAAAAAAAACTAACAACCCATAAAAAAGGTAATATTTGGGATCTCTCTATTTTTGTGTGATTCTAACCAGCCAAGCAGAACACCTTACACATGGGTGCAACCAATACGGCACCGTCCCAAAAGTTGGGCTTCTTCAAATGCAATAGAATTGCCACTGTTCCTCCCATTGATTCTCTCATCAAGAATCTCGATTTTTTCATGTTTTCCTTCCTGTCTGTTCAAAAATTCCCAAATCCTACAATTAGAAACACCCCAAAAACTTCAAATTCCCCAATGATTGTTATACCATAACAATTGACAAAATTAGATATAAAACTCATAAAACTGTTTTTTTTTTCCTACAAACATAAAAGAGAAACTGCCTTTTGGATATTCATTTCAAACCAAAATAAACCGACAAAACGATATCTTACCAAGTCAGCCAATTTAATTTACTCTCAGCATGCTATTTATAATTATCGTGGGCAGATTTATTGTGCGATTTCTTTTTGTTGCTTAGAATTTTGAAGAACTCTGTTTTCTGCTACATTTTCTATGCCACCAAACAACTCGTGGTGGCGGATCCAAAAAAAAAAAAAACTCATGATGGAACTTCAAATATCAGAAACTAACTGACCGGAGATTCTTGTGTAGTGGTCGGAGCAGTCTGTAACATCTTCGAAGCTAGGTATGTATCTCGGAAGACCAGAGATGATCTCCTATGCCCTTCATAATCCATTCCATAAACTCCATATCCTGCCTTTGCTAGCCTTGTTCCAGTCCCTTTTGGTCCTGGATGTAGGGTGCTCTGTTTCTGTTTCTTTTTGTCTCCGTTTTGGCATTCAATAGTATCGATTAGAGATATAAGAGAAATATATTGACCTTTCATTGAGATGTTGGACTCCATGCTGTAACCATGGCAGAGAAAGACCAAAGCTTTCGGTTCACGGTTCGCAGGCAGCCATCTACACGTGAAAAGCTTCATTCCTCTTGAATTCATTACTAAATCCTGCATATTATTCATTATTGGCGGAAAAAATTAGTGCGTAATTCGCAATTAATCAAAAACTTTGAAAAACTTGGAACAACATTTGTTGGAAAGACGAAAAAACAAAAAACAAAAATTGAACAAGACTAACCTCTTTGTATCTGACTCCTTCAATTTCGCGTAGACCTGTTAATGGTCACAAAACAACACAAATGTGAAAACTAAACACAAACCCGCTGACAATATCTTATTTTTGAAGTTGTATAAGTCACCCAACTATCGAGATTGGAAAGAAAATATTTATTACCTCTTGTCTAACTTTAGGATCTTTGTAAGCAGCATCAATACTATCATGACTAGGGATGATTTCCCATGCAGAAATGATATGGTAGAGCTTTGCCAAGACATTAACCACCAGTGCTGATGGCCTAATATCATCTTCTATCTGTTAGTGCAATAAAACACAAGAACAATATATATGTTTGTAAATTTCTTGCATATAGGATAGCATTGTAGAGTTGAACACAACAAACAAGCGTAGTTTTGTTGATTACAAGGTCTTACTATACTTGTTTACACAACAAGACCACACAATCTAGGAAGACTAACTTTGGACATAAACTCTCTAGTCATTTTAATAAGTCATGTTGTCGTTTACCCTGGAACTGGATGCATGCCACAATTATTTGACATTTAGAATTGATGGAAGAACCAAATGCATTGCTTCTTCAACAAAATTCTAGTACATAATGCAAGTAACAAAGGTTGTACGTTCTTGGCTAAAGAGCAAAGATTACCTTAAATCTAGATAAGAACTACTGAACTCTGGTTATCAATTGATTCTATCCATCCCGGTGCTATTGTTAATTCGCTGCAACAATAATTTTACTACTTAAAGGTCTATTCCTAAGTGAGAAAAGTTCGTAGAAGGGTAAAATAATATTTATTATAGGATTTCTTCTTTAGTCTTCTAAAATTGGACAAACAATTTGGGACATTGAGAAGTTAAAAAGTCAACAAATTAACAAAATGGGATGGAGGGAGTAACTCACAACCAACATGATAGTCACCATTTATGAGAATCCATCTTCATTGATAATGAAAAAACGATCCGCATATGATGCAGGGAATTAGGAAGATATATAATAGAGCACTTGCTATATATGTTGTGAAAATTAACAAAGAACAATAATATGAATAACAAATTAAGCTCTCTCGTGTTTCTGACTTGTGGAAGGAAAAGAGCTTTGCTTGTTTATATATAGAGGAATTTTACTCTGATAAGAAGGTTGGTTTGTTAGGGATTAACGATGTGGCTAATATTATGGAGAAATACACGGAGAGACTAAGTCTCATTGGTTACAATTATCCCACATTGATCTCTCACATTAATACCTGTTAGGAATAGTCCTATTTTAAGGACCACACCAAGTCAAGGGTTGAGCTAGAAATTACAGTTAGTTAGGTCGAATGAGCTGAGCTACAAAAATACTATAAGCAAAAAAAAATGAGTTGCATTATATATATTTAGCAGAGGGAAAAATTCTACTTTTAGTGAGGCTTTCAGGGCAATTTTCTAATTCTTGGGGTGTAAAAGTGTACAAAATAATTCAAAAATTATGGTACTAGTTTTAATTAAGTGAGTGTGGTCACATGACCCCATTTGTCATACTCTTTCTCTGCTCATGTACCTAGTATCACAAGTAGACGGGGATGTATCTAAAGGGGGCACGCGGAGCATATGCCCCATTCAAAATTATTTTGTTTAAATTAACATAATTATAAAAGTGTGCTAATATATAAACATACACACTTGCATATATCTCAAAAATACAAATATCTAATTAGTTTTATACCTGAATTTCACCATATGGTGCATTATAATTGTTGTTTTATAATCTGTTTGTCTATTTGGAGCTATTCTTTCTTGATTCTATTTATTTTTAACCGTCTGGGAGAAATATTTTTAAAAAAGTCATTAACAAAATTAGCTCGATCATTCTAAAACTTGTCAATATTCATTTAGAACATATTTTAAAATTTTTGTTTGAGATTTTGTGCTCATTTTTACCTAATTTAACTTAAAGTACGCGTTATAAACTTTTGTAGTTAGTAATGCATGCCTTATTTTTGTACGATCTTATTGTGGTTGACTTGAAAAAAATGAACTTTCGCCATTATGATTAACAAGTGCTCCCACTAGGCTATATTCATGGATTCATCCCTGCAAGTAGGCGATAATAATCCTATGATCGATTTCCAATGAAATAATGTATACATATATAATATTAAATTAAAAAATAAAGTAATCAAGCCTATGAGCCCCACACACTTTATCAAAGGGAGGAACATTGCACATGGAACAGGTGTATTACATTTACTATCATTGCATGGTAAGTCAGCTTCCGATCAATACAAACACACATAGAAAATTAGACTTTACGTGGTTCCCAATAATCAGGTACTCCACGGAGGAATCGGGCAAGCAAATCACTATAAGCCAAGAACAAAGCTTTACAAGGTGTACTCTCAATGCTCTACACTTTTTTGGCATTTTTTTTGAAAGGCAAAAAATTTATTAATATTTGAACACAGATTACAAAAATTAAAAAGATCCAAACCAGCTTCAAGCTGAAGAAGAGAAAACCCACAAAGAGAAACAACAACTACAACAATCATAAGCCAACGTGGATCCAAAGGGAGAGAATAACAAACTAAGGTTGGCAAGAAACCAACAAAGATACCACTCCTAAAGAGACACCTAACGCCTAAGATCCAAAGCAAAACCCAAAAGGGATACACCCAACCAAGCAAATCAAAACCAAGAAAAAACAGCAAAAGCAAAGCCTAAAAAATCAAAACAACACCCAAAGAGAGACACCTAAGAGTCAATCATTATGTTGAAAATCATGCGCCTTAGCCCTTTCCTCATCTTCAGCTTCCATACTCGCAAATCGACGAATAAGATCCTTCTCATCACCCGAATAACGAAGGCCCATGATCTTGTTTACGGTCCAAACAGCTTGAGCCTCATTTAGATAATTCATGTTGATGCCTAAGAAATTGGTAAAGCAGCAGGGACAACAGCTAATCTAAACATAACACCACTTTACTTCTTTTTACCACCTTTACTAATGGACTTAGGAATGCCCAAATATTTTCTACCGACTTCTGCTTCCATTTTCCTTTCCCCGTATCCATAAGATCCACAACTAGCTGGAGGCCCACAACTTCTTGTCATTTAAAAAAGCCTACTTCTGAAAGGTAATAAAAGCCTCCATCAGATTCCACTACCTCTATAACTGGGATTTTTTACCACTGCGCCATCTTTAAGCAAGGAAAATTATCCCCTGCAATATTTTCTCCAACATCATCCAAGGATGGGATTGTATCCTTGGCAGCAATTTCGGCATTATCAGGTTCAGAGTCGGCCACAAACTGATTATTCCACTTTTTCTGGATTTACATTGCTACACTCCTTAATTTGATTATCTGATATGGAACCAAGGTTCCATTTATAGCCAAACCCAAGCACACTGTTCACCATCACGCCAGAACCCAAGTTGCATCGCTGATGATCAGGGAGATGGCCGAAAGGTCCGGGCTGCTGGGTCTTGCGCATTTCGGCTGATCAACAAAGATATGAACAGACCATGTGATTCACCCCAATTAAACACTTTCTAGGACAGTTTGATTTACGGCCCCGTTCTGTTAAAGACAATAAGGATTTATTTTTTAAATTAAATGTGATATATTGTGAGAGAATGACCTGTTTTGTAAAATAAAAAATAAGTATTTAAAAAATAAGAACCTTAGCAGAATAGGGTCCAATCCGTGGTAACCATCTTTAAATTTTACCAACTTTATCTATATTTTTTTTGACAAGATTGCTTTGTCATTAATGGAAGGGTGTTTCATGCTTGGTACTTACTATATGATTTCCTTTTGGTTTACAACATGGTGTAGGCCTCACAAGAAGTGAAGCGAGTTACATTTATTTATTTTACTCACCAATTAGCTACTGCTATACACTAGCCGCACTTTCAAACTGCTTGGAAAAATAATTGTACTCCAATAAAGAGTTTGGTGTGATGATTACATCTGTTTTTAACTATAACGTCATCACAATATTTTTCTACTCCCTCCGTCCTAATTTAAATGTTTCCTACGGGAGACCGTGTAATTTTGACCTCAAAAAGTAAAGTACTTTCGGAATTAATTTTTAATTTTGTTTTGCATCGTTCCAAAAATCTCAATGAGTACTTTAAAACGGTACAAAAGAGATCAAAAAAATATTATGAAAATTACATTTTTTTTGAAAAGTTAACATGACACGACTTTATGGAGGGAACATTTAAAATGGAATGGAGGAAGTACCATAAATGTCAACACGTCATTATACTTAGCAATTAAAAATCAAAGATGACGAGATGAGATTAATAGAGGTTCATATTTTTCATTTTAATAAGTCATGCTATCGTTTACCATGGAACTTTTTTTTGACAAACAAGATCAATCTATAAATATATAATAAAAACAAAATACAACGGAACAGAATTCCGTCGGTATGAAAATACAAAGAAAATACGACAAAAAAAAATAAAACAAAAAATAAAGAAAAGCCGCATCAAATCAGCACCGAAATTGAACCCATGTAACTGGATGCCACAATTACTTGACATTTGTAGTTGACAAAAGAACCAAATGCATTGCTTCTTCAACAAGCAGATTCTGCTACATAATGAAAGTAACAAAGGCAGTACGTTCTTGGCTAAAGAGCAAAGATTACTTTAAATCTAGCTAAGAACTACGTACTGAACTCCGGTTATCAATTAATTGGTTCCATCCATCCATCCCGATGCCATTGTTAATTCTTTGAAGTTTGACAGACCAGTCGCTGCAACAATAATCTTAAAGTTCGTAGAATTTATAAAGTTAATATACAATTTCCTTTGAAGGAGAAAGATGATCCATGAACGGGCTTAGAAATAACTCACAATCAACAAGACAGTCACCATTTGTGATTCAGAGGGGTAAAATGATCAGTACAAGATCTCAACATATTATCAAGATACTCCTTCCGTCCCGATTTATTTGTCCAATTTAAGAAATTCAACTTATTAAGGGGACACAATCATTATACTTTGAAAATTAAATTTTCCACCAATGTCCTTCAATTCAAATTGTACTTGTCATATCAATTCAAGAAAGAAAGAAGGCTAAAATAATATTTTTATAGGATTTCTTCCTTGGTCTTCTAAAATTGGACAAATAATTTGGGACAATGAGAAGTCAAATAGTAGACAAAAAGAATGGGACAGAGGGAGTATCTCACAACCAACAGGATAGTCACCATTTATGGGAATCCATCTTCGTTGACTCAAACACTCAAAGTTATTGTCTCAAGAAATAGGCTCCTTGTTAGTGGCATTTTGATCACAATTCCAAGACATGGACCTTCCCTGGGAAGAGTTGAAGGTAAAGTGGAAACGACACTGTCAAGGATTGGGATCTCAACTGAGTGGCCAGCAATACAAAGGTTTCCATCAGTGTCTTGTTCCCAGTATACCTCTGCCATGAGGCCTCTAACGTTCTGGGTTGATTCTGATCCCGGAATTCCTACATGCTCGACTCCCACGGGTATCTGTGTCGGATTGGTGTCATCAATCCAACGACAAAAATTCAAGAAGATAGACAAGTCAATTGGGCTTACTAAGCGAAATGATACTCAAAATTCCATCTTCTTTTGCAGAGTACCTGGCTAGAATAATGTGGAAGTGACGTTGTTGACAATATAGATGACCTTGTTGAATGATGTTTAGCTTTCAAATGGGTAAATTCTCAAAACAAAAATGGTAAAATTCATGGCTTCCACAACATTTTGTACGGATTTTTCGTCTGTGTTCCATTACGGTACACATCACTTCCATTCATTTTATTGTCTTATTAATAACATATACTATTTATCTCGAGAATACCTTCTTTACAGAGGTTTCTGTGAAATTGGATTTACGGAGGTGAATCTCACCCGTCCAAAGTGACTTAGACGGTGTGGATTTTAAAAAAACTTTTCCGGAGAAAAGTTTAAACACTTTTAGACAGTCGCGATTGGTTGCTGATGTAAAGGACTTGTTCACGGCTCTGCCATGAATAAGTTTCTCTCATTTATCTCCCTATATCACACAAAGACTGGAAACTAACGAGCAATGAATCCAGGAAGAGGGATCAAGACATTTGAAAATATTAAAATGAATTTAATTCAATGGACAATTAGAACCTATGATTTGATTAAAAAAAATATAGATTTCTTTATCGAAATGGCGAGGTTAGAGACACTACCAGCAATGCAAGTCCTGATTCCAATGTCAAAATCATCATGCCATCATCTATTAGAGGGTTCTCTAGTGCTGCTTTTTTCCGCAACATTCAGGAAGACTTCTTCAAGAGTAGTGAGACCAAGTTGTATGTCATCCATACAAAACTCTGTTTGCTTAACTTGGAGCTTGGCAAACAAATTCTGCACAGATGATTTTTAGAAAAGAGAGAAAATATAAGCAATGGTACTAACCACATGAGGAGTTAATGTTTTGGGCAATGGAACCAGAAATCCAGTCTTTTATTTGGTACTTGATCATTTTGCACGACCAGAACTCATAACTGTACGTCACATCATGTTTTTGGGGAATTTCATAAAAAGATAAGGCACTAAATGTGCCATACTTTTCATCCCAAAAATGTACTCATGGTATAACAATTTGAACCTTGGTTTTCTCCGATGAAGTTTAGAAAAATATATGGATGCATAATGCTCTGTAGATCATGGTCTGTCTGTTGCAGACAAAGGAAAGTTAAATGAATCCATGAATCCTGCTACCATTTCTGGCGGCCATGGGTTCTGTGATACCCAGCATGTTATCAATGGAACTTCATGACTTTCTTTTTAGAATTTTGGGAATGCCATGAATTTCTCAAACGAACCGCACTCCTTTGTATACGTCATGAGTCCATTGATGAAAAGGGACTGGGGAAAGCATGAACTTAATTCCTACAGTGACGAATATTAGCGCAATTGAAATTCCTGGAGAGTTGTACATTTGAGTATTGATAAGGCCATTCACTATTTCTTGAAACTTGTTTTTCTTGTTGTTCTCTCTCTCTCTCTCTCTCTCTCTCTCTCTCTCTCTCTCTCTTTGAGGTTTTGGTACATCATTCATGAACCCATTTTGTTTTTAATATTCTCCACCAGTACCTCAACATCTTTTCATATCTACACATCCCTAAAACTTCCTCCGGCACAGAATCGTAATTCGGAATCGTTCTGAGACCCATCACCGTAGAAGAGAAAGCTAGGCCTGAACGGGGATGGAATGAATGGATCCGAGCTTTGCATCCCGGATACAAACACTTTTGTACAGCTGCTCAATAGATATCGCAAGATGTGGTTTTTAAATCAATTAACTTGCCATTACTAAAGGCGCTGAGTTGTTCCATCAAACAAACACTCGAGCTTGGTTCAATCTTGTTCGGATATACTAACGAAATAGAGCCATAACTAGTCAATGTACACGTGCGTTGCACGTGGAATGTACCGTGAATGTCCGGCATCTCGCGGGGTTTGCACCGTTTCAGACCACCAATCTTTGTCGTCGTCTACTGGTAAGGTAGTTGCTGGTGTTTTTCAGCAAATTGGTTCGAGTGGTGGGGGTGGGGTGTGGCCCAGGACATGTTTTGATAATTAATACCCGCTAAGAACATTTTTAACATTAACAAATGTTCTTAGCATGTCCTTAGTAGGTATTAATTATCAAAATACGTCCTGGACCGTCATTTCCCCTTCTTTTTTTTATATATCTTTCCTCCAACATTCGATTGAATTCCCCTTTCCACATCTTGATGTACCATTTGTCAAGATTTCTGAATAAAATTTTTACCTATAAAAAAAATAACAAAATGTGGACGGCATTGTTGAAATTCCATCTATATTCCAGTTGATTTAGAACATGGAAAGAGTATTTACTGATACAACAACATTGTCTATACTTTCTTCAAGTTTAAGCAATCGAAACTGCTTAATCACTCATCATTCTCAATTTTGCTTTTCCTATTCATCTATGCACGACTAAACTAAAAATCAATTAGCACAGTGATTCTTTAAAAAAAAACTAACAACCCATAAAAAGGTAATATTTGGGATCTCTCTATTTTTGTGTGATGCTAACCAAGCAGGACACCTTACACATGGGTGCAACCAATACGGCACCATCCCAAAAGTTGGGCTTCTTCAAGTGCAATAGAATCGCCACTGTTCCTCCCATTGATTCTCCCATCAAGAATCTCGATTTTTTCAAGTTTTCCTTCCTCTCTGTTCAAAAATTTCCAAATCCAACAATTAGAAACACCCAAAAACTTCAAATTCCCCAATGATTGTTATACCATAACAACTGATAAAATCAGAGAGAAAAACTCAAAAAACTGTATTTTTTCCCCATAAACATAAAAGGAAGAGAAACTGCCTTTTGGATATTAATTTCAAACCAAAATAAACCGACAAAACGATATCTTACCAAGTCAGCCAATTTAATTTACTCTCAGCATGCTATTTTTAATTATCGTGAGCAGATTTATTGTGCGATTTCTTTCTGTTCCTTAAAATTTTGAAGAACTCTGTTTTCTGCTACATTTTCTATGCTACCAAACAACTCGTGGTGGCCGATAAAAAAAAACTCATGGTGGACCTTCAAATATCAGAAACTAAGTGACTGGAGATTCTCGTGTAGTGGTCGGAGCAGTCTGTAACAACATCTTCAAAGCTAGGTATATATCCCGGAAGACCAGATGATCTCCCATGCCCTTCATAATCCATTCCATAAACTCCATATCCTGCCTTTGCTAGCCTTGCTCCAGTCCCTTTTTGTCCTGGACGTAGGGTGCTCTGTTTCTGTTTCTTTTTGTATCCGTTTTGGCATTCAATAGTAACCATTAAAGATGAAAGAGAAATATATTGACCTTTCGTTGAGATGCTGGACTCCATGCCGTAACCATGGCAGAGAAAGACCAAAGCTTTCGGTTCACGGTTTGCAGGCAGCCATCTACACGTGAAAAGCTTCATTCCTCTCGAATTCATTACGAAATACTACATATTATTCATTATTGGCAGAAAAAATTAGTGCGTAATTCACAATTAATCGAAATCTCTGAAAAAATTGAAACAACATTTGTTGGAAAGACGGAAAAAAAAAACAAGAATTGAACAGGACTAACCTCTTTGTATCTGACTCCTTCAATTTCGTAGACCTGTTAATGGTCACAAAACAACACAAATGTGAAAACTAAACACAAACCCCCTGACAATATCTTATTTTTGAAGTTGTATAAGTCACCCAACTATCGAGATTGGAAAGAAAATATTTATTACCTCTTGTCTAACTTCAGAATCTTTGTAAGCAGCATCAATACTATCATGACTAGGGATGATTTCCCATGTAGAAATGATACGGCAGAGCTTTGCCAAGACATTAACCACCAGTGCTGATGGCCTAATATCATTTTCTATCTGTTAATGCAATAAAACACAAGAACAATATATATGTTTGTAAATTTCTTGCATATAGGATAGGATTGTAGAGTTGAACACAACAAACAAACAAACAATTTTCCGATGCTATTGTTAATCTAGCTACTGAACTCCGGTTATCAATTGGTTCTATCCATCCCGATGCTATTGTTAATTCGCTGCAACAATAATTTTCCTACTAAAAGGTCTATTCCTAAGTGAGAAAAGTTCGTAGAAGGGTAAAATAATATTTTTTATAGGATTTCTTCTTTGGTCTTCAAAAATTGAACGAACAATTTGGGAAAACGAGAAGTTAAAAAGTCAACAAATTAACAAAAATGGGATGGAGGAAGTGACTCACAATCAACATGATAGTCACCATTTATGAGAATCCATCTTCACTGACAACGAAAACATGATCCGCATATGATGCAGGGAATTAGGAAGATATGTAATAGAGCACTTGCTATATATGTTGTGAAAATTAACAAAGAACAATAATATGAATAACAAATTAAGCTCTCTCGTGTTTCTGACTTGTGGGAAGGAAAAGAACTTTACTGTTTATATAGAGGAATTTTACTTTGATAAGGAGGTTAGTTTGTTAGGGATTAACAACTTGCCTAATAATATTATGGAGAAATACAAGGAGAGACTAAGTCTCATTGGTTACAATTATCCCGCGTTGATCTCTCACATTAATACCTGTTAGGGATAGTCCTATTTTTAAAGACCACACCTAGTCAAAGGCGGAGCCAGAAATTACAGTTAGTCAGTTAGTCAAGTTGAATGAGCTGAGCTACAAAAATACCATAAGCAAAGGAGAAATGAGTTGCATTTGGGCAAATATATATATATATATATATATATATATATATATATATATATATATACGAGGCGGTTTTGGGGACACCCAAAAAGACATTTAAAAAAACACCTCATAGTTTTCATACAGCAGAGGGAAAAATTCTACTTTTAGTGAGGCTTTCGGGCCAATTTTCTAATTCTTGGGAGGTAAAAGTGTACAAAATAATTCAAAAATTATGGTACTAGTTTTAATTAAGTGAGTGGGGTCACATGACCCCACTTGTCATACTCTTTTTCTGCTCATGTACCTAGGCCCCGTTCTAGAACACCTTCTTAAAAAATAAGTATTTATTTCACATTTTTAAACTAAAAAAATAGTGTAAATAAAAAATAAGTTTTATATTTTTTTTTTGCATCGTATAAAAGATCTCATCGGGATCTTTCAAATAAGATCCATATTGCATATTTTTAGATTTCAATAAGCCTATTATTTTTTAGCTTGAAATTGTCTTCTTAAAAAATAAGGACTTATTTTACGTTCCGGAACGGAGTCCTAGTATCACAAGTAGGCAGGGAACGATCTAAAGGGGGCATGCGGGGCATGTGCCCCACTTAAAATTAAAATATATTTTGTATCAATTAACATAATTATGAAAGCGTGCTAATATATAAACATACACTTGGAGCTAATCCTAGAAGAGTTCAAACTTGGCGACCTGTGATAGATAGGCTGGAGAAGAAGTTGGCAGTATGGAAAAGGAGATTCATGTCGTCTGGAGGTAAATTGACACTTATCAATTCAAATACAAGTAGTTTACCTGTTTACTTCATGTCCCTCTTTAAGATGCCAATTTCGGTTGCAAGGAAGATTGAAAAATTTCAAAGACAATTTTTTTGGGGTGATTCCATTGATAAGAAGAAGATCCATTTGGTTAGTTGGGAAACTATAACAAAGAGTAAAAAATATGGAGGTTTAGGAGTGAAAAGGATGGTTGAGCAGAATCATGCTTTGTTAGCAAAATGGTGGTGGAGAATTAGTAGAGAAAAGGATTCTCTATGGGCTAGAGTAGTGTGCAGGAAGTATGGTCTCTCACATCAAGACTGGCTTCCTCAATTACCATCGTATGGGAGGGCATCTATAATCTGGAGAGACATATGTTCAATTGGGAATATAGAGAGTGCAATGGGGAACGTAATTCAAGATGGGTTTAGAATTCAAGTATATTCCGGAAATAACACTTCTTTTTGAAATCACAAATGGATGGGGGATCAAACACTACGAGAGGAGTTTCCAAGATTGTATTTGAAATCATCGCAAAGAGATGAACTGGTATGCAATGTGCTCAACTCGGTAGGTAATGGAGATTGGAGTTTGTTTTTTCAAAGGAGATTGCATGATTGGGAACGTGAACAAATGAATGATTTAATTGGCAGATTACAAAATGTGTCTTTGGTGCCGTCAAGATTGGCTGTGATGCTCTGGACTGGGAATTCTAATAACTTATTTTCTGTTAAGTCTGTCTATGATCTTTGGGAAGCTGAAACTTTTACCCAGAACTCCGGACTTGGTTCTTTGTGGAGAAGTCTTAGCCCTCCAAAAGTGGAGATTTTCTCGTGGATGGCATGTCAAAGCAAGATCGCAACTAGATCAATTTTGAGTAGTAGGAACATAATGGTAGGAGTAGATGAAATGGCTCTGTTTTGCCCATTTTGTTTGTTGGAATTGGAAACTCCAGTGCATGTTCTACTATCTTGTCCCTTTTCGACGGTCATCTGGTCAAGAATAGCCGATTGGTGGAACATAGTTTGGATGGCTCCTTCAAATTTGGCGGATTTATCTTTCTGGTGGTTCTCTTCTCCATTCAAAAATTTGGAGAAACATCTTTGGGAGTGTTGTTTCTATGCAACCCTATGGTCTATTTGGATTGCAAGGAATGACGCTATTTTCAACAATAAAATTGTGGATTGCAATCATTTGGAAGAGTTAATCAAATCAAGAGCAACCATGTGGATCAAAGCCAAGTTTGATATAAAGGTGTATACGGTGGAAGATATCAAATCAAACCTTGCCGGTGTTAGAAGACTCGTTATTTAGGTGTCTTTTTTGGGTGTAACTTTCCTTTTATTTTCCTTCCCTGTTTTGGGTTGTGGTGAACTTTCTGGTTCTCCCTTCCCTTTTACTCGACGTACCCATTTCGAGTTTAATAAAATTTTCTTTTGCCGAGCAAAAAAAAAAAATATATATATATAAACATACACACTTGCATATATCTCAAAAATATACATATCTAATTAATTTTATGCCCAAATTTCATCATATGGTGCATTATAATTGTTGTTTTACAATCTATTTGTCTATTTAGAGCTATTCTTTTTTTTTATTTTCTTTATTTTTAACCGTCTAGGAGAAATATTATAAAAAAAGTCATTAACAAAACTAGCTCTATCATTCTAAAACTTATCAATGTTCATTTAAAACGTATTTTGAAATTTTTATCTAAGATTTTGTGCTCATTTTTACGTAATTTAACTTAAAGTACGCTTTATAAACTTTTGTTGTTAGTAATGCATACCTTAATTTTGTACGATCTTATTGTGATTGACTTAAAAAAAAATGAACTTTCGCTATTATGATTAACAAATGCCCCCACTAGATTATATTCATGGATCCGTCCCTGCGAGTAGATGATAATAATTCTATGATCGATGACCAATCAAATAACGTATACATATATAATATTAAATTAAAAAATAAAGTAATCAAGCCTATGAGCCCCGCACACTTTATCATAGGGAGGAACATTGCACATGAAGCACGTGTATTACATTTACTGTCATTGCATGGTAAGTTGGCTTCCAATCAATACAAATGCACATAGAAAATTAGACTTCACGTGGTTTCCAATAATTGGGTACTCCACGGAGGAATCGGGCAAGCAAATCACTATAAGCCAAGAACAAAGCTTTACAAGGTGTTCTCTCAATGATCTACACTTTTTTGGCATTTTTTTTGAAGGCGAAAAATTTATTAATATTTGAAAATAAATTACAAAGATTAAAAGGATCCAAACCAGCTTCAAGCTGAAAAAGAGAAAACCCACAAGGGGAAACAACTTCAGCAATCATAAGTCAACATGGATCCAAAAGGAGAGAATAACAAACCAAGGTTGGCAAGAAACCAACAAAGATACCACTCTTAAAGAGACACCTAATATCTAAGATCCAAAGCAAAAGCCAAAAGGAACACACCCAAAACCCAAAAAGGGACACACCCAACCAAGCAAACCGAAACCCGAAAATACAGCAAAAGCACAGCCTAAAAAATCAAAACAACACCCAAAGAGAGACACCTAATAGTCAATCATTATGTTGAAAATTATGCGCCTTAGCCCTTTCCTCATCTTCAGCTTCCATACTCGCAAATCGACGAATAAGATCCTTCTCATCACCCAAATAACGAAGGCCCATGAACTTGTTTACGATCCAAATAGCTTGAGCCTCATTTAGATGATTATTGTTGATACCTTCAGAAGAAATTGGTAAAGCAGCAGCGGCAACAACTAATCTAAACAGAACACCACTTTGCTTCTTTTTACCACCTTTACTCCTGGACTTAGGAATACCCAACATATTTTTTACCAACTTCTGCTTCCATTTTCTTTTCCCCGTGTCCTTGGCCTCCTCAATTGGATTGAGATACACAACTAGCTGGAGGCCCTCAACTTCATTATCATTTAAAAAGCCAACTTCTGAAAGGTTATAAAAGCTTCCATCAGATTCCACTACCTCTATAACTGGGATTTTTACCACTGCGCCATCTTCTAAACAAGGAAAATTATCCCCTGCAATATTTTCTCCAACATCATCCAAGGATTGGATTGTATCCTTGGCAGCAATTTCGGCATTATCGGGTTCAGAGTCGGCCACAAACTGATTATTCCACTTTTTCTGCATTTACATTGCTACACTCCTTAATTTGATTTTCTGATATGAAACCAATAAAGGTTCCATTTATAGCCAAACCCAAGCAAACTGTTCACCGTCAAGCCAGAACAAGCGCGGTTTGAGGGCAAAGTGTCCCATTGCCATCATCATAGAGCAGTTTTCGATTAAGAATATCAATGTAGTCCGGCTGGAAAGAAAATTTAGCGCCCAAGTTGCATCGCTGATGATCAGGGAGAATATGGCTGCTGAAGGGGCCGGGCTGCTGCCTGCTGGGTCTTGTGCATTTCGGCTGATCAACAAAGATATGAACAGACCATGTGATTCACCCAAATTAAACACATTCTAGGACAGTTTGATTACAGCCCCCCGTTCCGTTAAAGACAACAAGGACTTATTTTTGGAATTAAATGTGATATATTATGAGAAAATGATCTGTCTTATAAAATAAAAAATACTTAAGTACTTAAAAAATTATAACCCTAGCAGAATGGGGTCCAAAGATTAATAGGACTTGAATTTCCAGTTTATTTTTTTGTCTTTCATTTTTACTTGGTCAAATCCGTGGTAACGATCCTTAAATTTTACCAACTTTATCTTCTTCTTTTTTTGACAAGATTGCTTTGTCATTAATGGAAGGGTGTTTCATGCTTGGTACTTACTATATGATTTCCTTTTGGTTTACAACATGGTGTAGGCCCCACAAGAAGTGTAGTGATTTATATTTACTAATTTTATTCACCAATTAGCTACTGCTATACGCTAGCCACACTTTCAAACATCCGGGACTTGAAATAATAGAGACAACCAGCAGAGACAATGGGAAAAATAGTTGTACTCCAATAACGAGTTTGGTGTGATGATTACATATGTTTTTAACTATAACGTCATCACAATATTTTTATAGTCCCTCCGTCCCAATTTAAATGCTCCCTACGGGAGACCGTGTAACTTTGTCCTCAAAAAGTAAAGCACTTTTGGAATTAATTTTTAATTTTGTTTCGCATTGTTCCAAAAATCTCGATGAGTATTTTAAAACGGTGCAAAAAAGATCCAAAAAAGATTATGAAAATTACAATTTTTTGAAAAGTTAAAATGACACGACTTTATGTTAGGAACATTTAAAATGGAACAAGGAAGTACGATAAATGTCATCAAAGTTTGATAGTTCAAAAATTTAGCAGAATATATGACGACTAGTATTGAGTGTGCCAGAACTTAATTTACATAAAACAAGAATAATATAACGTCGTTATCAGTCCTCATAGTCTTTCTTCAATTTTCCAGAGAGAGAGATGAGATAGAGAGAGCTTATCTAAAACAAGAATAATATAGCATTGTTGTGAGCATAGAACGGGCCCATAAAAGACCAAAAGGGACGAGAGTGATGGGAGGGACACAGGACACGTGTACAGAACACGTAATTATACTTTGCAATTAAAAATCGAAGATGACGAGATGAGATTAGTAGAGGTTCATGTATCTACATTTTCATATTTTTCATTTTAATAAGTCATGCTGTCGTTTACCATGGAACTTTATTTTTGACAAACAATCATTCTATTCTATCTACATATCTACATAATAAAGGAGAACGGTTTTTAAATCTTGTCTCTCTATAAATCCTAACCATTGATTTGCTTCATAAATCCTACGACTCTCCTTCTCTCTCTCTCTCAAACAATAATAATTGTACAATTACCATTAATTAGATCTCACGTTCAAATTTCATATCTCTCTCTCTCTCTCTCTCTCTCTCTCTCTCTCTCTCTCTCTCTCTCTCTCTCACACACACACACACACACACACACATCTTCTTCTAGCTCTCCGTTCCCAAAGCCGACGCCCACTTGTAATTTTCTTTGAGACCGAACAGCTTGTGTGTGTGTGCTATTTTGAAATTTTGAACGATCCCTTAGTGTTACATGAACAGGTTGATACTTTGTTTACAGTTACAGTATTGATTTGCATGTGCGTTGATTATTTGATTCGTGTCTTTGGGCACGAGCATGCACTAAAATAACTCTCTCTTAATTGTCACTTCCAAAAAATAACCGTTAAATGAACGGGCTTAGAAATAACTCACAACCAACAGAATAGTCACCATTTGTGATTCAGAGGGGTAAAATGATCAGTACAAGATCTCAACACATTATCAAGATTCTCCATTCGTCCCGATTTATTTGTCCAATCTGGGAAATTCAATTTATTAAGGGGACACAATTATTATACTTTGAAAATTAAATTTTCCCCCAATGTCCTTCAATTCAAATTGTACTTGTCACATCAATTCAAGAAAGAGAGGTAAAATAGTATTTTTATAGGATTTCTTCCTTAGTCTTCTAAAATTGAACAAATAATTTGGGACAATGAGAGGTCAAAGAGTAGACAAAAAGAATGAGACGGAGGGAGTATCTCACAACCAACAGGATAGTCACCATATATGAAAATCCATCTTGATTGACTCAAACACTCAAAGTTATTCTCTTAGGAAATAGGCTCCTCGTTAGTGGCGTTTCGATCACAATTCCAAGACATGGACCTTCCCTGGGAAGAGTTGAAGGTAAAGTGCAAACATTCTCGGTATACCTCTACCATGGACCTTCTCAACTGAGTGGCCAGAAATGCTGAGGTTTCCATCAGCGTCTTGTTCTCAGTACGTATACCTCTACCATGAGGCCTCTAACATTCTCGGTTGATTCTGATCTCGGAGAAAATAGATGTCTTGTGACAACATGTCGATTGCTGTAGCGAGTCAGTTACCACAATTAGAACTTTACAAGGATAAGAAATTGATTCCAAACTAATGAGCTATTTTCTCACTATGACAAAAGTCAATCCAAATTAGTAGCCATCAGAATCTCTGTTAGCCTTTGCGCCTTCCCAAATGCATCATACCTGACCCAACCATTAACTCTCTCCTTGATGCCTTTAAGAGTTGGAACATTGTCCCTGATCAAGTTATTCTCTCTCTAGAAACAGCTGCCTCTCTCTAGAGAGAAACTTTTTTATATCTCAGGTATATAAGGGCTCTTGGTATCCCTTTTCGATCCGTTTTCAATTTTTAGGTCACTTCCCGAGCACACCTTGATAATCGCCTTTGTTCATTTTGTAGAGTTTAACGAGAAAATTAATCTTGCAAAAAATTATGATTATCGGACTTTAGTAGATACATGATCGGCACATGTGAAAAATGCAAAAAAACAAAAATTGGATCCAAAAACACACTAGATCAGAACCCAATTTTTGTTTTATGGTATTTTTCACATTTGCCGATCATATATCTACTAAAATCCGATAATCATAATTTTTGACAGGATTAATGTTCTCGTCAAGCCCTACAAAATGAACGAAACTGATTATCAAGTTGTGCTCGGGAAGTGACCTAAAAATTGAAAATGAACCGAAAAGGGATACCAAGAGCCTTTGTATACCTGGGATATAAAAAAATTTCTCCTCTCTAGAAAGCAAAATCTTGAGGGCCGCGACTCCTCCTCCTCCTTCCCCCCATCCCCCTCTCTCCCCCTTTGTCCCTCCTCGCCTCTCTCCTCTCCCACCTTTGGTTTCAAGCTCTCAGATTCATGGGGCAGTGGTTTGGTGGACAGCGAGGTCTCCTCAGATTTTGGCGCTGCCGGTTGATGGTGGATCCTTCGTCTAGTTCTCGTCCGTCGCCTCTGGATCTGTAGGCCTTGGCCCTGAGGTGAGGTAATAAGGTGTGCGGTTGGGTTTAGGGGTTTTTTTTCGTCTATTAGTTTTTTTCTGGTGGTCTTTCCGTCTTCTACCGGCAGGTTTCCCCCGTCCGGTTTTGTACCAGTCTCGGTGTTCCAAATCTGGTGGGTGATGGTGGTGGGCAAATAACCCGGGGCCTATTGAGGAATGGTCCGGTGTTGGTGATCTCTGGATGTCTGTTTTTGGGGCTGGTAGGTTTCGATGGTGCTGATGGGTTTGGTGGTGGTCTGGTGGTGTTTGCTTGGGTTGCGCCGCAGTTTCGGCTAGAAGATAACTGCTCTATGGTCGCCATGGTCCGGTGGTGTTCCGATTTTTATCCTGTTCAAACCGGTGACCCTTGTGGTTTTTGTCCATGAGACCTATTAGATTTTAGTTGATTTGTTGTTGCTTGCCTTCAGTTTTCAACGGTGCTTATTTTTTAGGGTTTGATCTGTGGATCTTTTAGATCCTCTGTTATCTAGACCTAGATTGGTTCTTAAGTACTGCTTTCGACAGTAGGTGCCTGAGATCGAAGCTTAGGTAGCTTTGGTCCTTTCCTATATCTTTTCTGAAATCTGTATTGCCCGATGGACTGTTGATGAATGAATGACCTCGTAAAAAAAAAAAAAGAGTTGGAACATTTTTGTTCCACACAGCATATTCCATTGGGAGTCTTCAAATCCCACCTGGCAAGTAATAGTCACTTTTGAAGCCAACACCAGCTTCAATCTAGTTGCCAATTGAAAGGCCAAACCATATGTTGATTTGGCCTTCACACATGCTAGTTTTGAAGGCAATGTAATTTTTTTTTAAGAAAAAGTAAATATTTGAGAACAAAAAAATCCACAAGAACATAATGACTACTCACTTTATTTCTGATGCGTCCGTAATAGAAGAGTAATATTTTTTATTTTTTGATCCCAATAGAAGAGTAATATAGGTTTTCAATCTCTTGCGAAGTAAATCATAAATATGCCATACCAGTATCTAACAATGGGCTTAAGTAAGATATTGGTTATACACGTAAGAAAATAAACAAAAGAAAAATAAACAAATGACTTATAGATGAGGACATTGTTTCAAAAGAGTTAATACAAGAATACAAAGAGGCAGACCGAAAAAATTGGCTCCTTTTTATTTTTCCCTTGGGCGTATTTTTTTCAGGTGGATATTGGGGATTGGATAGGACCGAAGTCCCATAACACATTGGGGATTGGACAGAACAGAAGTCCCATAGTACCAAGAGGTTTTTACATGGTTAACGACAAGTACCAACTTCCAATCAACATACTGACCTTGGGACCCTACAACGCCCCCTAGCATGATGCAAGTTGCAGTGCTTGATCCTGTCCGTTATTTTGGACGATGAGACGCAGCATTGAAAGGTGCAGCGCTTTTGACGCATTGCACCAACCTGCCTTCCTCAGTGGACCTTGCACTTGTCCTAAAGGAATAAAGATTACCTTTTCTAATGTGGACAGCATTATAAGGACTACGTTCAATAGGCAGCCCACAACGACTCTCTCTCTCAACTTTCAATCCGACGGCAACGTTTAGGGGGGGCTCCTGGTCGTTTATGAGATTCAAAATGGCGGCATCTTGGCGGCCATCAAAGGAGTCTGGCATCTCACGGAGTTCGCGTCATTTCGATCAGACCACCAATCTTTGTTGTGTCGTCTACTGGTAAGGTGGTTGCTGGTGTTTTTCAGCAAATTGGTTCGAGTGGTGGAGGTGGGGTGTGGCAGGTCATGTCGTGGTGGTGTGTTTCCGGTGATGGCGGCGGTGTGGTACCTGTTTTGCAACGACAGAGTATGTTTTCTGCGTTAGGGCTTAGGCTGTGGGTTGGCTGGCTGTCTTTTGGGCCATGCCTTTTAGTGTTATATTTTTGGAGCCGGGCCCGTTTGGAAGTGTTTAGGCTTTATGCAAACAGTTTTTTTTTTAATTTTATCTTTTCATCTAAACTGTTGGTTGGATTCCCCTTCCCCCATCTTGATATACCCTTTGTCAAGATTTCTAAATAAAATTTATCAAAACAATAAGAAAATGTGGATGGCATCGTTGAAATTCCATCTATAATCCTGTTGATTTAACCATGGAAAGAGTATTTACTGACACAACAACATTGTCTTTAGTTTCATCTATGCACGACTAAACTAAAAATCAATCAGCACAGTGATTCTTTAAAAAAAAAACTAACCCACAAAAAGATAGTATTTGGGATCTCTCTATTTTTTGTGTGATGCTAACTAGGCAGGCAGCACACCTTCACATGGGTGCAACCAATACGGCACCATCTCAAAAGTTGGGCTTCTTCAAATGCAATAGAATCGCCACTGTTCCTCTCATTGATTCTCCCATTAAGAATCTCGATTTTTTCACGTTTTCCTTCTTCTCTGTTCAAAAATTCCCAAATCCAACAATTAGAAACACCCCAACAACTTCAAATTCCCCAATGATTGTTATACCATAACAACTAATAAAATCAGATATAAAACTCATAAAATTGTGTTTTTTTTCCCCACAAACATAAAGGTAAGAGAAACTGCCTTTTGGATATTCATTTCAAACCAAAATAAACCGACAAAACGATATCTTACCAAGTTAGCCAATTTAATTTACTCTCAACATGCATTTTTTAATTATCGTGGGCAGATTTATTGTGTGATTTCTTTCTGTTGCTTAGAATTTTGAAGAACTCTGTTTTCTGCTACATTTTCTATGCTATCAAACAACTCGTGGTGGTGTATCAAAAAAAAAAAACCTCATGATGGAACTTCAAATATTAGAAACTAACTGACCAGAGATTCTCGTGTAGTGGTCGGAGCAATCTGTAACAACATCTTCGAAGCTTGGTATGCATCCCGGAAGACCAGACGATCTCCCATGCCCTTCATAATCCATTCCATAAACTCCATATCTTGCCTTTGCTAGCCTTGTTCCAGTCCCTTTTCGTCCTGGACGTAGGGTGCTCTGTTTCTGTTTCTTTTTGTCTCCGTTTTGGCATTCAATAGTAATGATTAAAGATGAAACAGAAATATATTGACCTTTCATTGAGATGCTGGACTCCATGCTGTAACCATGGTAGAGAAAGACCAAAGCTTTCGGTTCACGGTTCGCAGGCAGCCATCTACACGTGAAAAGCTTCATTCCTCTCGAATTCATTACGACCCTGCATATTATTCATTATTGGCGGAAAAATTAGTGCGTAATTCGCAATTAATCAAAATCTCTGAAAAACTTAGAACAACATTTGTTGGAAAGACGAAAAACAAAAAACAAAAATTGAACAGGACTAACCTTTTTGTATCTGACTCCTTCAATTTCGTAGGTTTGTTAATAGACATAAAACAACAGAAATATGAAAACTAAACACAAACCCCCTAACAATATCTTGTTTTTGAAGTTGTATAAGTTGCCCAACTTCAGGATTGGAAAGAAAATATTTATTACCTCTTGTTTAACTTCAAGATCTTTGTAAGCAGCATCAATACTATCATGACTAGGGATGATTTCCCATGTAGAAATGATACGGCAGAGCTTTGCCAAGACATTAACCACCAGTGCTGATAGCCTAATATCATCTTCTATTTGTTAATGCAATAAAACACAAGAACAATATATATGTTTGTAAATTTCTTGCATATAGGATAGGATTGTAGAGTTGAACACAACAAACAAACGTAGTTTTGTTGATTACAAGGTCTTACTATACTTGTTTACACAACACCACCACACAATCTAGGAAGACTAACTTTCGACACAAACTTTCTAGTCATTTTAATAAGTCATGTTGTTGTTTACCCATGGAACTGGATGCATGCCACAATTGACATTTAGAGTTGATGGAAGAACCAAATGCATTGCTTCTTCAACAAAATTCTAGTACATAATGCAAGTAACAAAGGTTGTACGTTCTTGGCTAAAGAGCAAAGATTACCTTAAATCTTGATAAGAACTATTGAACTCTGGTTATCAATTGGTTCCATCCATCCCGATGCTATTGTTAATTCACTGCAACAATAATTTTCCTACTAAATGGTCTATTCCTAAATGAGAAAAGTTCATTGAAGGGGAAAATAGTATTTTTTTTATTGGATTTCTTTCTTGGTCTTCTAAAATTGGACAAATAATTTAGGACAATGAGAAGTTAAAAAGTTGACAAATTAACAAAATGGGATGGAAGGAGTAACTCACAACGAACATGATAGTCACCATTTATGAGAATCCATCTTCATTGACAACGAAAAAATGATCCGCATATGATGCACGGAATTAGGAAGATATATAAAGGAGCACTTGCATATATGTAAGAACAATAATATGAATAACAAATTAAGCTCTCTCGTGTTTCTGACTTGTGGGAAGGAAAAGAGCTTAATTTACTATTTATATAGAGAAATTTTACTCCGATAAGGAGGTTAGTTTGTTAGGGATTAACGACTTGCCTAATAATATTATGGAGAAATGCAAGGAGAGACTAAGTCTCATTGGTTACAATTATCCACGTTGATCTCTCACATTAATACCTATTAGGGATCGCCCTATTTTTAAGGACCACACCTAGTCAAAGGCCGAGCCAGAAATTACAGTTAGTCAGGTTGAATGAGTTGAGCTACAAAAATACTATAAGCAAAGAAGAAATGAGTTGCATTTGGGAAATATTTATATATAGCAAAGGGAAAAATTCTACTTTTAGTGAGGCCTTCGGGGCAATTTTCTAATTCTTGGGGGGTAAAAGTGTACAAAATAATTCAAAAATTATGGTACTAGTTTTAATTAAGTGAGTGGGGTCACATGATTCATTTGTCATACTCTTTCTCTGCTCATGCACCTAGTATCACAAGTAGACAGGGATGGATCTAAAGGGGGCACGTGGGGGCACGTGCCCCATTCGAAATTAAAATATATTTTGTATAAATTAGCATAATTATAAAAGTGTGCTAATATATAAATATACACACTTGCATATATCTGGAAAATATACATATATAATTAGTTTTATACCTGAATTTCATCATATTGTGCATTATAATTGTCGTTTTACAATCTGTTGGTCTATTTGAAGCTATTCTTTCTTGATTCTTTTTATTTTTAACCGTCTGGCAGAAATATTTTAAAAAAAGTCATTAACAAAACTAGCTCGATCATTCTAAAACTTGTCAATGTTCATTTAAAACATATTTTAAAATTTTTGTTTGAGATTTTGTGCTTATTTTTACCTAATTTAACTTAAAGTACGCGTTATAAATTTTTGTAGTTAGTAATATATGCCATAATTTTGTACGATCTTATTGTGATTGACTTAAAAAAATGCACTTCCGCCATTATGATTAACAGGTGCTCCCACTAGGCTATATTCATGGATTCATCCTTGCAAGTAGGTGATAATGATCCTATGATCGATGACCAATCAAATAACGTATACATATATAATATTATATTAAAAAATAAAGTAATCAAGCCTATGTGCCCCACACACTTTATGAGAGGGAGGAACATTGCACATGGAGCACGTGGATTACATTTACTGTCATTGCATGGTAAGTTAGCTTCCGATCAATACAAACACACATAGAAAACTAGACTTTACGTGGTTCCCAATAATCAGGTACTCCACGGAGGAATTAGGCAAGCAAATCACTATAAGCCAAGAACAAAGCTTTACAAGGTGTTCTCTCAGTGCTCTACACTTTGTTCGCATTTTTTTGAAAGGCGAAAAATTTATTAATATTTAAAAACAGATTACAAAAATTAAAAGGATTCAAACCAGTTTCAAACTGAAGAAGAGAAAACCCACAAGGGGAGACAACAACTCCAGCAATCATAAGCCAACATGGATCCAAAGGGAGAGAATAACAAACCAATGTTGGCAAGAAACCAACAAAGATACCACACCGAAAGAGACACCAAACACTTAAGATTCAAAGCAAAACCCAAAAGGGACACACCCAACCAAGCAAATCAAAACCAGGAAAAAACAGCAAAAGCAAAGCCTAAAAAATCAAAACAACACCCAAAGAGAGATACCTAAGAGTCAATCATTATGTTGAAAATCATGCGCCTTAGCGCTTTCCTCATCTTCAGCTTCCATACCCGCAAATAGATGAATAAGATCCTTCTCATCACCCGAATAACGAAGGCCCATGATCTTGTTTACGGTCCAAACAGCTTGAGCCTCATTTAGATGATTCATGTTGATGCCTAAGAAATTGGTAAAGCAGTAGCGGCAACAGCTAATCTAAACAGATCACCACTTTGCTTCTTTTTACCACCTTTACTCTTGAACTTAGGAATGCCCAAATATTTTCTACCGACTTCTGCTTCCATTTTCCTTTCCCCGTATCCTTAGCCTCCTCAATTGGACTAACTGGAGGCCCACAACTTCCTTATCATTTAAAAAGCCTACTTCTGAAAGGTTATAAAAGCCTCCATCAGATTCCACTACCTCTATAACTGGGATTTTTACCACTGCGCCATCTTCTAAGCAAGGAAAATTATCCCCTGCAATATTTTCTCCAACAAGGATGGGATTGTATCATTGGCAGCAATTTCGGCATTATCAGGTTCAGAGTCGGCCACAAACTGATTATTCCACTTTTTCAGCATTTACGTTGCTACGCTCCTTAATTTGATTATCTGATATGGAACCAAGGTTCCATTTATAGCCAAACCCAAGCAAATTGTTCACCATCACGCCAGGACCCAAGTTGCATCGCTGATGATCAGGGAGATGGCCGAAAGGTCCGGGCTGCTGGGTCTTGCGCATTTCGGCTGATCACCAAAGATATGAACAGACCATGTGATTCACCCAAATTAAACACATTCTAGGACAGTTTGATTTACGGCCCCGTTTCGTTAAAGACAATAAGGACTTATTTTTTAAATTAAATGTGATATATTGTGAGAGAATGACCTGTCTTGTAAAGCAAAAAATAAATACTTAAAAAATAAAAATCTTAGCAAAATGGGGTCCAGAGATTAATACAACTTGAATTTCCAGTTTTTTTTGTTGTCTTTCAGTTTTACTTGGTCAAATCCGTGGTAACCATCTTTAAATTTTACCAACTTTATCTATATTTTTTTTGACAAGATTGCTTTGTCATTAATGGAATGGTGTTTCATGCTTGGTACTTATATATGATTTCCTTTTCGTTTATAACGTGGTGTAGGCCCCACAAGAAGTATAGCAAGTTTTATTTATTTATTTTACTCACCAATTAGCTACTGTTATACACTAGTCGCACTTTCAAACATCTGGGACTCGAAATAATAGAGACAACAAGCAGAGACGATGGGAAAAATAATTGTACTCCAATAACGAGTTTGGTTTGATGATTACCTCTGTTTTTAACTATAACGTTGTCACAATATTTTTATACTCACTCCGTCCCAATTTAAATGCTCCCTACGGGAGACCTTCTAACTTTGACCTCGAAAAATAAAATACTTTCAGAATTAATTTTTAATTTTGTTTTGCATTGTTCCAAAAATCTCGATGAGTACTTTAAAACGGTGCAAAAAAGATCCAAAAAAGATTATGTAAATTACAATTTTTTTGAAAAGTTAAAATGACACGACTTTATGTAGGGAACATTTAAAATGGAACGGAGGAAGTACGATAAATGTCACCAAAGTTTGATAGTTAATAAATTTAGCAGAATATATGACGACTAGTATTGAGTGTGCCAGAATTTAATTTACATAAAACAAGAATAATATAACGTCGTTATCAGTCCTCATAGTCTTTCTTCAATTTTTCCACAGAGAGAGATGAGATAGAGAGAGCTTATCTAAAACAAGAATAATATAGCATTGTTGTGAGCACGTATGGAACGGCCCATAAAAGACCAAAAGGGACAGGAGTGATGGGAGGGACGCAAGACACGTGTATAGAACACGTCATTATACTTTGCAATTAAAAATCAAAGATGATGAGATGAGATCAGTAGAGGTTCATGTATCTACATTTTCATATTTTTCATTTTAATAAGTCATTGTGTCGTTTACCATGGAACTTTTTTTTGACAAACAAGATCATTCTATAAATATATAATAAAAGCAAAATACAATGGAACAGAACTCCATTGATCTGAAAAAACAAAGAAAATACAACAAAATAAAATAAAACAAAAAACAAAGAAAAACCGCAAAAATCAGCACCGAAGTCAAATCCATGGAACTGGATGCCACAATTACTTGACATTTGCAGTTGACGGAAGAACCAAATGCATTGCTTCTTCAACAAGATTCTGGTACATAATAACAAAGGTTGTACGTTCTAGGCTAAACAGCAAAGATTACCTAAATCTAGCTAAGAACTAAGTACTGAACTACGGTTGTCAATTGGTTCCATCCATCCATCCCGATGCAATTGCTAATTCTTTGAAGTTTGACAGACAAGTCGCTACAACAATAATCTTAAAGTTCGTAGAATTTATAAAGTTATATACAATTTTCCTTTGAAGGAGATGATCCATGAACGGGCTTAGAAATTACTCACAACCAACAGGATAGTCACCATTTGTGATTCAGAGGGGTAAAATGATCAGTACAAGATCTCAACACATTATGAAAATACTCCCTCCGTTCCGATTTATTTGTCCAATTTGGAAAATTCAACTTATTAAGGGGATACAATCATTATACTTTGAAAATTAAATTTTCCACCAATGTCTTTCAATTCAAATTGTACTTGTCACATCAATTCAAGAAAGAGAGAAGGGTAAAATATTATTTTTATAGGATTTCTTCCTTGGTCTTCTAAAATTGGACAAATAATTTGGAACAATGAGAAGTCAAAGAGTAGACAAAAAGACTGGGACAGAGGGAGTATCTCACAACCAACAAGATAGTCACCATATGGGAATCCATCTTCATTGACTCAAACACTCAAAATTATTGTCTCAGAAAATAGGCTCCTCGTTAGTGGCGTTCTGATCACAATTCCAAGACATGGACCTTCCCTGGGAAGAGTTGAAGGTAAAGTGCAAACGACACCATCAGGGATTGGGATCTCAACTGAGTGGCCAGAAATGCAAAGGTTTCCATCAGCGTCTTGTCCTCAGTATACCTCTACCATGAGGCCTCTAACGTTCTGGGTTGATTCTGATCCCGGAATTCCTACATGCTCGACTCCCACGGATATCTGTGTCATCAATCCAACGACATAAATTCAAGAAGATAGACAAGCCAATTGGGCTTACTAAGCAAAATGATAATCAAAATTCCATCTTCTTTTTGCAGAGTGCCTGGCTAGAATAATATGGAAGTGACGTTGTTGACAATTCAGATGACCTTGTTGAATGATGTTTAGCTTTCAAATGGGTAAATTCTCAAAACAAAAATGGTAAAATTCACGGCTGCCATAGCATTCTATGTGGATTTTTCGTCTGTGTTCCATTACGTTACACATCACTTCCATTCATTTTATTGTCTTATTAATAACATATACTATTTATCTCGAGAATACCTTCTTTAAGGAGATTTCCGTGAAATTGGTTTTACAGAGGTGAATCTCACCAGTCCAAAGTGTTTTGGACGGTGCGGATTTTAAAAAAACTTTTCCGGAGAAAAGTTTAAACACCTTTGGACGGTCGCGATTGGTTGCTGATGTAAAGGACTTGTTCACGGCTCTGCCATGAATAAGTTTCTCTCATTTATCTCCCTATATCACACAAAGACTGGAAACTAACGAGCAATGAATCCAGGAAGAGGGATCAAGACATTTGAAAATATTAAAAAGAATGTAATTCAATGGACAATTAGAACCTATGATTTGATAAAAAAAAATCTAGATTTCTTTATCGAAGTGGAGAGGTTAGAGACACTACCAGCAATGCAAGTCCTGATTCCAATGTCAAAATCATCATGCCGTCATCAATTAGAGGGTTCTCTAGTGCTGCTTTTTTCCGCAACATTCAGGAAGCCTTCTTCAAGAGCAGTGAGACCAAGTTGTATGTCATCTATACAAAACTCTTGTTGCTTAACTTGGAGCTTGGCAAACAAATTCTGCACAGATGATTTTTAGAAAAGAGAGAAAATATAAGCAGGAGAATAAATAACTAACTATCAGTGTACTGGAGTGTTGTGTCTCTTAGGAAGGAAATAAATAACTTATTTATAGAGCTTAGTTATCTATCAGTGTTTGTTATGAGCTCAACGTTATTGCTAATAACCAGGAGAATAATTAGGAAGTTAAGTATGACTAGATTTTATGCCAACTGAAAAAGTCTTTTGATCTCATTAATAGGAGGAAAAATAGGAGACTTAGTCAAATTGGTTATCAACTAACCACTCCCAGATATAACGTTAATTACTTGCTCACCTCTATTGTCACTTATATGTGATAAATAATACATCAATGACAATTCTAATCAAATATGTTAATGTAAAATATTAAATTTAAACTACTCGATGCAATGTCTGAACCAGAAGTGGTTTCTTGGAGTGCTAGTTTCGAGGTATGGTTAACTAGGACATGTAAGTGAGGAAAACGAGGTCTTTGAGGACATGGATAATAAAGGGATCGAACCGAATGTGGTATCTTGTAATGGGATGATCGTGGGTTTCAATCAAAGTTGATGTTGTTCCGAATCAGTGTTGACATTTCAAAAGATGCATTCGCGAGGTTTAACCCCTAATGGGACTTGATGCAGTGGAGGATATGATTTTGGGTAGTTAAATTCAATGGTATGTAATCAAGATGGGAATGGAATTAGACAAATGCATTGTTCGCACCCTTATGGAGATGTACGGGGAAAGTGGTTGTAGTTTACAGATGTCACAAGTGTTTGATGGACACGTTAGATATAGACGCTTGCAGTGTACAGGTTAGTTGGCTTTCAAGAAATGGCGTTATGGATGGCGTACTGATTGTATTTAGGGAATTCAAGGACAAGGGATAGACTTGAATGTCGTGTGTCTTGGACATCAGTGATCACTGCTTGTTCTCAAAATGGCAAAGACATGAAGGCTTTGGACTTATTCAAAGAGATGCAGATTGCTGGGGTGAAGAGAAATTCAACCACAATCCCTTGTATTTTATCAGCTTGTGGAAACACTGCAACATTGATGCAGGGGACGACAGCTCATGGTTTTTCTATCAGAAGTGGGATCTCTGGTGATGTGTACATGGGCAGTGCATTGATTGACATGCACACTAATTGTGGAAGGATTGAAACGTCTTGTCTTTGTTTTGACAGGTCATGGAAAAGCTAAGGAAGCTATTTAGATATTTCATTTAATGCAGAGGAGTGCTTAGAAGCCCGAATTGGTTAGTTTCACTAGTATATTATCCACCTATAGCCAAAGTGGCTTCACAAAAGAAGAGCAGTGCAACTTTAACAGCATGTCCAGAAAGCATGGAATTGAAGTAGGTGGAACACTATGCTTGTATGGCAAGCCTTCTAGGTCGCACAGGGAAGTTAGAAGATGCTTGTCTCTGAACAAGAAAATGCTATTTGAGCTTGATGATTGTGTTTTGGGTGCTTTATTGAGTTTCTGAATAGTTCACAAAAATATGACATTGGGAGGTTGCCGTCAAACCATTGTTCAAATTAGAGCCTACAAATCCCGGGAAATACATTCTTCTGCCCAACTTATATGTTTCTAAAGGCAAATGGAGTGAAGTTAATCGAGTGAGGGATATGATGAATAAAATAGGTTTGAGAAAGAACCCTAGTTGCAGTTGGATTGAGGTTGATGCTATGATGTTGTGTATTCGTGCTGAAATCTTTGGTTCAAACACAAAGTACACATGCTTTTATCTCAAGACAAGTTACATCCTCATATGACCCGCCCACTTGAATAGAATCAAACTAAATTCCATCGATTGTAACATTACGCTGCCAATGTGTAGTCTCCTTCAGTGAAACAACCCTTCAGATGCTCTCCATGCCCATGTTGTGGCCAAGTTTGGGGAGATGTATGCTCTATGGATTTTGTGAATCTGATACTGCATCAATTGTCAGAAGTAGATTTAGTATAAAGGTGTCCTGGTCAGTCCACACTTTTTTGGAAGGATGTTTGGCTCCTATCCTGGAAATTTTTCCCCGGCTATACCTGATATCTACTCAGAAATCTGCTTCTGTGAGAAACTTATTTGATCATACTAATCTCAGGTGGATGCTGCAGTTCAGAAGAAAGCTATTTTCAGTGGGAATTGGATCAAGTGGAGAACCTAAAACAGAGCTTGAGTACTGTGATTCTTCATCAAAAAGGCCAAGATTGTCTCATATAGAATTGGGGATCTAACTTCGTCAAATGCTCTGTCGAGTTCATGATAAACGGGAGGCATCTTTCAACTCCACTAATTTTATCAGCCCTAATAGAAAGCTTATCTGGAGAAATGTAAGTCCTTTCAAGGTAGAGATTTTTTTCTTACCTCACACTAGCAAGACCAAAGGTAGGACAACTGAAGAAAGGTGGTCAGCATATTCATGTCTTAGCTATTCCTAACCAAAGGAACATTTGTTGCAAAATTTCTCTTCCACACAAGTCCTACAACCGCTAGGTTCACATCTTTCAACTTAAGATGCAAATCTGTCCTCCCACATAGAGATTAGACAGATATGTACAAAAGATGCTGAAAGAACTTAAGGCCCAAGTATTTGGAGGGAAAAGCCGAAATGACTGTATGGTGTTAGTTTCCCATGCAAAGAAAGAATACTTCATGTCTCTCTGTGGGTAACAATATAGGCAATCAATCAGATTTTCTTACCATCCACCATTAGGTGTCCTAGTGCCAAAATTTCTGGCCGGAAATGAAGTGCATGAAATGCTACCCGACATCTGAGCCTCTCATACTCAGCTAAGCGAGAGGGAAGGACACGCTAGAAAGAATACATAGACAAGTTAGAGGGATCATTCTCAAAGAGATAATGTACGCACTAATACACCGATTCTACAAACTGGTATCCCCCCTTTGTGTGCTTCCATGATTCTACAAATCAGCTACTTAAAGGCTGCTTTGTTCAATGGAAGCAACCAACGAGCCTTGACAATAATTTCACCGGTGGGTAACCGCAAAAGACTATGCCTTTGTATGTTTGCGAGAGTGACAAAGAGAGAGATATTGTAGTTCCAACTTCCAAGTCATATCAAACTCAGTTGCCCAGAAAACGTCAGATGAAAGAATGGGTTCAAAGCTATGGATCCTGACTTTGCTGCTTATTTTGGAATCAAGACTTCACAAAAAAAACATAGGCCGAAAAACGACTTACTTCAGAAGCCAAATGTCAAACACGTGGGAGGCATATACATTGCATCAATTTTTAATACCGTAACCAATATAAAATCAAAACCCGCAAAGCTACTAGATTGTACGCCGATATAAATTGAATTAGATGCAACAACCATCACCCATTGTACCATTGGCCCATGTGTATGAGTTCACAGTTCTGACCGCCCAAGTTGCAAACACACCTCGACAACGTGGACGAATTGGATTATCAAATTGATTCCAAACTAACGTCAGAAATTTGCCCAAAACGGCGGAAAACTCTCCTATTCGATTGTAATCAAAGTTGCCTTATAAGATTGTAATCAAGTGTGTCCAGCTCAGATCGTTTCATTGTTTTTTGAAATGTCTCCTTAGATATTCTACAGGATTAATGAAATTGACAATTTCTACAATGTGGACAAATCGGATTATCTAAGTAATTCCAAAATACGTTAGCAAATTGCAAAAAAAGGGGAGGAGCCTTTTTCTTGGTACATCGTATTTTGAACATGCGGCCAAGGGTAAAGGCATGTACACTACGACGGAATCGTAGACAGTGATCACGTTTTCAATATTGAGCGGCCAGATGTAATTAGCCGCGGCCAAGGGTAATTATATGCGGCCAACTGTAATACCTAGCGGCGACGAGGCAAGTAAAAAACGAAGAATCCTGGACAGTGATTACGCTTTGAATATTTCGCGGCTCGATGTAATTTCTTGTGTTGGAATACACATCGCATGTTCGAGACTCGTGTTCATGGCACACGATTTAATAATTTCATACAACTCCTCAGTCTATTTTCACGAATGCCTTTATCCTCACCACTGTGTTCAAGGCATGCACTGCTCAATAACTCCATACAAGTCCTCCCCAAAGTGGGAACGACAGGTTCATGGCATTGCATCGGACTCTAAGCTCGATTCAGCTCCCTTTCTTCACTCGTACTAGGTTCGTATTTATGTCAAATGCAGTCAATTAAAGGATGCCCGTAAAGTGCTCGATACAATGTTTGAACCAGACGTGGTTTCTTGGAGTGCTTTATTTTCGGGGTATGCTCAACTAGGACATGAAGTGGAGCAAGAGAGGTCTTTATCAAACCGAATGGGATGGTTGCGGGATTCAATCAGACTAGATGTTATTCGGAATCAATGTTAACATTTTGAAAGATGCATTCACGAGGTTTATAGCCTAATGGGATTGGTATATCAGGTGTTCTTCCTGCAGTGGGGGATTTGGAGGATTTTGTTTTGGGTAGTCTGGGGATGTTATCAACATGGGAATGGAATCAGACAGATGCGTTTCAGCACCCTCCGTGAAGCCGTACGAATCCCATTTGACCAACTGGACTTCAACTTGAACACTACCGACTTTCGCAGCCGGAAATCGTGAGTCTGAAATTAGGAATTTCCATTTCATGAAGCAGGTTAGCAAAGAAACTCAACCATATACTTTGGATAGTTACAGAAGGTGAAGTCTGTGATATCTTTCATTGGATAAATAAATACTACTAGTACCAAAGTGTAGATATGTTATCAATCAAGGAAAACCCATGCTCAGGTTCTCATTACAACTGGCATTGTTAAGCATGTGTTGACTTTGTAATCTCAGTTATTACAGTATGTCAGTCTATGCAAACTCTGCCTTACGACTCTTTTTGAATGTAAGGAAAGCTGGATCCTTTTGAGTGTCTTTTGCTAGTGAGAAAAAGTTTTTCTGAAAAACTATTCTTACCCTCTGTTCATAGATTTGTGTGGACAACAAGGGGCTAATAAAGTCAACTGCTGTCAGTTTATGGAAAAGTAGACTTGAGAGTGAAGATTTTTTGTATTGATTCAATAGTTCATATCCAATGTGGTCACAGGTATGGGGTACAACTAGGTGATGCAAGTTTCCTCTGAAGTTATGTTCACCCATTCTTCTTCTTTTTCTTCTTCTATTTTTTTTAATAACCAGGTATTTAGGCCAGCTCACATGCACCTCAACTAAGTGACCAATTCTTCTTCAGCAGTAAGCACAAGAGACCTCAAATTGTGATCATTCATTCCAAATTTATGCTTTCTATTGACAAATTTTATATTATGGGGTTCATTTTTAGATTTGATACTCCATCATTTTACTTTTTCCCTATTCGTAACTTGCGTAGATTTTTGCAAGTCAAGGAATCCCTTTTATCCTTGTTTTGATGTTGGAATTGTATTATTTCGGGCACAGTCCGAAAAGGAGCAGCACTAAGACCTCTCAACCAATACTATTCAAACTTCATCTATAATTTCTGAAAGCCACATTTAGGATAAACTAGGATACGATAATCTAGGATAGGTCTCTGTTATATTACCAGAATGCTGGTACGGCCCTTGAATGATCACCAACTGCACAGTTAGACCACGAATGGTGTTTGTGGTTGTGCCATAAATTCTTCTATCATGTGATTAGATGAAGGAAATTTTCTCTGCTGAAAATGCAACATGAGACTCATCGTCGTCTCTTCAGTGCCCCCCAAACAACCTCAATCCATCTTTATATTCACCATTGACAAAACTAATCGGCATCGCCACCATGTGACTACTCCCATCTTCTGAGCTTGCAACGTACATCCCTTGCGCTTTCCCCACAAATACTGAACCAGATTCACCTTTAAACAAGTCCTCATTTATGATTGTCAAGAAACTGATTATTGAATATTTTTTCGGTGAATGGGCTTGGCGATGAGGGGGAAGGCTGGGCGAGCAAATCGTGCACATAGAAACTGATCGAATGACGAATGTGGTGGTGGGTTGGAGAGGGATTGCCTAGGATCCGAGCTGAAAATGATTGGTTAATGATTGTCAAGAAGAGAAGGATGAACCAGGGTAGGGATGGAAGGGATGGAAGATTCACGAGCATATCCATGGAGAGAGAGAGAGAGAGAGAGAGAGAGAGAGAGAGAGAGAGAGAGAGAGAGAGATGAGGAAAGAGAAGTTTGCTGTACCATTTTGTTGTTTCACTAGTGCGTGCGTTGGTTTAAGGAAGTTGCAGTACTAGAGGTTTTCGCTTTACAATCATGGAAGTGACAAGTGTATATGAATCATTGCTACCAAAACCATTATTCTTTCGATCAGATTTGCAATGCCTACTATTTGGATGAATTTGCCTTCAAGTAGTACTTTTATTTCGGAAAGAGCCTTCAAGTAGTACTTGAAATCTTGGAACATACATTTTTTCTGGTTTAAAATAGAATTCTAGGTAAATCAGAGTATTTTTACTAATTTATGTCAGTACAAGTATAAAGTATTTGAGGACAACTTCAACTCTGAGAGAGACAAATTTTGTTCTTCCTCTCTTTCTGAGTGATCTGTTTGTATTTGCCTTCAAAAATGATTATTTGCATGTTTATAATGGAACTTTTGAGAGTTATGTGTGTGTATGAGGGTGTGTGGATTATAAGGAGCCCCATGTCACAACAATTCCAGTGTTCTAGCGCCTTTAAAGGCATGGAAAATTGGAAACAAATGCCCTCTTCTAATTCTTTTCCAAGCTTTCAACAAATAGGAGAAGTTCTGGCTGCCAAGGGGTTCGCTGCCATAAAACAATCAATATGGTTCAAAAAGTACAAAACATTTTTTTTAGGTATTACTTTACAGGATTTCCACGTCTAAAAATCTCTTATCAAATTTCAAGATATTCACTCCTGGCCAAAGGCAACCAGGGAAGAATTTTACCCATTAAGCCCTAACCAACAATTGTAGTAATACAAATACCAACGGCAACAAGTTGATCCAATGAGGCATTTTCTTATTTTACAAGATGCCGTGTTTTGGACGGCCCATATTTTAATAGAGGAAAAGAGGAGAGAGTCGGCCATCCAAAACATGGATCTCCTCTCCTAGCAACTCTGTCGTCCAACCAAGAAGTAACATCTTCAAAAACAGTTTCAATGTTTTCCGGTAATTCACCATAGGTGAGGGAATGCCACATCCCTGGATACAATTTGAAGCTCTTGTCTTTGCTAGAAGCTGATTCGTAGAGAAGATTGCTCACTGATGGATACCTCACCTCATCCTCTTCCCCATGGACTAGTAGGAATGGTATTGAAACCTAAAACAATGAACGGATTATTGATTAAGCCATGTTAGGTTGGCTAGAAAATAAGGGAAAATTTTGTTTCAAGAGTTCTAAATGAACCTCTTCAAGTCTTTGCTCCAGATCTAAACTGAACTGACTTTTGATTGTAGTCAGAAGGCATAGGCTGCCTTTGTAGCAATAAGGATTTGATCGAATCTGTCATCACAGGAAAATTTCAAGTTCAAGTTGTATTTGATTTCATTACTTCTGGCACTTGTGAAAACTAAATGCAAACCCCCTGACAACATCTTGTTTTTGAAGTTGTATAAGTTGCCCAATGAGATTGGAAAGAAAATATTTATTACCTCTTGTCTAACTTCAGGATCTTTGTAAGCAGGATCAATACTTTCATGACTATGGATGATTTTCCATGTAGGAATGATACGGCAGAGCTTTGTCAAGACATTAATCGCTAGTGTTGATGGCTTAATATCATCTTTCATCTGTTAATGCAATAAAACACAAGAAAAATATATTTGTAAATTTCTTGCATAGAGGATATGATTGTAGAGTTGAACACAGCAAACAAACGTAGAAGGTAAAATAGTGCTCTAAGTCGACAAACAAAATGAGAAGTCAAAAAGACCATCTTCCTGATCTTCTAAAATTGGACAAATAATTTAGGACAATGAGAAGTCAAAAAGTTGACAAACAAAATGAGACGGAGGGAATAACTCACAACCAACAGGATAGTCACCATTTACGGGAATCCATCTTCATTGACAACGAAAAACCGATCTAAGTCGACAAACAAAATGAGAAGTCAAAAAGACCATCTTCCTGATCTTCTAAAATTGGACAAATAATTTAGGACAATGAGAAGTCAAAAAGTTGACAAACAAAATGAGGCGGAAGGAGTAACTCACAACCAACAGGATAGTCGACAAACAAAATGAGAAGTCAAAAAGACCATCTTCCTGATCTTCTAAAATTGGACAAATAATTTAGGACAATGAGAAGTCAAAAAGTTGACAAACAAAATGAGACGGAGGGAGTAACTCACAACCAACAGGATAGTCACCATTTACAGGAATCCATCTTCATTGACAACGAAAAACCGATCCGCATATGAGATAGGGAATTAGGAAGATATATAAATGGAGCACTTGGTATATATGTTGTGAAAACAAAGAACAATAATATGAATAACAAATTAAGCTCTCTTGTCTCTGATCACTTGTCGGAAGGAAAAGAACTTTGCTTGTTTATATAGAGGAATTTTACTCCGATAAGAAGGTTAGTTTGTTAGGGATTAACGACATACCTCATATTATTATGGAAAAATACAAGGAGAGACTAAGTCTCATTGGTTACAATTATCCCACGTTGATCTCTAATATTAATACCTGTTAAGAATAGTACTATTTTAAGGAGCACACCTAGTCAAAGACGGAGCCAGAAATTATAGTTAGTTAGGTCGAATGAGCTGAGCTACAAAAATACTTTAAGCAAAGAAGAAGTGGTTGCATTTAGGCAATAGCAGGGGAGAAAATTCTACTTTAAGTTAGGCTTTCGGGGGCAATTTTCTAATTCTTGGGGGGTTAAAGTGTACAAACTAATTCAAAAATTATGGTACTAGTTTTAATTAAGTGAGTGGGGTCGTGTGTTGTCATACTCTTCCTCTGCTCATGCACCTAGTATCACAAGTATGTGACCTCTATTGCATCTTGGGCCATTATCCGGTTAAAACTGACATAAGAATGACTGGCTCACTTCAACTCATTCACTTTCATAATCTCTAGTGTTTCATCCCACTTTGGGGCAATGAAAGTTTACGATGGATGCATTTCTTGGGCTCTGGTCGTAATAGCGTGCTTGGGTATCAAATGGCAAAATTCAATAATACATGAAGTCAAATAAATAATATGGCTATGTGCGCAGGTGGACTCCCCCAACTGAAGGGTCATACATGGTCACAAGACTTGAGAATTCAAATTTAAAAAATTGGCTTACTTCTGCCAGTGAAACAATGAACTTGGTATCACAATTTGAAAAGGAAATTTGGTGTTTGAACAACAGATAGGAGTGTGGATGCCATGTTTGATTATCGTCGAATGAAGTAGGCAGTGTAGCGAGCATGTGGTTATGCAATGTCTTCTTCTCTGATTCTTGCTATAATGACAACCATTGGAGTCAATACTGTTTACATTTTATTTCAGAATCGTACTTTTTTCTAAAAATCAATGAAATGTGAGAATTGCAAACCAAGGAACAAATGTTGATGTGCCGTTACGCTCATTAAAAAAACAACGCACTTGTTAATTTATTGTTTAGACATTTTGTCGAGTAATTGGTGAGCAACCTATGTACAACAAAACTCACTGTATTTTACTCAGAAATAAACCAATTAATGATAAAATTTAAATCAAAGGGAGAGCAACTAATCATGTTAAAAAAAAATGATGTACTGATGTATCTCTATTCAAAATTAAATCAAAGGGAAATAAAGAGACACTAATACCCACAATCTTTGTTCCTTTGGAGAAGTTGAAGTTTGTTGGTCAACCAACCCGGCGTGTGACAAGCTTGAATAGGTACTTGTTGCCAAAAAATGCAGAGGATAGAAGATGAAACAGTATGGCTAAGTGGAATGTGCTTAAATATTAGGAAAAATTTATAAATGGTCCCTCTAGTTTGCATGAGTTCTCATTTTCGTCCATCTAATATTAATTGTATCAATTTTAATCATGTAGTTTTCATTCCATCTCAATTTCGTCCCTCTCCTTGACGCCGTCAATGAAACAAACGGAATTGAAGTGCAAAATTGTCATTTTCTCTCATAGAAGGACTAAATTGAGATTTTATGTAAACCAGAGGGACTATTTTAAAATTTTACATTTTACATTTGTTTTTTGCAAATAAAATAAAAAAGACCATATGTAATGTATTTGACAACTGAATTATTTTTTATTGGGTAATCAAACTATATTGAAAAAATTTATATTTCATTACACATTACAAAAATATTAGAAAATGCGCAAATCAACCCCTTAGTTAATGTCTTTTTATCATGTTCTTATAATCTCCTTACTTTTTCACCTGATAAAAAAACATTCAAAATCAGTGTTTATTTGTTATATGAGTGATCTTATGAGTAAGTCTCAAGATAAATACACTTATACCCATATTTTAATGTATTTGTTCTCTTAATATTCAATAGTGTTTCATTGCTTAATTAAACACAATTACAAGATTTCAAAATACTATTGAACAAGTAATTTTTCTTTTTAATCATGTGACAAAGAAAATAACGAGAGTGAAAATTCAATTGAAAAAAAAAATACAATACCACATTTAACATAGGGGTTCCTTTTCGAATTTTTTCATATTTTTTGTAATATATAAAATAAAAACTTTAAAAAATTTCAACATATTTTGATTATTTAATATAAAATGAGATGAGAAATATATTACAAATGATGTATTTTAAATTTATTTACAAAAACAAAAGTAAAAAATAAAATTGTAGAAATAGTCCCTCTAGTTTGCATAAAATCTCAATTTAGTCCCTCTGTGAGGAGAAATAACAATTTTGTCCTCCAATTCCGTTTGTTTCATTAACGCCGTAAGCGAGAGGGACGAAATTGAGACAGAATGCAAATATGCAAATTATAGGGCTAAAAATAACACAATTGATACTAGAGGGACAAAAATAAGAATTCATGCAAACTCGAGGGACCATTTGAAAAATTTATCTTAAATATTAACAGGTTGTTCAATCCTTATTATGTCAAATCGAGAGGAACGCCATGCTAATTGCAGAAGAGGCTTTACTATCAAACATGATGCATTCCAAAAGGACTAAGAGATGCGTTGGTCACTTGGTTGTAACCAAAACTGCAAAAGCCATTCGTTTTTTGTTTTAATATCGGAGAGATGGCAGTTTTTTTTCCCTTTTACCGAAGAGATGCCATTGGTTAGGCAATGGCTAGCCAAATAGTTAATGTTTTAATTTGGTAAAAGACACATACTGGTTGGAAAGGGTGGCCAGGTAGTTAAGGGGCGTGGGATAGGGTTGGAATTCATGGGATAGGGTTGGAATTCATAGGGACTGGTGGGGGCATTTTTGAAAAGCAAACAGTAGGATTTTCGTGCTTTTAAAAGTAGTATAGATAATGTCATCACAATATTTTTATACTCCAATATATGTCATCAAAAATCAAAAGATGACGAGATGAGATTAGTAGAGGTTCATGAATCTACATTTCATTTTAACAAGTCATGTTGTCATTTATTTTTTTTTTTGACAAACAAGATCATCCCATATATATAATAAAAACAAAGTACAAACGACTGGAACTCTATCGGTCTGGGAAAAAAAAATACAACAAAACAAAATAAAACGAAAAACAAAGAAAAACCGTAACAAATTAGCACCAAAGTCGAACCCATGGAACTGGATGCCACAATTATTTGACATTAAGAGTTGACGGAAGAACCAAATGCATTGTTCTTCAACAAAATTCTGGTACATAATCCAAGTAACAAAGGTTCTTGGCTAAAGAGCAAAGATTACCTCAAATCTAGATAAGAACTACAGAACTCCGGTTATCAATTGGTTCCATCCATCCCGATGCCATTGTTAATTCTTTGAAGTTTGACAGACTAGTCGCTGCAACAATAATTTTCCTACTAAAAGAACTATTCCTAAGTGAGAAAAGTTCGTAGAATATATACAATTTTCCTTTGAAGGAGATGATCCATGAACAGGCTTAGAAATAACTCACAACCAATAGGATAGTCACCATTTGTGTATCAAAGGGGTAAAATGATCAGTACAATTTATCAACAAATGCATTATCAAGATACTCCCTCTGTCCCGATTTGTTTGTCTAATTTGGGAAATTCAACTTATTAAGGGAACACAATCATTACACTTTGAAAACTAAATTTTCCACCAATGTCCTTCAATTCAAATTGTACTTGTCACATCAATTCAAGAAAGAGAGAAGGGTAAAACAGTATTTTTATAGGATTTCTTCCTTGGTCTTCTAAAACTAAACAATCAATTTGGGACAATAAGAAGTCAAAGAGTAGACAAATTGGGACTGAGGGAGTATCTCACAACCAACATGATTGTCACCATTTATGGGAATCCATCTTCATTGACTCAAACACTCTAAGTTATTGTCTAAGGAATAGACTTCTCGTTAGTGGCATTTCGATCACAATTCCAAGACATGGACCTTCCTTGGGAAGAATTGAAGGTAAAGTGCAATTGACATCGTCAAGGATTGGGATCTCAATTGAGTGGCCAGAAATGCAGAGGTTTCCATCAGCGTCTTGTCCCCAATACACCTCTACCATGAGGTCTCTAACGTTCTGGGCTGATTCCGATCCTGGAATGCCTATATGCTCGACTCCCATGGGTATCTGTTTCATCAATCCAACGACAAAAATTCAAAGAAGACAGACAAGCCAATTGGGCTTACTAAAGCAAAATGAAAATCCAAATTCCATCTTTTTTTTGCAGAGTAACTGGCTAGAATAATGTGGAAGTGACGTTGTTGACAATACGGATGACCTTGTTGAATGATGTTTAGCTTTCGAATGGGTAAATTCTCAAAACAAAAATGGTAAAATTCACGGCTGCCACAACATTTTGTACGGATTTTTCGTCTGTGTTCCATTACGGTACACATCACTTCCATTGATTTTATTGTCTTATTAATAACATATACTATTTATCTCGAGACTACCTTTTTTAAGGAGATTTTCGTGAAATTGGTCTTCCGGAGGCGAATCTCACCCGTCCAAAGTGTTTTGGACAGTGCCGATTTTAAAAAAAGAATTCCGGAAAAAAGTTTAAACACTTTTGGACGGTCGCGATTGGTTGCTGATGTAAAGGACTTGTTCACAGCTCTCCATGAATCAGTTTATCTCATTTATCTCCTTATATCACACAAAGACTGGAAACTAACGAGCAATGAATCCAGGAAGAGGGATCAAGACATTTGAAAATATTAAAATGAATTTAATTCAATGGACAATTAGAACCTATGATTTGATAAAAAAAATATAGATTTCTTTTATCGAAATGGAGAGGTTAGAGACACTACCAGCAATGCAAGTCCTGAATCCAATGTCAAAATCATCATGCCATCATCAATTAGAGGGTTCTCTAGTGCTTCTTTTTTCCGCAACATTCAGGAAGACTTCTTCAAGAGCAGTGAGACCAAGTTGTATGTCATCTATACAAAACTCTGTTTGCTTAACTTGGAGCTTGGCAAACAAATTCTGCACAGATGATTTTTAGAAAAGAGAGAAAATATAAGCAATAGTACTAACCACATGAGGAGTTAATGTTTAGAGCAATGGAACCAGAAATACAGTCTTTTATTCGGTACTTGATCATTTTTCACGATCAGAACTCATAACTGAACGTCACATCATGTTTTTTGTGGAATTTCATAAAAAAAAAATAAGGCTTTCAATGTGCCATACTTTTCATCGCAAAACTGTACTCATGGTATAACAATTTGCGCACAGCGGTGCATGCATACCTTCAATGAGCTCTCCGGCCATCTTGCGAGGAACAACAAAGCTCAGGAAGTACTGAGTCTCCTCCTTCGGTACCACATCCAAATGCTGTCAAAATAGTCCACAGATGAGTTGGCAAGCAGTTGATGATGTTCAAAGTAAACAAGAATGCAAAGGACACATATGTGGACGAAAAATACATTAAAAAAAAAAGTAAGGGCTGGGCCAGATTTGATTCAAGTTTTGATGCACCCTAAATGAGTTGAATCTAGAACAATACAGTGTTTTTTATGTGCAGAGAATCAAGCTCATGAACCGTGTAGTTTCCCGACACTCAAAATAATCCATGGAAAGTAACCTTTAATATGAAGTAAAAGAAACAGGAGAAGCTTTTAAATTTCTGAAAGAGTACACTGATTGGAAGAAGAGAAGGAGAGGAATTTTATTGTGTATCTTGTAAACCAAGAATGATAAAGTAGAGAAGTAGTCTACTGGAGTGTTGTGTCTCTTAAGAAGGAAATAAATAACTTATTTATAGAGCTTAGTTATCTATCAGTGTTTGTTATGAGCTCAACGTTATTGCTAATAACCAGGAGAACAATTAGGAAGTTAAGTAAGACTAGATTTTATGCCAATTGAAAAAGTCTTTTGATCTCATTGATAGGAGAAAAAATAGGAGACTTAGTCATATTTGTTATCAACTAACTACTCCCAGATATAACGTTAATTACTTGCTCACCTCATTGACAAATCTAATCAAATATGTTAATGTAAAATATTAAATTTAAACTGCTTGATGCAATGTCTGAACCAGACATGGTTTCTTGGAGTGCTCTAGTTTCAAGGTATGGTCAACTAGGACATGTAAGTGAGGAAAAAGAAGTCTTTAAGGACATGGATAATAAAGGGATCAAACCGAATGTGGTATCTTATAATGGGATGATCGTGGGTTTCAATCAGAGTGGATGTTATTCCGAATCAGCGTTGATGTTTCGAAAGATGCATTCGCGAGGTTTAAAGCCTAATGGGACTTGATGCAGTGGATGATATGGAGGATTTTATTTTGGGTAGTGAAATTCAATGGTATGTAATCAAGATGGGAATGGAATCGGATAAATGCATTGTTAGCACCCTTATGGATATGTATGGGGAAAGTGGCCGTAGATTACAGATGTCACAAGTGTTTGATGGAAGCGTTAGATATAGACGCTTGCAGTGTACAGGTTAGTTGGCTTTCAAGAAATGGCGTTATGGATGACGCCCAGATGGTATTTATGGAATTCAAGGACAAAGGGATAGACTTGAATGTCGTGTGTCTTGGATGTCAGTGATCACTGCTTGTTCTCAAACTAGCAAAGACATGGAGGCTTTGGACCGATTCAAAGAGATGCAGATTGCTGGGGTGAAGAGAAATTCAACCACAATCCCTTGTATTTTATCAGCTTGTGGAAACACTGCAGCATTGATGCAGGGAAAGGCAGCTCATGGTTTTTCTATCAAAAGTGGGATCTCAGGTGATGTGTATGTGGGCAGTGCATTGATTGACATGCACACTAATTGTGGAGGATTGAAACGTCTTGTCTTTGTTTTGACAGGTCATGGAAAAGCTAAGGAAGCTATTTAGATATTTCATTTAATGCAGAGGAGTTCTTAGAAGCCCGAATTGGTTAGTTTCACTGGTATATTATCCACCTATAGCCAAAGTGACTTCACAGAAGAAGAGCAGCGCAACTTTAACAGCATGTCCAGAAAGCATGGAATTGAAGTAGGTGGAACACTATGCTTGTATGGCAAGCCTTCTAGGTCGCACAGAGAAGTTAGAAGATGCTTGTCTCTGAACAAGAAAATGCTATTTGAGCTTGATGATTGTGTTTTGGGAGCTTTATTGAGTTTCTGTATAGTTCACAATAACGTGACATTGGGAGGTTGCCGCCAAACCATTGTTCAAATTAGAGCCTACAAATCCCGGGAAATACATTCTTCTGTCCAACTTATATGCTTCTAAAGGCAAATGGAGTGAAGTTAACCGAGTGAGGGATATGATGAATAAAATAGGTTTGAGAAAGAACCCTAGTTGCAGTTGGATTGAGGTTGATGCTCTGATGTTGTGTACTCGTGCTGAAATCTTTGGTTCAAACACAAAGTACACATGCTTTTATTTCAAGACATGTTACATCCTCATATGACCTGCCCACTTGAATAGAATCAAACTAAATTCCATCGATTGTAACATTATGCTGCTAGTGTGTAGTCTCCTTCGGTGAAACAACCCTTCAGATGCTCTCCATGCCCATGTTGTGGTCAAGTAGTGGGGAGATGTATGGTCTATGGATTTTGTGAATCTGATACTACATCAATTGTCAGAAGTGGATTTAGAATAAAGGTGTCCTGGTCAGTCCACACTTTTTTGAAAGGATGTTTGGCTCCTATCCTGGAAATTTTTCCCAGGCTATACCTGATATCTACTCAAAATTCTGCTTCTGTGAGAGACTTATTTGATCATACGAATCTCAGGTGGATGCTGCAATTCAGAAGAAAGTTGTTTCAGTGGGAATTGGATCACGTAGAGAACCTAAAACAGAGCTTGAGTACTGTGATTCTTCATCAAAAAGGCCAAGATTGTCTCTTATAGAATTGGGGATCTAACTTCTGCAAATTCTCTGTCAAGTTTGTGATAAACGGGAGGCATCTTTCAACTCCACTAATTTTATCAGCCCCAATAGCAAGCTTATCTGGAGAAATGTAAGTCCTTTCAAGGTAAAGATTTTTTTCTTACCTCACACTTGCAAGACCAAAGGTAGGACAACTGAAGAAAGATGGTCAGTATGTTCATGTCTTAGCTATTCCTAACCAAAGGAACATTTGCTGCTAAATTTCTCTTCCACACAAGTCCTACAACCGCTAGGTTCACATCTTTCAACTTAAGATGCAAATCTGTCCTCCCACATAGAGATTAGACAGATTTGTACAAAAGATGCTGAAAGAACTTAAGGCCCGAGTATTTGGAGGGAAAAGCCGAAATGACTGTATGGTGTTAGTTTCCCATGCAAAGAAAGAATACTTCATGTCTCTCTGTTGGTAACAAAAAAGGCAATCAATCAGATTTTCTTACCGTCCACCATTAGGTGTCCCAATGCCAAAATTTTTGGCCGGAAATGAAGTGCATGAAATGCTACCCGACATCTGAGCCTCTCATACTCAGCTAAGCAAGAGGGAAGGACAGGCTAGAAAGAAAACATAGACAAGTTAGAGGGATCATTCTCAAAGAGATAATGTACGCACTAATACACCGATTCTACAAACTGGTATCCCCCCTTTGTGTGCTTCCATGATTCTACAAACCAACTACTTAAAGGCTGCTTTGATTAATGGAAGCAACCAACGAGCCTTGACAATAATTTCACCCGGTGGGTAACTGCGAAAGACTATGCCTTTGTATGTTTGCGAGAGTGACAAAGAGAGAGATATTGTAGTTCCAACTTCCAAGCCATATCAAACTAAGTTGCCCAGATAATGTCAGATGAAAGAATGGGTTCAAAGCTATGGATCCTGACTTTGCTGCTTATTTTGGAATCAAGACTTAACAAAAAAACATAGGCCGAAAAACGACTTACTTCAGAAGCCAAATTTCAAACACGTGGGAGGCATATACATTGCATCAATTTTTAATATCAGATCGTTTCATTGTTTTTTGAAATGTCTCCTTCGATAAAATATCATTAGGTATTTGATCGATTAGATATTCTACAGGATTAATGAAATTGACAATTTCTACAATGTGGACAAATCGGATTATCTAAATAATTCCAAAATACGTTAGCAAATTGCAAAAAAAGGGGAGGAGCCTTTTTCTCGGTACATCGTATTTTGAACATGCGGCCAAGGGTAAAGGCATGCCCACTACGAAGGAATCGTAGACAGCGATCACGGTTTCAATATTGAGCGGCCAGATGTAATTAGCTGCGGCCAACTGTAATTCCTAGAGGCGACGAGGCATGTAAAAAACAAAGAAATCGTGGACAGTGATCAAGCTTTCAATATTTTTCGGCCAAATGTAATTATCCACGGCCAAGGGTAATTATCTGCGGCGTACTGTAATTACTCGCGGTGCGAGGCATGTAAAAAACAAAGAATCATGGACAGTGATTACGATTTGAATATTTCGCGGCTAGATGTAATTCCTTGCGTTGGAATACACATCGCATGTTCGAGACTCGTGTTCATGGCACTCGATTTAATAATTTCATACAACTCCTCAGTCTATTTTCACGAATGCCTTTATCCTCACCACTGTGTTCAAGGCATGCACTGCTCAATAACTCCATACAAGTCCTCCCCAAAGTGGGAACGACAGGTTCATGGCATTGCATCGGACTCTAGGCTCGATTCAGCTCCCTTTGTTCAGTCGTACTAGGTTCGTATTTATGTCAAATGCAGTCAATTAAAGGATGCCCGTAAAGTGCTCGATACAATGTTTGAACCAGACATGGTTTCTTGGAGTGCTTTATTTTCGGGGTATGCTCAACTAGGACATGAAGTGGAGCAAGAGAAGTCTTTATCAAACCGAATGGGCTGGTTGCGGGATTCAATCAGAGTGGATGTTATTCGGAATCAATGTTAACATTTTGAAAGATGCATTTGCGAGGTTTATAGCCTAATGGGATTGGCATATCAGGTGTTCTTCCTGCAGTGGGGGATTTGGAGGATTTTGTTTTGGGTAGTCTGGGGATGTTATCAACATGGGAATGGAATCAGACAAATGCGTTTCAGCACCCTCCGTGATGCCGTACGAATCCCATTTGACCAACTGGACTTCAACTTGAACACTACTGACTTTCGCAGCCGGAAATCGTGAGTCTGAAATTAGGAATTTCCATTTCTTGAAGCAAGTTAGCAAAGAAACTCAACCATATACTTTGGATAGTTACAGAAGGTGAAGTCTGTGCCATCTTTTCATTGGATAAATAAATACTAGTAGTACCAAAGTGTAGATATGTTATCAATCAAGGAAAACCCATGCTCAGGTTTTCATTACAACTGGCATTGTTAAGCATGTGTTGATTTTGCAATCTCAGTTATTATAGTATGTCAGTCTATGTAGATTTTTGTAAGTCAAGGAATCCCTTTTATCCTTGTTTTGATGTTGGAATTGTATTATTTCGGACACAGTCCGAAAAGGAGCAACACTAAGACCTCTCAACCAGTACTATTCAAACTTCATCTATAATTTCTGAAAGCCACATTTAGGACAAACTAGGATATGATAATCTAGGATAGGTCTCTGTTATATTACCAGAATGCTGGTACGGCCCTTGAATGATCACCAACTGCATAGTTAGACCACGAATGGTGTTTGTGGTTGTGCCGTAAATTCTTTTATCATGTGATTAGATGAAGGAAATTTTCTCTGCTGAAAAGGCAACATGATACTCGTTGTCATCTCTTCGGTGCCCCCCAAACAACCTCAATCCATCTTTATATTCACCATTGACAAAACTAATCATCATCGCCATCATATGACTACTCCCATCTTCTGAGCTTGCAACGTACATCCCTTACGCTTTCCCCACAAATACTGAACCAGATTCACCTTTAAACAAGTCCTCATTTATGATTGTCAAGAAACTGATTATTGAGTACTTTTTCGGTGAATGGGCTTGGCGATGAGGGGGAAGGCTGGGCGAGCAAATCGTGCTCGTAGAAACTGATCGAACGACTAATGTGGTGGAGGGTTTGAGAGGGATTGCCGAGGATCCGAGCTGAAAATGATTGGTTAATGATTGGCGATGAGGGGGAAGGCTGGGCGAGCAAATCGTGCACGTAGTATTTGGATGCTTTTACCTTCAAGTAACTGAGTATTATTACTAATTTATGTCAGTACAAGTATAAAGTATTTGAGGACGACTTCAACTCTGAGAGTTCACGAGAGACAAATTTTGTTCTTGCTCTCTTTCTGAGTGATCTGTTTGTATTTGCCTTCAAAAAGGATTCTTTGCATGTTTATAATGGAACTTTTGAGAGTAATGTGTGTGTATGAGGGTGTGTGGATTATAAGGAGCCCCATGTCACAACAATTCCAGTGTTCTAGCGCCTTTAAAGGCATGGAAAATTGGAAACAAATGCCCTCTTCTAATTCTTTTCCAAGCTTTCAACAAATAGGAGAAGTTCAAAGGTTTCGCTGCCGTCCTTAACTTTATTATCTGATGGAACCAAGGTTGCATTTATAGCCAAACCCATGTTCACCATCACGCCAGAATCAAGATGCATTGCTGATTATCACGTTTAGACGGCCCAGATCCGAGCACTCTCTCTTCTATTCAGTCGACCACTCTCTCTCCTCTTTCTCGGCTTCTAAATCTTAGCCGTCCATTGCTGATTATCATGTTTAGACGGCCCAGATCTGAGCACTCTCTCTTCTATTCAGTCGACGACTCTCTCTCCTCTTTCTCGGCTTCTAAATCTTAGCCGTCCAAAACACTTTTGGAAGGCTAGGATGTGTGCTCGGGTACCACGTGGACTGTACCCTATTTGCCCCAAAAAAATTCTCCTAAAAAGATACAAACAGGCGGTGTGATTAACCCAAATTAAACACATTCTAGCAAGGACAGTTGGATTTACTCCCAGAGGTTAATTCGACTTGAATTTCCAGTTCTATGTGTCTTTTAGTTTTACTTGGTCAAATCCGTGGTAACCATCTTTAACTTTATATATCTGGAGAAGACTATAATACACATCCCTTATTTGGGTATGTATCATACGCACCCCCAAAATGTTATGAATTGTAGAGAAAATGTTAGGAATTGTATTACTAAAAAGTTACGAATCGTATAAAGGTTACAAGATACATCAAAATGTTATGAATCACAATGAAAATATTACGAATCGAACTACTAAAAGGTTATGAATTCTAGAACAAAAAATTACGAAATACACTAAAATATTATGAATGAACCATAAAATATGTGCATATGGTATACCCTTTTAAGGGATGTGTATTGTAGACTTTTCCTATCTTTTAATGCTTGCTTAATCACAAATGAAAGCTGGGTGTTTCATGCTTGGTACTTACTATATGATTTCATTTTGGTTTACAACATTGTGTAGGCCCCACAAGAAGTGTAACGCGCGAATTTTATTTATTGTACTCACTAATTAGCTACTACTATACGCTAGCCGCACTTTCAAATATTTGGGACTCGAAATAATAGAGACAACCAGTAGGGAGGATGGAAAAATAATATTACTCCAATAACAAGTTTGGTGTGATGATTACATCTATTTTTAACTACTAGTAAGCACGTGAATAGTTTGCAACCTTCAACTTCATGTGAATGCAACAGTTTTAATAGAACGTAAACAAATACAGCTTTCCCTGTGCTTGTTCAAATTCCTTGAATGTATAACCATCTTACATTTTCCGCAACCAAAAGCCAACAATTCAAAATTGATAAGTTCAACATGCATATAGCTCATAAAAGTTAGCATGCTAATCCTAATAGTCTTCCAACTTCTAACGCCAAGGAGTTTGGTCAAGTGGATATGAGAAAGATAATAAGTGTTTGTCCTCCAGGAGATCGATCACGTGTTCAAAACCCACGAAGGCAAAACATACTAAACATTGGGGTCATTGAAGGGTTTGCTAGCTTGTTAATTTCAAGGCAAATTGAATTAGTCAAGGTGAGCAAAAACTGGCCCGAACATCGAATTATCCAAAAAAAATTAGTCGCCAAATTTCTAATATCTAAATCAGAAAGCAAGCCTCAAAGAAGACCAACTTTGCCTACGGCGACTCCAAATTTATGACCAATTAAGTGACCAATTCTCAACTAAGTGACCAATTCTTCTTCAGCAGTAAGCACAAGAGACCTCAAATTGTGATCATTCATTCCAAATTTATGCTTTCTATTGACAAATTTTATATTATTGGGTTCATTTTTAGATTTGATACTCCATCATTTTACTTTTTCCCTATTCGTAACTTGCGTAGATTTTTGTAAGTCAAGGAATCCCTTTTATCCTTGTTTTGATGTTGGAATTGTATTATTTCGGACACATTCAACACTAAGACCTCTCAACCAGTACTATTCAAACTTCATCTAAAATTTCTGAAAGCCACATTTAGGACAAACTAGGATACGATAATCTAGGATAGGTCTCTGTTATATTACCAGAATGCTGGTACGGCCCTTGAATGATCACCAACTGCATAGTTAGACCACGAATGGTGTTTGTGGTTGTGCCGTAAATTCTTCTATCATGTGACTAGATGAAGGAAATTCTGTGCTGAAAATGCAACATGAGACTCGTTGTCGTCTACCCCAAACAACCTCAATCCATCTTTATATTCATCATTGACAAAACTAATCGTCATCGCCATCGCCACCATATGACTACTCCCATCTTCTGAGCTTGCAACGTACATCCCTTGCGCTTTCCCCACAAATACTGAACCAGATTCACCTTTAAACAAGTCCTCATTAATGATTGTCAAGAAACTGATTATTAAGTACTTTTTCGGTGAATGGGCTTGGCGATGAGGGGGAAGGCTGGGCGAGCAAATCGTGCACGTAGAAACTGATCGAACGACGAATGTGGTGGTGGGTTGGAGAGGGATTGCCGAGGATCCGAGCTGAAAATGATTGGTTAATGATTGGCGATGAAAGGGAAGGCTGGGCGAGCAAATCATGCACGTAGTATTTGGATGCTTTTACCTTCAAGTAGTACTTTTATTTCGGAAAGAGCCTTCAAGTAGTACTTGAAATCTTGGACCATACATTTTTTCTGGTTTAAAATAGAATTCTAGGTAAATCACTGAGTATTTTTACTAATTAATGTCAGTACAAGTATAAAGTATTTGAGGACGACTTCAACTCTGAGAGTTCACGAGAGACAAATTTTGTTCTTGCTCTCTTTCTGAGTGATCTGTTTGTATTTGCCTTCAAAAATGATTCTTTGCATGTTTATAATGGAACTTTTGAGAGTAATGTGTGTGTATGAGGGTGTGTGGATTATAAGGAGCCCCATGTCACAACAATTCCAGTGTTCTAGCGCCTATAAAGGCATGGAAAATTGGAAACAAATGCCCTCTTCTAATTCTTTTCCAAGCTTTCAACAAATAGGAGAAGTTCAAAGGTTTCGCTGCCGTAAAACAATCACGCTTATCATATAAGCAAGCCTCTATTATCACACAATTTGTTCTCAATAATAACATTTCTTACAATGTGAAGTGTGAAATATGAATGATGAAATCAATATGGTTCAAAAAGCACAAAACATATTTTTTTTAGGTTTTACTTTACAGGATTTCCACATCTAAAAATCTCTTATCAAATTTCAAGATATTCACTCCTGGCCAAAGGCAACCAGCGAAGAATTTTACCCAGTAAACCCTAATCAACAATTGTAGTAATACAAAATACCAACGGCAACAAGTTGATCCAATGAGGCATTTTCTTATTTTACAAGATGCCGTGTTTTGGACGGCCCATATTTTAATAGAGGAAAAGAGGAGAGAGTCGGCCATCCAAAACATGGATCTCCTCTCCTAGCAACTCTGTCATCCAACCAAGAAATAACATCTTCAAAAACAGTGTCAATGTTTTCCGGTAATTCACCATAGGTGAGAGAATGCCACATCCATGGATACAATTTGAAGCTCTTGTCTTTGCTAGAAGCTGATTCGTAGAGAAGATTGCTCACTGATGGATACCTCACCTCGTCCTCTTCCCCATGGACTAGTAGGAATGGTATTGAAACCTAAAAAATGAACGGATTATTGATTATGCCATGTTAGGTTGGCTAGAAAATAAGGGAAAATTTTGTTTCAAGAGTTCTAAATGAACCTCTTCAAGTCTTTGCTCCAGATCTAACCTAAACTGTCTTTTAGAAGTTGATTGCAGGTTAGAAGGCGTAGGCTGCCTTTGTAGCAATAAGGATTTGATCGAATCTGTCATCACAGGAAAATTTCAAGTTCAAGTTGTATTTGATTCCATTACCTCAGACACTTGTGAAAACTAAACACAAACCTCCCGACAACATCTCATTTTTGAAGTTGTATAAGTTGCCCAACAAGATTGGAAAGAAAATATTTATTACCTCTTGTCTAACTTCAGGATCTTTGTAAGCAGCATCAATACTTTCATGACTATGGATGATTTTCCATATAGGAATGATACAGCAGAGCTTTGTCAAGACATTAACCGCTAGTGTTGATGGCCTAATATCATCTTCCATCTGTTAATGCAATAAAACACAAGAAAAATATGTTTGTAAATTTCTTGCATAGAGGATATGATTGTAGAGTTGAACACAACAAACAAACGTAGAAGGTAAAATAGTGCTCTATGTCGACAAACAAAATGAGAAGTCAAAAAGACTATCTTCCTGGTCTTCTAAAAGTGGACAAACAATTTGAGACAGTGAGAAGTCAAAAAGTCAACAAACAAAATAAGACGGGGGAGTAACTCACAACCAACAGGATAGTCACCATTTATGGGAATCCATCTTCATTGACAATGAAAGACCGATCCGCATATGAGGCAGGGAATTAGGATGATATATAAATCGAGCACTTGGTATATATGTTGTGAAAACAAAGAACAATAATATGAATAACAAATTAAGCTCTCGTGTTTCTGATCACTTGTAGGAAGGAATAGAACCTTGCTTGTTTATATAGAGGAATTTTACTCCTATAAGAAGGTTAGTTTGTTAGGGATTAACGACATACCTCATATTATTATGGAGAAATACAAGGAGAGACTAAGTCTCATTGGTTACAATTATCCCATGTTGATCCCTAATATTAATACTTGTTAAGAATAGTACTATTTTAAGGGGCACACCTAGTCAAAGACGGAGCCAGAAATTATAGTTAGTTAGGTCGAATGAGCTGAGCTACAAAAATACTTTAAGCAAAGAAGAAGTGGGTTGCATTTTGGCAACAGCAAAGGGGAAAACTCTACTTTAAGTGAGGCTTTCGGGGGCAATTTTCTAATTCTTGGGGGGTTAAAGTGTACAAACTAATTCAAAAATTATGGTACTAGTTTTAATTAAGTGAGTGGGGTCGTGTGTTGTCATACTCTTCCTCTGCTCATGCACCTAGTATCACAAGTATGTGACCTCTATTGCATTTTGGGCCATTATCCGGTTAAATCTGTCATAAGAATGACTGGCTCACTTCAACTCATTCACTTTCATAATCTCTAGTGTTTCATCCCACTTTGGGTCAATGAAAGTTTACGATGGATGTATTTCTTGGGCTCTAGTCGTAACAGTGTGCTTGGGTATCAAATGGCAAAATTCAATAATACATGAAGTCAAATAAATAATATGGCTATGTGCGCAGGTGGACTCCTGCAACTAAAGGGTCATACATGGTCACAAGACTTGAGAATTCAATTTAAAAAAATTGGCTTACTTCAGCCAATGAAACAATGAACTTGGTATCACAATTTGAAGAGGAAATTTGTTGTTGGAACAACAAATAGGAGTGTGGATGCCATGTTTGATTATTGTCGAATGAAGTAGGCAGTGTAGCGAGCATGTGGTTATGCAATATCTTCTTCTCTGATTCTTGCTATAATGACAACCATTGGAGTCAATACTGTTTACGTTTTATTTCAGAATCGTACTTTTTCTAAATATCAATGAAATGTGAGAATTGCAAACCAAGGAACAAATCTCTGTTATTGATGTGCCATTACGCTCATTAAAAAAACAACGCACTTGTTAATTTATTGTTTAGACATTTTGTCGAGTAATTGGTGAGCAACCTATGTACAACAAAACGCACTGTATTTTACTCAGAAATAAACCAATTAATGATAAAATTTAAATCAGAGGGAGAGCAACTAATCATGTTAAAAAAAAAAATGATGTACTGATGTGTCTCTATTCAAAATTAAACCAAAGGGAAATAAAGAGACACTGATGCCCACAATCTTTGTTCCTTTGAAGAAGTTGAAGTTTGTTGGTCAACCAACCCAGCGTGTGACTAGCTTGAATAGGTACTTGTTGCCAAAAAATGCAGAGGAGGATAGAAGATGAAACAGTGTGGCTAAGTGAAATGCGCTTAAATATTAGGAAAAATTTATAAATGGTCCCTCTAGTTTGCACGAGTTCTCATTTTCGTCCATCTAATATTAATTGTATCAATTTTAATCCTATAGCTTTCATTCCATCTCAATTTCGTCCCTCTCCTTGACGCCGTCAATGAAACAAACGGAATTGAAGTGCAAAATTGTCATTTTCTCTCATAGAAGTACTAAATTGAGATTTTATGTAAACCAGAGGGACTATTTTAAAATTTTACATTTTACTTTTGTTTTTTGCAAGTAAAATAAAAAAGACCATATGTAATGTATTTGACAACTGAATTATTTTTTATTGGGTAATCAAACTATATTGAAAAAATTTATATTTCATTACACATTACAAAAATATTAGAAAATGCACAAATCAACCCCTTAGTTAATGTCTTTGTATCATGTTCTTATAATCTCCTTACTTTTTCACCTGATAAAAAAATGTTCAAAATCAGTGTTTATTTGTTATATAAGTGATCTTATGAGTAAGTCCCAAAATAAATACACTTATACTCATATTTTAATGTATTTGTTCTCTTAATATTCAATAGTGTTTCATTGCTTAATTAAACACAATTACAAGATTTCTAAATACTACTGAACAAGTAATTTTTCTTTTTAATCATGTGACAAAGAAAATAACGAGAGTGAAAATTCAATTGAAAAAAAAATACAATACCACATTTAACATAGGGGTTCCTTTTCAAATTTTCTCATATTTTTTGTAATATATAAAATAAAAACTTTAAAAAATTTCAACATATTTTGATTATTCAATATAAAATGAGATGAGAAATATATTACAAATGATGTATTTTAAATTTATTTACAAAAAAAAAGTAAAAAATAAAATTATAGAAATAGTCCCTCTAGTTTGCATAAAATCTCAATTTAGTCCCTCTGTGAGGAGAAATGATAATTTTGTCCTCCAATTCCGTTTGTTTCATTAACGCCGTAAGCGAGTGGGACGAAAATAAGAATTCTTGCAAACTAGAGGGACCATTTGAAAATTTTACCCTAAATATTAACAGGTTGTTCAATCCTTACTATGTCAAATCGAGAGGAACGCCATGCTAATTGCAGAAGAGGCTTTACTATCAAACATGATGCATTGCAGAAGGACTACGAGATGCGTTGGTCACTTGGTTGTAACCAAAACTACAAAGGCCATTTGTTTTTTGTTTTAATATCATACGGAGAGATGGCAGTTTTTTTTTCCCTTCTACCGAAGAGATGCCATTGGTTAGGCAAAGGCTAGCCAAATAGTTAATGTTTTAATTTGGTAAAAGACACATACTGGTTGGGAGGGGTGGCCGGGTAGTTAAGGGGCGTGGGATAGGGTTGGAATTCATAGGAACTGGTGGGGGCATTTTTGAAAAGCAAACAGTAGGATTTTTGTGCTTTTAAAAGTAGTATAGATAATGTCATCACAATATTTTTATACTCCAATATATGTCATCAAAAATCAAAAGATGACGAGATGAGATTAGTAGAGGTTCATGTATCTACATTTCATTTTAACAAGTCATGTTGTCATTTATTTTTTTTGACAAACAAGATCATCCCATATATATAATAAAAACAAAGTACAAACGACTGGAACTCTATCGGTCCGGAAAAAAAAAATACAACCAAACAAAATAAAACGAAAAACAAAGAGAAACCGTAACAAATTAGCACCGAAGTCGAACCCATGGAACTGGATGCCACAATTATTTGACATTAAGAGTTGACAGAAGAACCAAATGCATTGCTTATTCAACAAAATTATGGTACATAATCCAAGTAACAAAGGTTCTTGGCTAAAGAGCAAAGATTACCTCAAATCTAGATAAGAACTACTGAACTCCGGTTATCAATTGGTTCCATCCATCCCGATGCCATCGTTAATTCTTTGAAGTTTGACAGACTAGTCGCTACAACAATAATTTTCCTACTAAAAGAACTATTACTAAGTGAGAAAAGTTCGTAGAATATATACAATTTTCCTTTGAAAGAGATGATCCATGAATAGGCTTAGAAATAACTCACAACCAATAGGATAGTCACCATTTGTGCATCAAAGGGGTAAAATGATCAGTACAATTTATCAACAAATGCATTATCAAGATACTCCCTCTGTCCCGATTTGTTTGTCTAATTTGGGAAATTCAACTTATTAAGGGAACACAATCATTACACTTTGAAAACTAAATTTTCCACCAATGTCCTTCAATTCAAATTGTACTTGTCACATCAATTCAAGAAAGAGAGAAGGGTAAAATAGTATTTTTATAGGATTTCTTCCTTGGTCTTCTAAAACTAAACAAACAATTTGGGACAATGAGAAGTCAAAGAGTAGACAAAATGGGACTGAGGGAGTATCTCACAACCAACATGATTGTCACCATTTATGGGAATCCATCTTCATTGACTCAAACACTCGAAGTTATTGTCTAAGGAATAGACTTCTCGTTAGTGGCATTTCGATCACAATTCCAAGACATGGACCTTCCTTGGGAAGAATTGAAGGTAAAGTGCAATCGACATCGTCAAGGATTGGGATCTCAACTGAGTGGCCAGAAATGCAGAGGTTTCCAGCGTCTTGTTCCCAGTATACCTCTACCATGAGGCCTCTAACGTTCTGGGTTGATTCTGATCCCGGAATTCCTACATGCTCGACTCCCACGGGTATCTGTGTCATCAATCCAACGACAAAAATTCAAGAAGATAGACAAGCCAATTGGGCTTACTAAGCAAAATGATAATCAAAATTCCATCTTCTTTTTGCAGAGTACCTGGCTAGAATAATGTGGAAGTGACATTGTTGACAATACGGTTGACCTTGTTGAATGATGTTTAGCTTTCGAATGGGTAAATTCTCAAAACAAAAATGGAAAACTTCACGGCTGCCACAACATTCTGTACGGATTTTTCATCTGTGTTCCATTACGGTACACATCACTTCCATTCATTTTATTGTCTTATTAATAACATATACTATATATCTCAAGACTACCTTCTTTAAGGAGATTTCCGTGAAATTGGTTTTCCAGAGGTGAATCTCACCCGTCCAAAGTGTTTTGGACAGTGCGGATTTTAAAAAAACTTTTCCGGAGAAAAGTTTAAACACTTTTGGACGGTCGCGATTGGTTGCTGATGTAAAGGACTTGTTCACAGCTCTCCATGAATCAGTTTATCTCATTTATCTCACTATATCACACAAAGACTGGAAACTAACGAGCAATGAATCCAGGAAGAGGGATCAAGACATTAGAGAATATTAAAATGAATTTAATTCAATGGACAATTAGAACCTATGATTTTTGATAAAAAAAAATCTAGATTTCTTTATCGAAATGGAGAGGTTAGAGACACTACCAGCAATGCAAGTCCTGAATCCAATGTCAAAATCATCATGCCATCATCAATTAGAGGGTTCTCTAGTGCTTCTTTTTTCCGCAACATTCAGGAAGACTTCTTCAAGAGCAGTGAGACCAAGTTGTATGTCATCTGTACAAAACTCTTGTTGCTTAACTTGGAGCTTGGCAAACAAATTCTGCACAGATGATTTTTAGAAAAGAGAGAAAATATAAGCAATAGTACTAACCACATGAGGAGTTAATGTTTAGGTCAATGGAACCAGAAATACAGTCTTTTATTTGGTACTTGATCATTTTTCACGATCAGAACTCATAACTGTACGTCACGTCATGTTTTTGTGGAATTTCATAAAAAAATAAGGCACTAAATGTGCCATACTTTTCATCCCAAAAATGTACTCATGGTATAACAATTTGCGCACAGTGGTGCAAGCATACCTTCATTGAGCTCTCTATCTTGCGAGGAACAACATAGCTCAAGAAGTACTGAGTCTCCTCCTTCGGTACCACATTCAAATGCTGTCAAAATAGTCCACAGATAAGTTGGCAAGCAGTTGATGATGCTCAAAGTAAACAAGAATGCAAAGGACACATATGTGGATGAAAAATACATAAAAAGAAAGGGCTGGGCCAGATTTGTTTCAAGTTTGGACGCACCCTAAATGAGTTGAATCTAGAACAATATAGTTTTTTTATGTGCAGAGAATCAAGCTCATGAACTGTGTAGTTTCCCGATGCTCAAAATAATCCACAGAAAGTAACCTTTAATATGAAGTAAAAGAAACAGGAGAAGCTTTTAAATTTCTGAAAGAGTACACTGATTGGAAGAAGAGAATGAGAGGTATTTAGGGAATTCAAGGACAAAGGGATAGACTTGAATGTCCTGTGTCTTGGACGTCAGTGATCACTGCTTGTTCTCAAAATGGCAAAGACATGGAGGCTTTGGACCTATTCAAAGAGATGCAGATTGCTGGGGTGAAGAGAAATTCAACCACAATCCCTTGTATTTTATCAGCTTGTGGAGACACTACAGCATTGATGCAGGGGAAGGCAGCTCATGGTTTTTCTATCAGAAGTGGGATCTCTGGTGATGTGTACGTGGGCAGTGCATTGATTGACATGCACACTAATTGTGGAAGGATTGAAACGTCTTGTCTTTGTTTTGACAGGTCATGGAAAAGCTAAGGAAGCTATTTAGATATTTCATTTAATGCACAGGAGTGCTTAGAAGCCCGAATTGGTTAGTTTCACTGGTATATTATCCACCTATAGCCAAAGTGGCTTCACAGAAGAAGAGCAGTGCAACTTTAACAGCATGTCCAGAAAGCATGGAATTGAAGTAGGTGGAACACTATGCTTGTATGGCAAGCCTTCTAGGTCGCACAGGGAAGTTAGAAGATGCTTGTCTCTGAACAAGAAAATGCTATTTGAGCTTGATGATTTTGTTTTGGGTGCTTTATTGAGTTTCTGAATAGTTCACAATAACATGACATTAAGAGGTTGCCGCCAAACCATTGTTCAAACTAGAGCCTACGAATCCCAGGAAATAAATTCTTCTGTCCAACTTATATGTTTCTAAAGGCAAATGGAGTGAAGTTAATCGAGTGAGGGATATGATGAATAAAATAGGGTTGAGAAAGAACCCTAGTTGCAGTTGGATTGAGGTTGATGCTATGATGTTGTGTACTCGCGCTGAAATCTTTGGTTCAAACACAAAGTACACATGCTTTTATCTCAAGACATGTTACATCCTCATATGACCCGCCCACTTGAATAGAATCAAACTAAATTCCATCGATTGTAACATTACGCTGCCAGTGTGTAGTCTCCTTCAGTGAAACAACCCTTCAGATGCTCTCCATGCCCATGTTGTGGCCAAGTTTGGGGAGATGTATGCTCTATGGATTTTGTGAATCTGATACTGCATCAATTGTCAGAAGTAGATTTAGTATAAAGGTGTCCTGGTCAGTCCACACTTTTTTGGAAGTGTCACGCCCTCGATTTTCAACATAATTAAGTAATACATTTTAAATAAAGAGCCTCGCCTATCATACATATTACCCAAAAAGTTCCCACCTGTCATAAATTACAAATCAAATCCCCACGATCAAAGGTTTACGACTTTGGCGCTTTGGCCCCAAAATACATAAATGCAAGTACGATCCTGTTTAGAATATTACAAACGTTTAGTCAAAAGGATTAAGATAATGAGTTACAGTTACATCTCTGTCAAAATAAAGTTAATACAAAGATACTAAGTAACTACGTGAGATTAACTTCCAAAAAGTCTTTCATTCCCAAGCATACATAGCATGCGAGCTATTATCCAGCATTATGTCCTGAAAAGAAAGATTAGGTTGAGCTACACTAGCCCAGTAGGAAAACCTTTACCAGTTCTATATGTAAACATGATGAAATGTGCAGGTGAAATGAAGGCAAGAGGTACAGCTCAATCAATGGAAACAAGTGATTTGAGGATATTCCCAATGTGCAACAAGATCTTTCTATCACATGCATATAGCTCGAAATGTCACTAAGTTCACTCAAAGTCGAACGACTCAATAACCTCGACACGATTCACCATTGCCCAAAATCCCCTCCATCGGTATTTCCACCCCTTGCGTTACCGGATAACACCACGAGGATTACCGTGTTACCACCCCTTGCGTCACGGTGATCCCTACAACTCGGGTCATCGTATTACCACCCCTTGCGTTACGAGACCGTCTAAGTCTTTGTATTACCACCCCTTGCGTTACAAGACTTTCTAAATTAACCCCCGACACAAACGACCATTTCCTCATTCGACTAACAAGTTATGACTCTCCCAAGACCACAATCCAACACAAAAATATGCTACGACATGCCAACCATATCACAAATATGTCACAAACATTCATAAACATTCAACCAATCAATAATACGCGAAATAACAAGTTTTGATTAATTAGTCCCTTATTGTTTCTTACTAACGGAAGGCCTAAGGATCACGAATAACATCAATTAATCAAAGGACGTCAATTAGATAAGCAACGATAGGTTAAAAGGTATCCAAAAGGGTTCAGAATCAATTGGGGTTGAAACGATCGAAGAGAACACAAATAGCATCAAAGCTGTCCAGAACAACAAGGGGTATTGATACCCCAAAATTAGGTATCAATACCTGGCCAGCGGGAAATCCAGAGAAGGATGGGGTATTGATACCCCATTTTTGGGTATCAATACCCCGCTATTTCGAGGCGATTTTCTGCAGTTTTGACAGACATTCAAAGTACCAAAAAGGGACGATCCAAGCACGATTTCCATACCATTTCAACATATATACACACAAAAGAGGTAAAGATCTCCCTACCTCAAGACGATAACAAGGATCTTCGAAATTCGAACAAGCCCTAGCTTTCTCGAGCTCCCAATCTTCGATTCAAGCTTCAAGCACGCGATCGGAAGGTCGGAGGGTGGTCAATCCTTGAAGGTTTTGCAAGATTGAGTGAGTTTTTGGGTGAGGAGAGGAGAGAGAGAGAGGTTCGGCCAGGAGAGAGGGAGGGGGACGGTAGAGAGAGATGGGGAGATGGGAAAAATGTTCCCCCACACCACACACACACCCCTTATATACACATGTATCTTTTAAACTACACATTCACTCCTCAATTCTCAATTCTTTCACTTTAGTATCCCATTCAATTAGACACCAAATAAATCACAATTTCTCAATTAAACATTTAATAAATATTCCAATAATTAATGATTTTTTTTCGAATCTCTACAGGAAGGATGTTTGGCTCCTATCCTGGAAATTTTTCCCCAGCTATACCTGATATCTACTCAGAAATCTGCTTCTGTGAGAGACTTATTTGATCATACTAATCTTAAGGGGATGCTGCAGTTCAGAAGAAAGCTGTTTCAGTGGGAATTGGATCAAGTGGAGAACCTAAAACAAAGCTTGAGTACTGTGATTCTTCATCAAAAAGGCCAAGATTGTCTCATATAGAATTGGGGATCTAACTTCGGCAAATTCTCAGTCAAGTCGTGACAAACGAGAGGCATCTTTCAACTCCACTAATTTTATCGGCCCCAATAGCAAGCTTATCTGGAGAAATGTAAGTCCCTTCAAGGTAGAGATTTTTTTCTTACCTCACACTAGCAAGACCAAAGGTAGGACAACTGAAGAAAGATGGTCAGTATGTTCATGTCTTAGCTATTCCTAACCAAAGGAACATTTGCTGCAAAATTTCTCTTCCACACAAGTCCTACAACCGCTAGGTTCACATCTTTCAACTTAAGATGCAAATCTGTCCTCCCACATAGAGATTAGACAGATTTGTACAAAAGATGCTGAAAGAACTTAAGGCCCGAGTATTTGGAGGGAAAAGCCGAAATGACTGTATGGTGTTAGTTTCCCATGCAAAGAAAGAATACTTCATGTCTCTCTGTTGGTAACAAAAAAGGCAATCAATTAGATTTTCTTACCGTCCACCATTAGGTGTCCCAGTGCCAAAAATCCCGACATCTGAGCCTCTCATACTCAGCTAGGCGAGAGGGAAGGACAGGCTAGAAAGAAAACATAGACAAAGTTAGAGGGATCATTCTCAAAGAGATAATGTACGCACTAATACACCGATTCTACAAACTGGTATCCCCCCTTTGTGTGCTTCCATGATTCTACAAACCAGCAACTTAAAGGCTGCTTTGTTCAATGGAAGCAACCAACGAGCCTTGACAATAATTTCACCCGGTGGGTAACTGCGAAAGACTATGCCTTTGTATGTTTGCTAGAGTGACAAAGAGAGAGATATTGTAGTTCCAACTTCCAAGTCATATCAAACTCAATTGCCCAGAAAACGTCAGATGAAAGAATGGGTTCAAAGCTATGGATCCTGACTTTGCTGCTTATTTTGGAATCAAGACTTCACAAAAAAACATAGGCCGAAAAACGACTTACTTCAGAAGCCAAATGTCAAACACGTGGGAGGCATATACATTGCATTAACTTTTAATACCGTAACCAATATAAAATCAAAACCCGCAAAGCTACTAGATTGTACGCCAATAGAAATTGAATTAGATGCAACAACCACCACCCATTGTACCTTTGGCCCATGTGTATGAGTTCACCATTCTGAACGCCCAAATTGCAGACACACCTTGACAATGTGGACGAATCGGATCATCAAATTGATTCCAAACTAACGTCAGAAATTTGCCCAAAACGGCAGAAAACCCTCCTATTCGATTGTAATCAAAGTTACCTTATAAGATTGTAATCAAGTGTGTCCAGCTCAGATCGTTTCATTATTTTCTTAAATATCTTCTTCGATAAAATATCATTAGGTGGTTGAATATTCTACATGATTAATAAAATTGACAATTTCTACAATGTGGACAAATCGGATTATCTAAAAAAGGGGAGGAGCCTTTTTCTTGGTACATCGCATGTTGAACATGCGGCCACGGGTAAAGGCATGTTCACTGCTAAGGAATCGTAGACAGTGATCACGTTTTCAATATTGAGCGGCCAAATGTAATTATCCGCGGCTAAGGGTAATTATACGTGGCCAACTGTAATTACTAGCGGCGACGAGGCTTGTAAAAAACAAAGGAATCGTGGACAGTGATCACGCTTTCAATATTGAGCGGCCAGATGTAATTAGCCGCGGCCAAGGGTAATTATATGTGGCCAACTGTAGTTCCTAGCGGCGACGAGGCATGTAAAAAACAAAAGAATCGTGGATAGTGATCACGCTTTCAATAGTATGCGGCCAATTGTAATTGTACACGGCCAAGGGTAATTATCTGCGGCCTACTATAATTCCTCGCGGCGCGAGGCATGTAAAAAACGAAGAATCATGGACAGTGATTACGCTTTGAAATATTTCGCTGCTAGATGTAATTCCTTGCGTTCGAATACACATCGCATGTTCAAGACTCGCGTTCATGGCACACGATTTAATAATTTTATACAACTCCTCAGTTTATTTTCACGAATGCCATCCTCCCCACTGTGTTCAATGCATGCACTGCTCAATAACTCCATACAAGTCCTCCCCAAAGTGGGAACGACAGGTTCATGGCATTGCATCGGACTCCAGGCTCGATTCAGCTCCCTTTGTTCAGTCGTACTAGGTTTGTATTATGTCAAATGCAGTCAATTAAAGGATGCCCGTAAAGTGCTCGATACAATGTCTGAACCAAACGTGGTTTCTTGGAGTGCTTTATTTTCGGGGTATGCTCAACTAGGACATGAAGTGGAGAAGAGAGGTCTTTATCAAACCGAATGGGATGGTTGTGGGATTCAATCAGAGTGGTGTTATTCGGAATCAATGTTAACATTTTGAAAGATGCATTTGCGAGGTTTAAAGCCTAATGGGATTGGTATATCAGATGTTCTTCCTGCAGTGGGGGATTTTGAGGATTTTGTTTTGGGTAGTCAAATTCATGGGGATGTTATCAACATGGGAATGGAATCAGACAAATGCGTTTCAGCACCCTCCGTGAAGCCATACGAATCCCATTTGACCAACTGGACTTCAACTTGAACACTACTGACTTTCGCAGCTGGAAATCCTGAGTCTGAAATTAGGAATTTCCATTTCTTGAAGCAGGTTAGCAAAGAAACTCAACCATATACTTTGGATAGTTACAGAAGGTGAAGTCTGTGCTATCTTTCATTGGATAAATAAATACTACTAGTACCAAAGAATAGATATGTTATCAATCAAGGAAAACCCATGCTCAGGTTTTCATTACAACTGGCATTCTATGTAAATTCTGCCTTCCGACTCTTTTTGAATGGAAGGAAAGCTGGATCCTTTTGAGTGTCTTTTGCTAGTGAGAAAAAGTTTTTTTGGAAAACTATTTTTACCCTTTGTTCATAGATTTGTGTGGACAACAAGGGGCTAATAAAGTCAACTGCTGTCAGTTTATGGAAAAGTAGACTTGAGAGTGAAGATATTTTGTATTGATTCAATAGTTCATATCCAATGTGGTCACAGGTATGGGGTACAACTAGGTGATGCAAGTTTCCTCTGAAGGTATGTTCACCCGTTCTTCTTTTTCTTCTGTTTTTTTTGATAACAGGGTATTTTGGCCAGCTCACGCGCACCTCAACTAAGTGACCATCTGCTTCAGCAGTAAGCACAAGAGACTTTAAATCGTGATCATTCATTCCAAATTTATGCTTTCTGTTGACAAAATGAACATTGACAAAGTTTCTATTATTGGGTTCATTTTTAGATTTGATACTCCATCATTTTACTTTTCCCCTATTCGTAACTTGCGTAGATTTTTGTAAGTCAAGGAATCCCTTTTATCCTTGTTTTGATGTTGGAATTGTATTATTTCGGACACAGTCCGAAAAGGAGCAACACTAAGACCTCTCAACCAGTACTATTCAAACTTCATCTATAATTTCTGAAAGCCACATTTAGGACAAACTAGGATATGATAATCTAGGATAGGTCTCTGTTATATTACCAGAATGCTGGTACGGCCCTTGAATGATCACCAACTGCATAGTTAGACCACGAATGGTGTTTGTGGTTGTGCCGTAAATTCTTCTATCATGTGATTAGATGAAGGAAATTTTCTCTGCTGAAAAGGCAACATGATACTCGTTGTCATCTCTTCGGTGCCCCCCAAACAACCTCAATCCATCTTTATATTCACCATTGACAAAACTAATCATCATCGCCATCATATGACTACTCCCATCTTCTGAGCTTGCAACGTACATCCCTTACGCTTTCCCCACAAATACTGAACCAGATTCACCTTTAAACAAGTCCTCATTTATGATTGTCAAGAAACTGATTATTGAGTACTTTTTCGGTGAATGGGCTTGGCGATGAGGGGGAAGGCTGGGCGAGCAAATCGTGCTCGTAGAAACTGATCGAACGACTAATGTGGTGGAGGGTTGGGGAGGGATTGCCAAGGATCCGAGCTGAAAATGATTGGTTAATGATTGTCAAGAAGAGAAGGAAGAACCAGGGTAGGGATGGAAGGGAAGGAAGATTCACGAGCATATCCATGGAGAGAGAGAGAGATGAGGAAAGAGAAGTTTGCTGTACCATTTTGTTGTTTCACTAGTGCGTGCGTTGGTTTAAGGAAGTTGCAGTATTAGAGGTTTTCGCTTTACAATCATGGAAGTGACAACTGTTTATGAATCATTGCTACCAAAACCATTATTCTTTCGATCTGATTTGCAATGCCTAGTATTTGGATGAATTTGCCTTCAAGTAGTACTTGAAATCTCGGAACATACATTTTTTCTGGTTTAAAATAGAATTCTAGGTAAATCACTGAGTATTTTTACTAATTTATGTCAGTACAAGTATAAAGTACTTGAGGACAACTTCAACTCTGAGAGAGACAAATTTTGTTCTTGCTCTCTTTCTGAGTGATCTGTTTGTATTTGCCTTCAAAAATGATTATTTGCATGTTTATAATGGAACTTTTGAGAGTTATGTGTGTGTATGAGGGTGTGTGGATTATAAGGAGCCCCATGTCACAACAATTCCAGTATTCTAGCGCCTTTAAAGGCATGGAAAATTGGAAACAAATGCCCTCTTCTAATTCTTTTCCAAGCTTTCAACAAATAGGAGAAGTTCTGGCTGCCAAAGGGTTCGCTGCCATAAAACAATCACGCTTATCATATAAGCAAGCCTATTATCGCACAATTTGTTCTCAATAATAACATTTCTTACAATGTGAAGTGTGAAATATGAATAATGAAATCAATATGGTTCAAAAACTACAAAACATTTTTTTTTAGGTATTACTTTACAGGATTTCCACGTCTAAAAATCTCTTATCAAATTTCAAGATATTCACTCCTGGCCAAAGGCAACCAAGGAAGAATTTTACCCATTAAGCCCTAACCAACAATTGTAGTAATACAAATACCAACGGCAACAAGTTGATCCAATGAGGCATTTTCTTATTTTACAAGATGCCGTGTTTTGGACGGCCCATATTTTAATAGAGGAAAAGAGGAGAGAGTCGGCCATCCAAAACATGGATCTCCTCTCCTAGCAACTCTGTCGTCCAACCAAGAAGTAACATCTTCAAAACAGTTTCAATGTTTTCCGGTAATTCACCATAGGTGAGGGAATGCCACATCCCTGGATACAATTTGAAGCTCTTGTCTTTGCTAGAAGCTGATTCGTAGAGAAGATTGCTCACTGATGGATACCTCACCTCATCCTCTTCCCCATGGACTAGTAGGAATGGTATTGAAACCTAAAACAATGAACGGATTATTGATTATGCCATGTTAGGTTGGCTAGAAAATAAGGGAAAATTTTGTTTCAAGAGTTCTAAATGAACCTCTTCAAGTCTTTGCTCCAGATCTAAACTGAACTGACTTTTGATTGCAGTCAGAAGGCATAGGCTGCCTTTGTAGTAATAAGGATTTGATCGAATCTGTCATCACAGGAAAATTTCAAGTTCAAGTTGTATTTGATTTCATTACCTCTGACACTTGTGAAAACTAAACGCAAACCCCCTGACAACATCTTGTTTTTGAAGTTGTATAAGTTGCCCAATGAGATTGGAAAGAAAATATTTATTACCTCTTGTCTAACTTCAGGATCTTTGTAAGCAGCATCAATACTTTCATGACTATGGATGATTTTCCATGTAGGAATGATACGGCAGAGCTTTGTCAAGACATTAATCACTAGTGTTGATGGCTTAATATCATCTTCCATCTGTTGATGCAATAAAACACAAGAAAAATATATTTGTAAATTTCTTGCATAGAGGATATGATTGTAGAGTTGAACACAACAAACAAACGTAGAAGGTAAAATAGTGCTCTAAGTCGACAAAAAAAATGAGAAGTCAAAAAGATCATCTTCCTGATCTTCTAAAATTGGACAAATAATTTGGGACAATGAGAAGTCAAAAAGTCGACAAACAAAATGAGATGGAGGGAGTAACTCACAACCAACAGGGTAGTCACCATTTATGGGAATCCATCTTCATTGACAACGAAAAACCGATCCGCATATGAGACAGGGAATTAGGAAGATATATAAATGGAGCACTTGGTATATATGTTGTGAAAACAAAGGACAATGATATGAATAAAATTAAGCTCTCGTGTTTCTGATCACTTATGGGAAGGAAAAGAACTTTGCTAGTTTATATAGAGGAATTTTACTCCGATAAGAAGGTTAGTTTGTTAGGGATAAACGACATGCCTCATATTATTATGGAGAAATACAAGGAGAGACTAAGTCTCATTTGTTACAATTATCCCACGTTGATCTCTAATATTAACACCTATTAAGGATAATACTATTTTAAGGAGCACACCTAGTCAAAGACGGAGCCAGAAATTATAGTTAGTCAGGTCGAATGAGCTGAGGTACAAAAATACTATAAGCAAAGAAGAAGTGGGTTGCATTTAGGCAATAGCAGAGGGGAAAATTCTACTTTTAGTGAGGCTTTCGGGGCAATTTTCTAATTCTTGGGGGGTTAAAGTGTACAAACTAATTCAAAAATTATGGTACTTGTTTTAATTAAACGAGTGGGGTCGTGTGACCCTACTTGTCATACTCTTCCTCTTCTCATGCACCTAGTATCACAAGTAGGTGACAATAATTCTATGATCGATGACCAATCAAAAAAGGTATGCATGTATAATATTAAATTAACAAACAAAGTAATCAAGCCATGAGCCCCTTACACTTTTATCAGAGGGAGCAACATTGCACATGGAGCACGTGTATTACTGTCATTGCATGGTAAGTTAGCTTTTCCGATCAATACAAACACACATAAAACTAGACTTTACGTGGTTCCCAAAATCTGATACTCCATGGAGGAGTCGGCCGGGAACAAAGCTTTACAAGATGTTCTCTAATTGCTCTACACTTTTTCTGCATTTACATTGCTACACTACTCCTTAACTTGATTATCTGATGGAACCAAGGTTCCATTTATAGCCAAACCCATGTTCACCATCACACCAGAATCAAGTTGCATCCCTAATTATCACGTTTGGATAGCCCAGATCCGAGCACTCTCTCTTCTACTCAATCGACCACGTGGATTGTACCCTATTTGCACCAAAAAATTCTCCTAAAAGATACGAACAGACCGTGTGATTAACCCAAATTAAACACATTCTAGCTTGGACAGTTGGATTTACTCCCAGAGATTAATACGACTTGAATTTCCAATTCTTTGTGTCTTTTAGTTTTACTTGGTCAAATCCGTGGTAACCATCTTTAACTTTATCTTTTAATGCTTGATTAAGTCACAAATGAAAGCTGGGTGTTTCATGCTTGGTACTTACTATATGATTTCATCCAAGGTTGGGAGGTTTAGATGAGCGAATGTGGGACAAATCTGACATACAACATGGTGTAGGCCCTACAAGAAGTGTAGCGCGCGAGTTTTATTTATTGTACTCACTAATTAGCTACTGCTATATGCTAGCCGCACTTTCAAATATTCGGGACTTGAAATAATAGAGACGACCAGTAGAGAGGATGGAAAAATAATATTACTCCAATAACGAGTTTGGTATGATGATTACATCTGTTTTTAACTACTAGAAAGGATGCACATGCTTCACACGTGAATAGTTTGCAACCTTCAACTTAATGTGAATGCAACAGTTTTAATAGAACATAAACAAATACAGCTTTCTCTGTGCTTGTTCAAATTCCTTGAATGTATAACCATCTTACATTTTCCGCAACTAAAAGCCAACAATTCAAAATTGATAAGTTCAGCATGCATATAGCTCATAAAAGTTAGCATGCTAATCCTAATAGTCTTCCAACTTCTAATGCCAAGGAGTTTGGTCAAATGGGTATGAAAAAGATAATAAGTGCTTGTCCTCCAAGAGATCGCGTGTTCAAATCCCACGAAGGCAAAACATACTAAACATTGGGGTCATTGAAGGGTTTGCTAGGTTGTTAACTTCAGGGCGAATTGAATTAGTCGAGGTGAACGAAAATTGGCCCGAACACCTGGTCATCCAAAAAAATTAGTCTTCAAATTTCTAATATCTAAATCAGAAAGACAGCCTCAAAGAAGACCTACTTTGCCTATCATTTACTCCATACGGTGACTCCAATTCATTTAAGAAACAATGTGACCTCTATTGCATCTTGGACCATTATCCGATTAAAACTGTCATAAGAATGACTCTGGCTCACCTCAACTCATTCACTTTCATAATCTCTAGTGTTTCATCCCACATTGGGTCAATGAAAGTTTACAATGGATGAATTTCTTGAGCTCACTACACTGGTAGGAACAGTGTGCTTGGGTATCAAATGGCAAAATTCAATAATACATGAAGTCAAATAAATAATATGGCTATGCGCATGGGTGGACTCCCGCAACTGAAGGGTCATACATGGTTACAGAACTTGAGAATTCAATTTAAAAAAATTGGCTTACTTCAGCCAGTGAAACAATGAACTTGGTATCACAATTTGAACATGAAATTCGGTGTTGGAACAACAAATAGGAGTGTGGATGCCATGTTGATTATCATCGAATGAAGTAGCTAGGAAGTGTAGCGAGCATGTGGTTAATGTCTTCTTCTCTAATTCTTGCTATAATGACAACCATTGGAGTCAATACTGTTTACGTTTCATTTTAGAATCATACTCTTTCTAAAAATCAATGAAATGTGAGAATCGCAAACCAAGGAACAAATCTATGTTGTTGATGTGTCATTACGCTCATTAAAAAAACAACGCACTTGTTAATTTATTGTTTAGACATTTTGTCGAGTAATTGGTGAGCAACCTATGTACAACAAAACTCACTGTATTTTACTCAGAAATAAATCAATTAATTTAAATCAGAGGGAGAGCAACTAATCATGTTAAAAAAAATTTATGTACTGATGTCACGACCCAAACCTATAGGTTAAAGGTCTAATGACCGGCCAGTGAGTTTACGTCACCCTAGGCCTATCCTAATAAGATAAGTTTAGGGAATTTATAAAATGCTCTCATCAAAATAGTTTTCCTTAAGAAATTCAATAAGCTGCACAAGTGCAATTTCAATAGTCCCAACATATTCCAGAGTTCTATGTGCAAGATAAAAATAATTGCTTAACAATACTGCAAATAACCATAGCATAACCTGACTAGAACAAGCCGGCTATCAAAATTCGAAAGTCTTCAAGTCAAGTCCTCACAGCTCTCTACTCACATCAGAACAGTACTACTATATACACGTAAGAACTGATCACCAAAAAGACTTTGACTTGAGAGCAAAGCCAAGTCCATCTAATGCTACTAACCTGAAAAGTATGGTGTTTGAAAAAAAAACCTTCATAAGCTAAAGCTCGTGTGAAACATGGCATATCTAGTAAACACATTAAATCATGGATACAACTAACATCTTATAAAAAGTGTAGTCATACTCTTCAGTTCCGAACATATAAAATATACTTCCTTTCAAAGATAATCAAATCTCAAGTCCATAATAAAATGAATTCAAGTCTTTCAATAGACCGGATCAAAAAAAAAGTCTTTCAATAGACTTATGCTAAAAGCAATAATTATCAGTCATCAGTTCATTCACAGAATGAAATCCAACTTTTCAGGATAAAGCAGAAAACCATCATGATATTAACAATATCACATTTCATAATACTCGTTGATTCCGCACATCTTTCATGAACAAGTTTCAACCAGAATCCAGAGGAGCGACCTCTAAAGTATAAAGGGAATGACGTCAAACCATCAGGTATCCTGGTTAATATACCCCAACCTTATAACTCCAAATCCACTTTGTCTATTTAATGTCCTCAAGCACGGACACTTGTTCAGATGTATCGACAGAAAATATACATTCAATCAAGTCATTTAACAAGTTAATCAATATCCATGATTCTATTTAGAAAACATTTCTGAAACGTTCCCACAACATTGAAACTCTTTAATCAAAACATGTAAAAAGGATATGCATGTTTCACCTTGATCCTAAAGACGCAGCTAATCTCTACTCGAGTCTTCACGTATTTCATACTAACGATCAAACAAACCTAAATAAACGTCCAAGTATGAGTACGAATGATGTACTAAGTCCGAAAAATCCAATTCTAGTCATCTAAGTCATGGCTTAGAGTAGATCTCTTACTAGGGGTAAAACGGTCATTTTACATCGCGTTTTACGTCGCGTGTCCATCATATCAAGTGTGCTGAACTCAAATTTCCCATCTTATCAAATCTGGTCCAAAAATCATAAGTTACTCAAAACTCAAGTATAACACTCAGTTTAAAACGGTTATGACTAAAAAGGTCATTTTAGCACACATCGAATCCAGGGCAAAATAGTCATTTTAAACCTCCTAACTACAAAGTGTAAAATTTAAGTATCCTAATTATTCAAAAATTACAATCCTATAATTTTTACAAAAATCAATAAGAATTTATACAAAGTCCATTTTTGGCGTAGAAACGCAACACAATGGATCGGAGGTTCAACAGCCTCTATTGGTAAAATGGTAAACACAATTCCACCTCAAGATCACATGGAATTTCTGGGTAAAAACTTAGTTTTGTCAAAAACTCTCAAAAACCTATGCATGCAAGGTATTTTAAGAAAAACAACTTCGTTCATTTACTAAAATCTGTCACCCTTTCTTTGAAAACATAGGAGAAGAGTTCTAAAAATACAAATTTCTCAGAGGGTAATAATCTGTCTCCAGAAATTGGAGTTGTTTTGCCTAATCTTTTTGAGGTAATCAACTCCTAACACCCTATAACCCTAACCACATATGGAGAAGGTGATACTAGGTGTCCAAAATCAGAGGTTTATAGCTTCCTAATAAAAAATTATTCACATGAAAATGGCTATGGAAGACAGCTACCTAGTTGAACTCGAAGCTCTCGGCGAGAATTTTGAGTTTCCGGCAGATTTGGTAGAGAATTTGGGTATCCGAGAGCTGGTCCAGATGTTGTAGCAGCCAACAACGGCCTCCCTCCTCTCTCTCTCTCTCTCTCTCTCTCTATCTCTCTCTCTCTCTCTCTCTCTCTCGACCTCTCTCCTTTCTTTTCTTTGTATTTTCTTCCAAACTGATAACTAATGTAGTAATAATAATATATGTATGATTATGTGCTAGTATACACTTGGCACATAACTAAGCTAATGGGGTTGCCATGTGTTGGCTTGGTCTTGACACCTAGCCATGCATGCAAGGTTAATTCCGGAGCGCGACTCGCGTGTGGCTCGAAAAATTGTACGGGTTCCGGACTCAAAAAAATATGAAATTCACACAGTACCCTAAATAAATTATTCTAAGAATAACCTCATTCTCGAAATTTCAAGGAAAAATCCAGAACATAGAGATATGAAATGCCTCACCGATTGACTTGTAAAATGTGTTTGTGACCTCGTCTGCGACCAATAATTAAAGTTAGTGACGAATTATAATCATACTAATTATTTTTAACATGAGGGCTCTCACAACTGATGTGTATCTATTCAAAATTAAACGAAAGGAAAATAAAGAGACACTAATACCCACAATCTTTGTTCTTTCGGAGAAGTTGAAGTTTGTTGGTCAACCAGCCCAGCGTGTGACAAGCTTGACCAGGTACTTGTTGCCGAAAAATGTAGAGGAGGGTAGAAGATGAAACAGTGTGGCTAAATGGAATGCGCTTAAATATTAACGAGTTATTCAATGTTTACTATTTCAAATAGAGAGGAACGCCATGCTAACTGCAGAAGAGGCTTTACTATCAAACATGATGCATTCCAGAAGGGCTACGGGATGCGTTGGTCACTTGGTTGTAACCAAAACAGCAAAGGCCATTCGTTTTTGGTTTTAATATCGTACGGAGAGATGTCAGTTTTTTATCCCTTTTACCAAAGAGATGCCATTGGCTAGCCAAATAGTTAATGTTTTAATTTGGTAAAAGACACATACTGGTTGGGAGGGGTGGCCGGGTGGGTAAGGGGCGTGGGATAGGGTTATAATTCATAGGAACTGGTGGGGGCATTTTTGAAAAGCAAAAAGTAGCATTTTTGTGCTTTTAAAAGTAGTATAGATAATGTCATCGCAATATTTTTATACTCCAATATACATCATCAAAAATCAAAAGATGACGAGATGAGATTAGTAGAGGTTCATGTATCTACATTTTCACATTTCATTTTAATTAGTCATGTTGTCGTTTACCCATGCAACTTTTTTTTGACAAACAAGATCATCCCGTATATATAATAAAAACAAAGTACAAAGGACTAGTCCGAAAAAACAAAGAAAATACAACAAAACAAAATAAAACAAAAAAACAAAGAAAAACCGTAACAAATCAGCACTGAAGTCAAACCCATAGAACTGGATGCCACAATTATTTGACATTAAGAGTCGACGGAAGAACCAAATGCATTGCTTTTTCAACAAAATTGTAGTACATAATGAAAGTAACAAAGGTTGTACGTTCTTGGCTAAAGAGCAAAGATTACCTTAAATCTAGAAAAGAACTACTGAACTTCGGTTATCAATTGGTTCCATCCATCCAGATGCCATTGTTAATTCTTTGAAGTTTGACAGACTAGTCGCTGCAACAATAATTTTCTTACTAAAAGAACTATTCCTAAGTGAGAAAAGTTCTTAGAATATATACAATTTTCCTTTGAAGGAGATGATCCATGAACGGGCTTAGAAATAACTCACAACCAACATGATAGTCACCATTTGTGCATCAGAGGGGTAAAATGATCAGTACAATATATCAACAAATGCATTATCAAGATACTCCCCTTGTCCCAATTCGTTTGTCTAATTTGGGAAATTCAACTTATTAAGGGAACACAATCATTACACTTTGAAAACTAAATTTTCCACCAATGTCCTTCAATTCAAATTGTACTTGTCACATCAATTCAAGAAAGAGAGAAGGGTAAAATAGTATTTTTATAGGATTTCTTCATTGGTCTTCTAAAACTGAACAAACAATTTGGGACAATGAGAAGTCAAAGAGTAGACAAAAAGAATGGGGCGGGGGGAGTATCTCACAACCAACATGATGGTCACCATTTATGGGAATCCATCTTCATTGACTCAAACACTCGAAGTTATTGTCTAAGGAATAGACTTCTTGTTAGTGGCATTTCGATCACAATTCCAAGACATGGACCTTCCTTGGGAAGAATTGAAGGTAAAGTGCAATCGACATCGTCAAGGATTGGGATCTCAACTGAGTGGCCAGAAATGCAGAGGTTTCCATCAGCGTCTCGTCCCCAATACACCTCTACCATGAGGTCTCTAACGTTCTGGGCTGATTCCGATCCTGGAATGCCTATCTTCTCGACTCCCATGGGTATCTGTTTCATCAATCCAACGACTCCCATGGGTATCTGTTTCATCAATCCAACGACAAAAATTCAAAGAAGATAGACAAGCCAATTGAGCTTACTAAAGCAAAATGAAAATCCAAATTCCATCTTCTTTTTGCAGAGTACCTGGCTTGAATAATGTGGAAGTGACGCTGTTGACGTTATAGATGACCTTTTTGAATGATGTTTAGCTTTCAAATGGGTAAATTCACAAAACAAATATGATAAAAGTCACGGCTGTCACATCATTCTGTACGGATTTTTTGTTCGAAGGCATTTGAAAATATTAAAATGAATTTAATTCAATGACAATTAGAACCTATGATTTGATAAAAAATCTAGATTTCTTTGTCGAAATAGAGAGGTTAGAGACACTACCAGCAATGCAAGTCCTGATTCCAATTTCAAAATCATCACGCCGTCGTCAATTAGAGGGTTCGGTAGTTCTGCTTTTTTCCATAACATTCAGGAAGACTTCTTCAAGAGTAGTGAGACCAAGTTGTATGTCATCTATACAAAACTCTTTTTGCTTAACTTGGAGCTCGGCAAACAAATTCTGCACACATGATTTTAAGAAAAGAAAGAAAATATAAGCAATGGTACTAACCACATGAGGAGTTAATGTTTAGGGCAATGGAACCGGAAATCCACTCTTTTTTTTGGTGCTTCATCATTTTTCCTGTACGATCAGAACTCATAAATTTCAGCGACATACCTTCAATGAGCTCTCCATCTTGCGGGGAACAACATATGACCTTCGAGTTCTCTTATGTGCAGTGAATCGAACTAATCACGAACCACTAGTTTCCCGACACTCGAAATAATCAATGAAAGCAACCTCAAACATAAAGTACAGGAAATATCACAAGCTTTTATTTTCCAAAATAGAGTACTGATTGGAAGAAGAAAAGGCTAAAAGATTTTTCTGTATACGGTAAAACAAGAGTGAGTCGAGTAAGGAGTATTTTGCTGTATGTGTATATCTCTTAGCTGCATAGGTATATGAGTATATATATAGAAAATATAGTCTGTTAGGGTTGAGGGAATACTCCTCTAATTTGTAGGAGAGATATTAGGAAATGAGGGGAGACCAAGTTAAGTGGGTTTAACCACCCTTAATAACCCTCAAACAAAAGAGAAGATCAAGTCTAAAATGCGTTTAACCAGCCTTAATAATCTCCACCAGCAATTTCTCCCTTAGAAACCCACGTGATTCACCTGTATCTGATATTTAATACATCAAAATCAAATCTAATTAAATATATTAGGGTAAAATATTCAATTAGAACAACCATCCCCCACATAATTTAAAATTTTACAAGATGCTTTTACCACAATGGGTGTAGTGTTAGCAAGTTTCAGTTGGAAGAACCGTAGTGAACAAAGTCTTGAACTAGGTCCTTGGAATCAAACTTACGCCTACCACACACAGTACGGGAAACAATTATGGCTCTAGAACGATTTGGCGCGATAGACGGTCATGCGCACGTATCTTGTTTCTATGAGTGTCTTTAGAGAATAGTCCAATTTCTCGCAGCAACGACCCCTGCCACACTCATAAAGGTGTGTCCTCCAAGGGCAATTTGTGATTCCCCACCCTCTAGAAATCTTACCTTGACACATTCAAATACAAAAAATTATATTCCTTTTAAATACAAAAATGAAAAATAAATAGTATTGCGGGGATACTCTTGGACTATTCAACTTAAGCACTTTAAGTCCTATCTGATTTCAATTTCCTACCTTTGGTTGAGCCTCAAATCTTCCTCACACCAGTTTTGTTCCACACAAATACTATCATGACCTGAGTCACCAGACTAAGGAATTAGAAATACATGAGGTATTGTATTCTGAATTCATGGTGTATTCATGGTATAGAAGACTGAAAATGGCTACAAATCCATGTCGTAGTTTGCTGGTTTGTTTCCATGATGCTCTCTCATTGTATCAAGGGTTCTTGGGTCTGTTTTGAGTTATTTTCAGGGCTGAGCTTTTGTGGGTTGATTTGTGGTTCCAGGTTTCTAGTTTTACATCTAGTGTTTTAGGGTGGTTTTCCTTTATAGTGGTCCGGAAGGGGGTGGTGTCTGCTCTTGTTTCTTGTGGATGGTTTGGGGTTTGTTTTGGTTGTGTCTATAGTAGTGACTTTGATTTGTTGGCAAGTTTTGGGTTTTTGGGTCTGCTGGATTAGCTTTCCTTGTTTTGGTCTGCCGGTTTGTTATCGGGTTTTGGGTCAGTTAGGTCTTGAGGTCTATGGGTTTGTTCTGGTTTGGTTTTTGATGCGTCTGTCCTGTGTCTTGAGTCTTGGTACCTTGGAGGAAATGTTTTGTTTAAATCCTATCATGCAATACAACGCAGGAAGGGTGGTAATCCAAGATCTCCAGATTTTGTCTGGTGATGTATCGTGATTCTCAGCTCTAGCAATAGATGATGAAGATTTCAATTCTTTGATAATGGATAAGCATTTATAATGAAGCTGTTTCAAAGTTATACAAATCCTCTCATCCATGCTGTGCAATTTTGGTGCCATCTCAAGATATTCTGGAAAAGGTTTTGAAGCACATCAGTTTTCTTAGCCATTGAAGTAGATGATGTGGATCAAATCCTTGATTTTGCTTGATTGCATAGACTGAAAATTCTGGTTTCAAACTACTCTTTTCAATTAGTCAGATCCGTTTCGAATGAATCCGCTTGCTGATTTTGAGATTCTCGTTTGAAGTTTGACTGACCTCTTGCTGTGAAGTGATCATTGATATTCCTGGAGTTCAATATGGAGCAATGCTGCTGGTCGGTTCTGAAGATTTTCCCAATTCTATTGAAGATCAGGGAAATTCAGTTTTACTACATGTTGCTTTCTGCTGTCTTTTAAATTGAAAACTTATGTAGTGATAGCATGTTTTCTTTCTTTCCTGCTTTTGGCAGATTGAAGATGAAAAAGTGGCCAAAAGAACCTAAACAAAAGTGTTGCAATCTTATGAAATTCAATGCAACCAGAACTTAGGAGAATATCCAACAAGAAAAGAATGTCCAACATCATACTTTAACCTGAAGCGAGATCATAATTAATTGTGTTCCTTGTAGAATTCTTGATTGTAGACAAACAGGCCTACACCTACAGGTGGCCATAACAATGAGCCCATAATTTTAGTGAACATAATTTGCCCAACACATATATGCAAATCCATGTGGAACGTGGAGGTTCGAAGGAAAGACTCTCAGCACATAAACTATGAGATCTAGAGGATGCCAGCAGCCCGCACAAGCCTTTGTTCCAGCAAGATAGATGACAGCGTTTGAAGTGTTGAGGACAAAATAGAAGTCTGACGGCAGCTGCAGCCATTAGTTGACAGGACAAGCAACATCCTTCTTCTCTTTCTTTTAATCGGTGGAAGTCAGTATTGTTAGAACTGTTAGATTAGTACCTTGAAAGAGTAGTTGAAATGCTGACCTTAGGTGTCCCCTAATGCCATTGGGCCAAAGGCCTATTGGCAATGTCTTTCCACTAGCACCTTGCCCATGCCTGAAGGCACTTACAGACGTATCTGATCATAACCTTAACCAACCATACAACAATGCCCCCTGCATTGTTCCCATCATTGAGTACTCCAGCTACTGATATTCCACCCATAGCTATATCTATGTACATTGTGCAAGTTCAATAAGTGAATTTGATAAAGAAAAAGAAAACCAAGCTACTAACATCCCGTTGATCAATGCTAACTTTGAGCATTATAAGACGGGAAATCATCGAATGTAAATCAATTAATATCCAACAATCAACTAAACCAATAAATGGATGTATTTGATCAAAGACCTCCATCACAAGTATAACTTCGAAAACCGTACAATTCACGTACTGTACAATATTTTTAGATTATTAAGGCATCATGAAATGGAATACCCATGTTCTTTGCAAAATGTGTGTTGTAAAAAAAGAAAGTGTAATTAAGTGCCTAGAAGTAGTCATTTAAACTTCCTAATTACAAACACTATGAATAATTGCTAACTGGCTTGTAATAGGGAAGAGAACACAACTATAACTACATAATACATAAACAACTGGGGCTGATCCCTAAGCCAACTCGTCCCCATGGCGTCTTTGAGCACAAAATGTGCATGTGGACGCGCACTATGGGTTCTTCATCTTGCTCAGATCCAAGTCTTGCTAGGTGGTCGGCACTTTGATAGGCTTGTTGACAAATGTGTCCAATGGAGCAGCTCTTTTTGTATAACAAAAATTAAGCATCCCTAATGACAGCACCATGCGGCCAGGTTGGAGGGGCTCCTTCCTAATCGAATTGGCAGCTTGAAGTGACTCAGACTCAATCTTCACATTGGTCATCCTTTCACTAAGATGATGGTTAGGCCCCAATAGTTGGCCCAGATTTCAGCTTCCAAACTTGAGGTAAATGTGAACTTGCCATACTAACCGAGGTGCCATCTGCCTTCTTCCGTTTTGAAAACACTACCAAAACCTTCTTTTCCATTACTTTCATACCAGCTCCCATCCATGTTTAGATTCAAAGTTCCTGCACTAGGAGGATACCATTAAACTAAAATAGGAGAAGTAGCAAGAGGATTCAGGGGAATTTAAATGCCTCAACAAATTTCAAAGTTGCCATCCAAACACAACATCAATTTTTCTACAGCTTTATTGAACAATGGAACCAATATTATCACAAAAAAAATCCTATTTCTATCTTTCCTAATTCCATAGGGTAATTGGACAGTAAATGTAGATTGGTAAGTGAGTGAGGTATTTAAGTCACTCCTATCGAAGTGTTCACACCATTCCTCTGCACCTGTATCGATATCAGTTGAAGTATCCATTGTGTGAGTGTTGTGACTATGTAAGTGTGTGTGTGTGTGTGTGTGTGGGGTGGGGGGGGGGGGGGCGCGGTGTGTGTAATGTGTGTGAAATGGTGTTATCTGGTTAGGGTATTTTGGGATTGTTAGACCTGTGGCTCATACGTTAAGTATGAAGATATACTAAGGAGTTTTAGAAAGAAGGCCAGATGTCGGAGCGGAGCGATGCGCAACGAGTGACGATCCTAACAAGGATGTCTGAGGGAGTATATGCCAAGGCATCTCTACCAAGGCCAAGATTGAAAGCAAGATAAGGTTGACCTAATGCTCGTAACCTGTTGTGGAAAAGTTAATTTCCAATCAATCATCCTACCGGAAGACAAATGTTACAAGAAAAAAATATAGCAGCTCAAGAAAGGAAAAAAATTGCATTTCACGAGAGAAAGCTAAACCAAGCCAACTGATGAAGCAGCATATCCCAATTGAATGATGCAATACATCATGAATAGGACTATATATTCTAAGTGGAAGTGCGCAGTTAAATGGTGTCCCTGTGTGGCCCAGAATTTAGATTCAAACTTGCATGCCTCAATGCAAGTCATAATCAACTAATAGAGCACCATACATGACTTCAACCCGAAAGTCCCATGCCGAATTGTGGAATGATTAAACCGCTTGCACTCTAGCAAAAAAAAAATAATGATAGTGGTCTCTAACTACAATTAAATCTTTTCAAGCTCAATAATGACTGAAATATCAGTACCCACAAGCCAAACCAGATTCCGTAATCCGATTTTTAACCAGTGTCAATGCATTCTTGATTGGATTTTTTCTTACCTCACACTAGCAATACCAAAGGTACGTTAACTGAAGAAGGATGATCAGCATGTTCATGTCTTAGCTATTCCTAACCAAAGGAACATTTGTTGCAAAATTGCTCTTCCACACAAGTCCTACAACCGCTTGGTTCACATCTTTCAACTGCAGATGCAAATCTGTCCTCCCTTTCACACAGATATTAGAAAGTTTTGTACAAAAGATGCTGAAAGAACTTAAGGCCCGAGTATCTGAAGGGAAAAGCCGAAATGACTGCACGGTATTAGTTTCCCATGCGAAGAAAGAATACTTCATGTTTCTCTGTTGCTAACAAAAAAGGCAATCAATCAGATTTTCTTACCTTTCCACCATTCGGTGTCCCAGTGCAAAAATTTCTGGGTGGAAATGAAGCGCATGAAATGCTACCCGACACCACCTGCGCCTCTCATACTCAGCTAAGTGACAGAGAACGACAGGCTAGAAAGAAAACATGGACAAGTTAGAGAGATCATTACCTTAGATAACGAACATATCATAAAAATAGTCCTCGCAAGGGATAACAATGAACAGTATAACATTCTGGTTAGAGTAGTAAGGTAATATTTAAGACTTTTTCAGAAAGTCCAAATCGGCTATACTGTAAGAATATATGAGGAGATCAACATTCTGGGTGATATTATATGCTATCTAAGCCCTCACTAAACTAACATGATTCTGGAAATCTAGTTCAGCAGGGTTTACTGGAACGTGAAGTACGGATTCATCAATAAAACTATCCGAAAGAGATAATGAACGCACAAATACACCAATTCTACAAACTGCATGTCCTCCCTTTGTGTGCTTCCATGATTATACAAACCAGCTGCTTAAAGGATGCTTTGTTCAATGGAAGCAACCAACGAGCCTTGACAATAATTTCACTCGGTGGGTAACTGGCTAACTGCGAAAGACTGTGCTTTTGTTAGTATGTTTGCGAGAGTGACAAAGAGAGATGCTGTTCCAAGTCATATGAAATTCAATTGCCCAGAAAACTTCAGATGAAAGAATGGGTTCAAAGCTATGGATCCAGACTTTGCTGCTTATTTTGGAATTAAGACTTCACCAAAAAACCATAAGGCCAAAAAACGACCTACTTCAGAAGCCAAATGTCAAACACGTTGTAGGCATATACATTGCATCAATAATTAATACCGTAAGCAATATAAAATCAAAACCCGCAAAGCTACTAGATTGTACGCCCATAGAAATTGAATTAGATGCAACAACCACCACCGATTGTACCTTTGGCCCATGTGGTCAAAGTTCACCAGCTCCGACCACCGGAGTCCCAAACACACCTCGACAATGTGGACGAATCGGATCATCAAATTGATTCCAAACTAAGGTCAGAAATTTGCCAAAAACGGCGGAAAAGCCTCCTTTTCGAGTGTAATCAAAGTTGACTTTTATAAGGTTGTACTGTGCCCAGCTCAAATCGTTTCATTGTTTTTCGAAATATATCCTTGGGTAAAATATCAGTAGCTATTTGATCGACTAGATATTCTACATGATTAACGAATTTGAAAATTTCGACAATGTGAGGATTATCAAAGTAATTCCAAAATACGTTAGCAAATTGCAAAAAAAGGAGAGAAACCTTTTTCTTGGTACTTCGCATGTTCATCATGTTGAACATGCATGATGAACATGCGACCGAGGGCATGTAAAACACGAAGAAGAAATCGTGGACAGTGATCACGCCTTCAAGATTTAGCGGCCATATGTAGTTACCCGCGGCCAAATGTAATTCCTTGCGGCCACGAGGCATGTAAAACTCGAAGAAATCGTGGACAATAATCGCGCTTTCAATATTTAGCGGCCAGATGTAATTTATTGCGTCCAAGGGTAATTATATGCGGCCAACTGTAATTAGGAGCGGCTACGAGGCATGTAAAACACGAGGGACTCGTGTACAGTGACCCCGCTTTTATTATTATACGGCCAAATGTAATTCCTTGCGGTAAAGGGAAATTATCTGCGTCCAACTGCAATTCCTTGCGGCGAAGGGGCATGTAAAACACGAAGGAATCGTATCATGCTTTCAATTTTTCGCGGCCAAGGATAAAAACTTGCGTTCATGAATGCCTTTATCCTCACCACAGTGTTCAAGGCATGCACTGCTCAATAACACCATTCAAGTCCTCCCCACAGTGGTCAAGCTGGACGACAGGTTCATGGCATTGCATTGGTTCATATGTATGTCAATTGTCAAATGCTGTCAATTAAAGGACGCCTGTAAGCTGCTCGATGCAATTTCTGAACCAGACGTGGTTTCTTGTAGTGCTTTATTTTCGGGGTATGCTCGACTAGGACATGTAAGTGAGGCAAGAGAGGTCTTTGAGGACACGGAGAGTAAAGGGATCGAACTGAATGGGATGATTGGTGGATTCAATCCGAGTGGGTGTTATTCGGAATTGGTGTTGACAAAAGATGCATTCGCGAGGTTTAAAGCTTAATGGGACTGGTATATCAAGTTTTCTTCCTGTAGTGGGGGATTTGGAGGATTTTATTTTGGGTAGTCAAATTCATGGGGATGTTATCAACATGGGAATGGAATCGGACAAATGGTGTATGGGAAAAGCGGTTGTAGTTAACATATGTCACAAGTGTTTGATGAAATGAACGCATTCGATATAGACACTTGCAGTGCACAAGTTAGTTGGCTTTCGAGAAACGGCTTTGTGGATGAGGCACTAATGCTATTTAGGGAATTCAAGGACAAAGGGATAGACTTGAACGTAGTGTCTTGGACGTCAGTGATGACTGCTATCAGTTTATGGAAGAGTAGACCTGAGAGTGATGATTTTTGTATTGATTCAATCAGTCATATCCAATGTGGTCGCAGGTATGGTGTACAAATAGGTGATGCAAGCTTCCTCTGAAGGTATGGTGACCAATTCTTCTTCTTTTTCTTCTTTCTTTTATAACAAGGTATTTCGGCCCACTTACGCACACCTCGACTAAGTGACCAATTCTTCTTCAGCAGTAAGCATGAGAGACTTTAAATTGTAATCATTCATTCCAAATTTATGCTATCTACTAACTAACATTGACAAATTCTCTATTATTAGGTTCATTTGTAGTTTTGATATCATTTTACTTTTTCCCTAGTCTTAACTTGCACAGATTTATGTAAGTCAAGGAATCCCTTTTATCCTTGTTTTGATGTTGGAATTGTATTATTCCGGATCCAGTCCAAAAAGGAGCAACACTAAGACCTCTCAACCAGTACTAGTCAAACTCCATCTATAGTTTCTGAAAGCCACATTTAGGACAAACTATCAGACTTTGCTTATTGCACCACATAACTTCAAAGCCTTTAGTTACAACCTTATCTTCCATACCCAAGTTTCCATCCCCACAAAACCAATGGATTCCGTAGCAGCAGCCTCAGGACAGACCTCCAGAGCTTACTTAACGGCTTTTTCAATCTTTATTTTAAGTTGTTTTCTGGCAATTATACTTCAAGTCTTCTTCTTCTCACCCATCACTCCGGAGCCACTTGAACTTCCTCCAGCCTCTTCCGCTTTCCTTCTTCCCACAAACAACCAATTACAGGTGAACTAATCTTCGGTTAAACGCAACTATTTTAGTATATGCCTTTATAACATGATTCTTATTACAATGGTGTTTGATTTTGTTCCCAGAGAGTTATAAAACTAGGAGAAGGGATTTTGGATAAGCCAGAAGACGTGTGTATCGATAAAAATGGGACTCTCTACACAGCTACAAGAGATGGTTGGATTAAAAGGTTGCGTAGGAACGGATCGTGGGAGGATTGGAGGAGGATTGAAAGCGATGCTTTACTTGGGTATTTTAAACCACTAATTCCATCCATGTGAAGCAGTAGTTCATAGAAGTAATGGTAATAGTTTGTGGTGCGCAGTGTTTGCTTGAGTTTGGTGAAGATGGAGTAACTGTTCTTGCATCCCATGTCAACGACAAAAAAATAAGGTACAGGTATATGTCATGTTTTAATGGTTGAGGCTTAGGGACATGATAATCTAGGGTAGGTCTCTGTTATACTACCAGAATGCTGGTATGGCCCTTGAATGATCACCGACTGCATACTTAGACCACGAATGGTGTTTGTGGTTGTGCCGTAAATTCTTCTATCATGTGACAAGATGAAGGAAATTTTCTGTGCTGAAATAATTACAACCTCTTAAGCCATGAAAGACTCAAGTTAGATTAACTGATACTACTATTTCCACCACAAGAAAAAAATAATAATAAATTTCCTTGGTCCATTGGAGATTGTCCCGCGAGTTAACTTCAGGACCCCTAGTTAGTTGAGGTGCTCTAGAGGTGCACGTAAGCTGGCTCTAGTATGTCTGCAGTCTATAGGAACCACACCCTACTGTATAATTAAATTTAGATGAGAAAACGGACATGCAGGCACAAGTCTCCGTGACATTTCTTTTGTCCTCATATAGAATAAAGACCATAGCAGTATTGATATGTAAAGGGTTTTAACTTGGAAAAGAAGACTTGTGGCACTTGGTTAAGCAAGGGAATCTTTCTGTTGGGACCAATTTCTACTTATGATGTACTATGGTTTGGTGGTATATGAAACTGATTCATGACTGTTGTACTCAAGTACTTATTCAGTCTGTTATTACATTTTTTGTTTTTGGATTTTTCCTTGTCTTGTCACTAGCAAGGTAGCCAGTAGCAAAGATCAATCCCCTTGAAAATCTATTATGAATATCAGGTTCAGCGCTCGTCATGTTAAAATTCCAATTTTGTTGAAGAGATTTAAATTACTTTTCACATGCTGGGGATTATCCGTGGACATAAAAATATCAGCTTCCGTTCTTGTGTTGTTAATTAGGTTTGCAGATGATGTGATCAAAGCACCAGATGGTAGCTTATACTTCAGTATTGCAAGCACCAAGTTTGGACTTCACGACTGGTACTTTGATGTGCTTGAGGCAAAGTCTCACGGGCAGCTTCACAAATATGATCCCGTGTTGAAAGAGACATCGATAGTGCTTGGTGGCCTTTGTTTTGCAAATGGTGTCGCGCTTTCAGTTGACCAAGATTATTTGGTTGTCTGCGAAACTTGGAAGTAAGTGAAATTTGTTAGAAAAAACATTTAACAGATGGGAAAAAAAAACTGGATGATTTAAGGTTATAGTTACTTGTAGATAAGTAGTGCTTGCTTCCTTCTTGAATTGTTGGTATGGTAACATATTACTCGCTCCATCCTCTTTTAGTTTCACTATTCTGGATTCAACAAAAGATCCTCTAATATTTTTGTAAATTATTCGGTTCATGATGATTTTTTCAACATTTTATCTACATGAACGAAATGACATCTTTTGATTGGTAAAAATGAATATGAAGTTTTCCATGAAAGTACTTTCTTGATTCGATAAGAGGGCAAGGCTGCAGATGGGGACAGAGGCAGTTCTTTCTCATATCTTGCCATTTCTGTTTGTTGGTCAGATTTAGGTGCCTAAAGTATTGGCTAAGTGGAGAAGGCAAAGGAAAAACAGAGATTTTTGTGGACAACCTTCCTGGTGGACCTGATAACATCAAGCTTGCTCCTGATGGATCATTTTGGATTGCTCTGGTTCAGGTATTAAACACCAAAACACAACTATGATAGATGACCGGAAAACCCGTTTTCAAATATTTCGTGTTAAAACTCAACAATCTAATAAATCTCATGGCGAATTCATACACCCGTCTATCTGGAGCTAACTTCCTGTGGGTTGTCTATCACAGTCAACCTCTGGCGGGTTGGAATATGTTCACAATTCCAAGGCATTGAAGCATTTGGTTGCAACATTTTCCAAATTGTTAGAGAGAGTGAAAGGCATGCATACTAAAGCAACGGTAGTAAACGTGACTACCGACGGGAAGATAATCAGGAGTTTCGATGATCCCGATGGAGACATGATGTCATTTGTGACTTCGGCCCTGGAGTTTGAGGACCATCTCTACTTGGGAAGTCTGAATTCCAACTTTATTGGGAAACTGCCACTGAATGGTGCAAACTACTCTAGTACCGAATGAGAAGAGGAAGAACAATACAAAAGATGAATGAAGGGACTTGTATATATTTCTTTCTTCTTTTTCCTATAATAATCTCCTGACTAATATCTTGTGATACGAGGAACAGTTGAATCTGCAACATATTTTTCATTCTTGAATGGTCCGAAAGCACATCCATGGGAACTCTATTTTCTTTTCTTCCAAAATCTGCAATCAATTATAGCATTTTTTTTTTAACAGCTCAATTATTGCATATTTGATGATTACATATAGGGAGGTAGAAAATTGACTTATTCAGCCATCCTAGAACACTAAAGTATGCAGAGTTGTGCTTCTTCTTATTTGCTTGGATGGATTAGTGGGCTTTGAGGTGTTTTTTACTTGGTGGTGTGAGGTTTTGTTTTCAACCAAAGGTAAATCAAACACAAATTGTTGTAGAAGTGCATAGCCAGATTTCTAAAACACCAACCAAACAGCAAGAGTTCTTTTTGTCCTCAGCAAAGGAAAGATTTTACTAATCAATGCCAAAAAGATTACAAAGATTAAAAGGAAGACGGACAACGATGGCATCACTGCAGAGACCTCAATTGCAACTAGGTTGGCACCAAGGCATGGACAATCATATGCCACCCGCTACCGCAAAAGAAAGAGATGTTGGCCAGAAGCCAACCAAAAGGGAAATACAAAAGTACAAAGCAAACAAATAGATACATCAAGACAAATGCCTAGCCCACATAGCCATAGGAACACCGGGACAAACATCCTTGCAGAATTAGCACATGAAGCAGATTTTATAGCAGCAAACATCCCCAGTAGGTTATAGCACCAAAATAGACACTAAAGCCAGCAGACCATACAGATTGAGCCCCTAATTGTAAACCACATTTTACTCCCCAAACCAAATAGCATAATAGTGTAAGCTTCCAAAACAGCATCAGTCAAGCATTCGTAGCACCCGATCAAGTTTGCAACACAGCTACGAATCCAATTTGAAAACAAGTTTTAGAGCTTTTGACAATGCTCCAAAAAAATGTTTGGCACACACGCGCGTGTGCGCGAACACACACGCGCGTGCGCGCGCACACGCCAACCAACTCATCCACACTTTTCCCATAAGCACCACACACCCAAGAGACTGAAGTATTCTTGCAGTCCCTCCTATATAAAATTACAGCAGCAGAACCAAACCAATGAACTCTGATCCACCCCAGCTTCACACCTTCTCAAGCCCACCTTCTATCTAGCCTTGCCAACACCAGCAACCCCTTCAACAGCACATTATTTCACATAATCCCCCCATATAGAATCAATCTTAGCCACAACCCATCTTCCCTCACTTTCAGTCTCCTAATACCATTGAGGCATCTTTTAATGTCATCCACCTGAGTACTTTTTAAGATCAAATTTTGCCTTCACCAAAAATGCAGTCCTGGTTTTGATTACATCTACCAGTTCATCCTCAAGAGTCTTATCCTCTAAAAATTATATTCCATTCCTCTCTAGTCTCTAGCCATATGGAGAAGAATGAATCCAGTTAATGAAGAATGAGCATAGTAATCAGGCTCTAAACCACCAAATCATAATTATGAACACTTATCCTGAATCCAGATACAAGTTTGGTTCTGACCCTGATCAAATAATTTCCTAATTTAAAAGTGTATAGAGATATTCATACAGAGAGAGAGAACTGCAAGGAACCAAACTCTGCATATTGTACCGTAAACAAGGATTCAAAGAAACAGAAGCAAATTCTCGAGCAATAAAAATTTTCTTTTGCAAAAACGGTTTCCGATTCAGTAGTTGACAATTTATTTTTCCCAATGCTCCACAATACAAATGCTCTGCACAAATGGGCTGCGAAAGTAAATAATCTCAACATCAGATGAACTTAATTTTTTTTTCTTGACTGATGTACTCGATGAGGTCTAAAATGTTAAAGGCTCCGATTATTGAAATACACACGAAAATACATACAAAAAGGGGGAAAGAGAGAGAGAGGGTGGTGTTATGTGTGTGAAGTGGTGTTGTCTGGTTAGGGTATTTTGGGATGTCTGAGGGAGTATATGCCAAGGCATCTCTCACAGGACCAAGACTGAAAGCAAGATAAGGTTGGCCTAATGCTCATAACCTGTTGTGGAAAAGTTAATTTCCAATCAATCATCCTACCGGAAGACAAATGTTACAAGAAAAAAAATATAGCAGTTCAAGAAAGGAAAAAAAATGCATTTCACAAGAGAAAGCTAAATCAAGCCAATGGATAAAGCAGCATATCCCAATTGAATGATGCAATACTTCATGAATAGAACTACCTATTCTAAGTGGAAGTGCACAGTTAAATGGTGTCCCGGCATGGCCCTGAATTTAGATTCGAACTTGCATGCCTCAATGCAAGTCATAATCAACCATACATGACTTCCACCCAAGAGTCCCATGCCGAATTGTGGAATGATTAAACCGCTTGCACTTCAGCTAAAAAAAATTGATAGTGGTCTCTAACTACAATTAAATCTTTTCAAGCTCAATAATGACTGAAATATCAGTACCCACAAGCCAAACCAGATTCCGTAATCCGATTTTTAACCAATGTCAATGCATTCTTAACTGGATTTTTTCTTACCTTACACTAGCAAGACCAAAGGTATGACAACTGAAGAAGGATGGTCAGCATGTTCATGTCTTATATATTTTTTTGGGTAAGTTGAAACTTTTATAAAGCAAACCAACCAAAACCAATTAGAGGTCAAAACCTCAGTACAATCAGAGCAAACCTAACAAGCTAGGAGAAGTAAAAAACAAGAAAAGAGCAATTACATCGGACCGAATATCCTAGAACTAAGGCTCCAGGATGTAACAAGAAACTGATTTGCATTGCTATGCTGAACATTCTTCCACGAGCACAAGCGGCCTCGGACTTCCTCGATAATTTGGGACCCCAAAGTTTGAGCAGGCACACTAACCCCTTGAAATTGCCGTCGATTGCGTTCCCTCCAAATCCAATAAATTGAGGCAGCAATAGAGAGTTTATAGACACGATGTGAACAGGAATTAGAAGATCTATGAGTGCACATCCAGTTCAGTTCACCAGCCAAACCAAAACAAGGGCGTTGAATGTTGTTCTTGTGAAGCAACATTTGCCAAACCCTCTGTGAATATGAGCACTCAAAAAACAGATGTTCATGAGACTCCTCCACGTCTTGACAGAGCAGGCACATCCCATCAATTGGTAATCCCCAACTGTTAAGTCTATCCTTAGTAGACAACCTTCCCGCATAGATATTAGACAGGTTTGTACAAAAGATGCTGAAAGAACTTAAGGCCCGAGTATCTGGAGGGAAAAGCCGAAATGACTGCATGGTGTCAGTTTCCCATGCAAAGAAAGAATATTTCATGTTTCTCTGTTGCTAACAAAAAAGGCAATCAATCAGATTTTCTCACCTTGCCACCATTCAATGTCCCAGTGCCAAAATTTCTGGGCGGAAATGCAGTGCATGAAATGCTACCCAACACCTGAGCCTCTCATACTCAGCTAAGCAAGAGGGAAGGACAGGCTAGAAAGAAAACATAGACAAGTTAGAGGGATCATTACCTAAGTTAACAAACATATCTTAATAATAGTCATTGCAAAGGATAACAACGAATAATATAACATTCTGGCTAGAGTAGTAAGGTAATATTTAAGACTTTGCAGAAAGTCCAAATCAGCTAAATTGTCAAAATATATGAGGAGATCAACATTCTGGGTGATATTATATACTACTATTTAAGCCTCATTAAACTAACATGATTCTGGACATCTAGTTCACCAGGGTTTACTGGAACGTGAAGTACGGGTTCATCAATAAAACCATCTAAAAGAGATAATGTATGCACGAATACACCAATTCTACAAACTGCGTATCCTCCCTTTGTGTGCTTCCATGATTCTACAAACCAGTTACTTAAAGGCTGCTTTGTTCAATGGAAGCAACCAACGAGCCTTGACAATAATTCCACCCGGAAGGTAACTGTGAAAGAATGTGCCTTTGTATGTTTGCGAGAGAGACAAAGAAAGAGGTGGTGTAGTTCCAAGTCATATGAAACTCAATTGCCCAGAAAACTTCAGATGAAATAATGGGTACAAAGTTATGGATCCCGACTTTGCTGCTTATTTTGGAATCAAGACTTCACAAAAACCAAAGGCCGGAAAACGACTTACTTTCAGAAGCCAAATGTCAAACACGTAGGAGGCATATATATTGCATCAATTTCTAATACAGTTAGCCATATAAAATAAAAACCTGCAAAGCTACTAGATTGTACGCTGAAGAAATTGAATTAGATGCAACAACCATCGCTCAATGTACCTTTGGCCCTGTGGATGAGTTCACCAGCTCTGATCGCTCGAGTTGCAAACACACCTCAACCGGCTGACTCAGAACGCACCTCGACCGGCTGACTAAGTGATCGGAATTCAGATGGGCGGCGGTGAAGATCAGACTTGGATTTGCAACGGTTTACAACGGACTACCACCAAAACCGTTTTGAGAAAAGAAAAAAAACAAGGTCTTTCGGGTTGTAATCAAGTGTGTCCAACTTTCTTTTTTTCATTTTTTCGCACGATATATCTTCTCCGATTGAATACCACTAAGTCTTCGATCGACTTGATATTCAGCAATATTATTCTAATTAACAAGATCTACAATGTGGACGAATCGGATCATCAAATTTATTCCACACTAAGTCCGAAATTTCCGGAGAAACCTCCGATCAGAGTCACCTTTAATAAGGTTATAATCATGTGTGTTCAGCTCAACTCGTTTCATTTTTTTTCGAAATATATCTTCTCCGATAAAATATCACTAGCTACTCAATCGACTAGATATTCTACATGATTAACGAAATTGACAATTTCTACAATGTGGGAAAATCGGATCATCAAAGTAATTCCAAAATGCGTTAGAAAATTGCAGAAAAAGGGTAGAAGCCTTTTTCTTGATACTTCGCAGGTTGAAGGTGAGAAGTCTGTTGAAAACAAACACGCGATTTGTACACCCGCGTTACTCATTGTTCGGACGTTGCTGAAGGCGCTTTTCCTCAACACGATTTCGTTGAAATACACATCTCATGTTCCAGACTCCCTTTCATGGCACACGATTTCGTCAACCACCTCTGTTTCGCCGACAAATAATTTCATCAAACTCCTCAGTTTATTTTCACCAATGCATTTGTTCTTTTTTGAGGAACTCTTTTTACTCTCTACGCGATTTTCAATAACTTTCTCTATCCATTCATTACCACTTATTGCATCAAAAAAATATCTCGATGCAATGTCTGAATCAGACGTAGTTTCTTGGGGTGCTTTGTTTTCGGGATATGCTCGATTAGGATATGGAAGTGAGGCAAGAGAGTTCTTTGAGGACATGGAGAATAAAAGGATCGAACTGAATGGGATGATTGCGCTGATCAAAAAAAAAAAAAAGGATGATTGCGGGATTCAATCAGAGTAGATGTTATTCGGAATCAGTGTTGACATTTCGAAAGATGCATTCGCGAGGTTTAAAGCCTAATGGGTATATCAATTCATGGGAATGGAATCATACAAATGCGTTTCAGCACCCTCTGTGAAGCCATACGAATCCCATTTGATCAACTGGACTTCAACTTGAGCGCTACTGACTTTCGCAGCCGGAAATCATGAGTCTGAAATTAGGAATTTCCATTTCTTGAAGCAGGTTAGCATGAAAGAAACTCAAGCATATACTTTGGATAGTTACAGAAGGTGAAGTCTGTGTTATCTTTCATTGGACAAATAAATACTACTAGTACCGAAGTGTAGATATGTTATCAATCAAGGAAAACCCATGCTTAGGTTTTCATTACAACTGGCATTGTTAAGCATGTGTTGACTCTGTAGTATGTCAGTCTATGCAAATTCTGCCATACGATTTTATGGGCAGTCTGTTTCTCTTTTTGAATGGAAGGAAAGCTGGATCCTTTTGAGTGTGTCTTTTGCATTGATTGATTGATTCAATGGACCATATCCAAAATTTGGTCACAGGTATGGGGTACAACTACTTGATGCAAGCTTCCACTGAAGGTATGGTGACCAATTCTTCTTCTTTTTCATCTTCTATTTTTTTTTTTTTTATAACAAGGTATTTCAGTCAGTTTACGCGCACCTTGACTAAGTGACCAATTCCCCTTCAGCAGTAAGCATGAGAGACTTTAAATTGTAATCGTTCATTCAAAATTTATGCTTTCTATTAACAAACATTCACAAATTTGTAGTTTTGATATCATTTTACTTTTTCCCTAGTCATCACTTGCGTAGATTTATGCAAGTCAAGGAATCCCTTTCATCCTTGTTTTGATGTTGGAATTATATTATTCCGGATACAGTCCAAAAAGAAGCAACACTAAGACCTCTCAACCAGAACTTTTTTTTGGCAAGTATTCAAACTTCATCAATAATTTCTGAAAGCCACATTTAGGACAAACTATCAGGGGTAGTCCTATGGTACACACCCTTTATTAGGGAGTGTACCGTACGCACCATGATTTTAAACCTTTGGATTTCAAAGTGAATAATCCGGACCACCCATTGATTAAATCAATTAATAAAATGAAAAAATGACTTAGCAGGTAACAAGTTGTTCTCTCCTCCTTAACTTTCTCTCTCTCTCCCTCATATGTAAAATATTACAAATTATATAACATAGCCACAATTGTTATGACAATACAAAAAATTGGCACTTACTTACCACAATGTGTCGTACCAAAAAAAATCGATCAAAAGATACTAGATACAAGACTAAAATATATCGTAGCGCAATCAATAATTATTATATTCAAGCAAGATACATGTCTAAAATATCACAAATTAAATATCGTATAACTTAGCATCCTAACAGCCCTGATCGATCATTCTAAAAATACACTCACTAACGACATTTAGATTGTACACTCAATTTATATTTGATATGAAACCTAGTCCTCTGTTGTCATTGAATATGCGGTAGCCATGCTACCGTGACACAATAACGACAATTAAATCCGTTGAGTTTTTTATGTTTGTTGATTAACTCACCAACGTAAATTTTTGCCTCAATTAAGTTTAGAAAGCTCCATCATCGACACGCAGATTGATTAATAGAATGATATTTTCCATCCAATTAAGTGTCTAGCTATAAGCCATCACCTTCATTCTTGGTACGAACGACCTAATTGATATTATATAAAAGATAGACGATTTAGATTTAAAAAAAAAACACCTTACGTGGGGCTCAGATTGTGCATTATTAGATTTTAATGTTGTATTGAAATTGAACAACTAGATTTGTCGAAGTATGAAACTACAAGAACTCTATGTAATTTAACCAAAAAACAGCATTCTTAACAAAAAAAAAAAAAAAAGGTACGAACGACCTAATTGATATTATATAAAAGATAGACAATTTAGATTTAAAAAAAAAAAAACACCTTACGTGGGGCTCAGATTGTGCATTATTAGATTTTAATGTTGTATTGAAATTGAACAACTAGATTTGTCGAAGTATGAAACTACAAGGACTATATGTAATTTAACCAAAAAACAGCATTCTTAACAAAAAAAAAAAAGGAATGAAGGGTGCAAGACTTGAACCCCTGATCTTTTAGATAAATGTCCAAACTCCAACACCTTTTCACTGTGGTACATAATTGAGAATTTGAAATTCTAAAAGCGATTAATTTTATAATACTTTCTTGTACGTAGGGGCCCTATTTCCAGACTGAAAATTTGAGAAGGCAGTGGCCTCAAATGCATCTGTCTTAGTGCTTGACCTACACTTGTAAATCATATTTTAGCCTATGTCATTGGTGTAAATCAGTATGTTGACTATAATAATTTTTTTTAAAAGAATGTACAATGATAATAAATTTACAAAATTATTTATATTGTACTTCCACGACCTAGTTCCAAGGACCACCATTAAATTTAGATTTGTATGCATAGGGTGAAGGTTTGGCACCGATCCACCTGTCAAATATATAGTGCCAATTGTTAAGTGCACCACTCTGAATATCCGTATCTTGAGACAGTTGGGTAATTATTTGTTTTAGTGACCTCTCATTTTTCCATGAAAAATTGAAGGAATTTTGATTTTTTGAATTAAATTTTGTAGAGAAAGAATTTAATTTAGACTAATATTTTGAGAGGAAATTGTAGTTGTATTAGAAAATTTGGGTATAGTACTTCTTTTTTGGTGAATTTCTTGGATGAAAGTTTTGAGCGAGAACTTCATTTTTAGTTTAAATTATTGAGGTATTGTGTAGGGACAAATAAGAATTTGAAAAAATAGTGTGGAGGGAATCAAAAATTAAGATAATATGGTGGAAATTTTAAAATTTGAAAAAATAATGTGGCGGGAATTGAAAATAATTAGTGGTATGATATTTTGCTCATTTTAACTATCGTTTACTGAACATTCTGATTGAAAACGCCTATTTATGGTGTTGTCGTAACAAATTTGGTTATATTATTAAATTTATGGTATGGTATTTTTTTATTATAACTATCATTAACTGAACATTTCGATTGAATTTTTTTTATACGACACGCTGTGGATATGAAAACGTCAATTTATGGTATTGTCATAACAAATTTAGCTATATTACTGAAATTGTGGTATGGTATTTTGCTGATTATAATTATCGTTAATTGAACATTCAGATGGAATTTTTTTATACGACACGTTGTGGGTATGAAAACGTCAATTTATGGTGTTGTCATAACAAATTTGGTTATATTACTGAATTTGTGGTAATTTAGACATGTGTTATTACGGAATATTTTAATTAATTTCCTTTGGTACGACACATTATGGTAAAAAAACGTAAATTTATGATATTATCATAACAATTGTGATTTGTTGTATAATTTGTAGTATTTAAATATGTTTTCTTTTGTTATGACACGTTATGTTGAGAAAATGACAATTTTAGGTGTTGTCATAATAATTGTGGTTATTTTATAAAATTTGTGGCATTTTACAAATATTTTTGGCTTGAGTATAACAATTGTTGATTTTGGTACGACATATTTTGATTTTGTTACGGAATATCATACGAGTCAAATTTTTTTGGTACGACTCATTGTGGTAAGATAATGCCAATTTATGGTGATATTATAACATTTGTGGGTAGCATTATTTAATTTTTGATATCGTACGCATATATTTGGTTAGGGTACAAGTATTATGAATTCCAGTACGAATAATTATGGTTACATAACAGCAATATTTTTTAATTGTGAATAACCTGCTAATGACCTGTTCAACAGGTAAATTTTAAAGTACAAGTCGTAACTAGAATCATAAATATGCATTAAAAAACCAAAAATCGGCATAATGCAAATCACAAATTGTCATAATTTAGACATACGGTATACCCTGTGTACCATAGCTTCCTCCAACTATCAGACTTTGCTTATTGCACCACATAACTTCACAGCCTTTAGTTACAACCTTATCTTCCAAACCCAAGTTTCCGTCCCCACAAAACCAATGGATTCCATAGCAGCAGCCTCAGGACTGACCTCCAGACCTCACTTAACGGCCTTTTCAATCTTTATTTTAAGTTGTTGTCTGGCAATTATACTTCAAGTCTTCTTCTTCTCACCCATCACTCCGGAGCCACTTGAACTTCCTCCAGCCTCTTCCGCTTCCCTTCTTCCCACAAACAGCCAATTACAGGTGAACTAATCTTCGGTTAAACACAACTATTTTAGTATATGCCTTTATTACACGATTCTTATTACAATGGTGTTTGATTTTGTTCCCAGAGAGTTATAAAACTAGGAGAAGGGATTTTGGATAAGCCAGAAGACGTGTGTATCGATAAAAATGGGACTCTCTACACAGCTACAAGAGATGGTTGGATTAAAAGGTTGCGTAGAAACGGATCGTGGGAGGATTGGAGGAGGATTGAAAGCGATGCTTTACTTGGACTGACAATAACAAAACATGGCAGTCTCATTGTTTGTGATGCTGAGAAGGTAATACGGAGGATGAACATTAGCAGAATATAGAGGAGAAATGAAATGGTGCCTTGACTAGTGTCCCAGTTTCATTAACTTTTCATATACACTATGACACAGTTATTGCTTATTATCCATGTGATGTAGTAGTTCATGACATCACGTGGCTTAATTTCTTAAAGATTGAGAATTTTAAACCACTAATTCTATCCATGTGAAGTAGTAGTTCATAGAAGTAATGGTAATAGTTTGTGGTGCGCAGGGTTTGCTTGAGTTTGGTGAAGATGGAGTAACTGTTCTTGCATCTCATATCAACGACAACAAAATAAGGTATGGGGGTATAAGTCATGTTATGATCATCATATCTTGCCGTTTAATGGTTAAGGCTTGGGGATATGATAATCTAGGGTAGGTCTCTGTTATATTATCAGATGGTAAGGCCCTTGAATGATCACCAACTGCATACTTAGACCACGAATGGTGTTTGTGGTTGTGCCGTAAATTCTTCTATCATGTGATAAGGTGAAGGAAATTTTCTCTGCTGAAATAATTACTACCTCTTAAGCCATGAAAGACTCAAGTTAGATTAACTGATATTACTTTTTCTACCACAAGAAAAAATAATAATAAATTCCCTTGGTCCATTGGAGGTTGTCCCGGGAGTTAAACTTCAGGACCCCTTGTTAGTTGAGGTGCGCTGGAGATGCACATAAGCTGACTCTGGTATGTGTGCAGTCTACAAGAACCACACCCTACTGTATAATTAAATTTAGATGAGAAAACGGACATGCATGCGCAAGTCTCGCGACATTTCTTTTGTCCTCGTACAGAATAAAGGCCATAGCAGTATTGATGAAAAGCCTTTCAACCCGGAAAAGAAGACTTGTGGCACTTGGTTAAGTAAGGGAGTCTTTCTGTTGGGACCAATTTCTACTGATGTAATATGGTTTGGTAGTATATGAAACTGATTCATGACTGTTGTAATCAAGTACTTATCCAGTCTGTTTTGACATTATTTTGGATTTTTCCTTGTTTTGTCACTGGCAAGTTAGCCAGCAGTAAATATCAATCCCCTTGAAAATCTATTATGAATATCAGGTTCAGCGTTCGTCATGTTAAAATTCCAATTTTGTCAAAGAGATTTCAAATTACTTTTCACATGCTTGGGATTATCCGTGGACATAAAAATATCAGATTCCGTTCTTGTGTTGTTAATTAGGTTTGCAGATGATGTGATTGAAGCACCAGATGGAAGCTTATACTTCAGTATCGCAAGCACCAAATTTGGACTTCACGATTGGTACTTTGATGTGCTCGAGGCAAAGCCTCATGGGCAGCTTCTCAAATATGATCCCGCATTGAATGAGACATCGATAGTGCTCGATGGCCTTTGTTTTGCAAATGGTGTCGCGCTTTCTGCTGACCAAGATTATTTGGTTGTCTGCGAAACTTGGAAGTAAGTGAAATTTGTTAGAAAAAAACCTTTGACAGATGGAAAAAAAACTGGATGATGCAAGGCTATAGTCACTTGCAGATAAGTAGTGCTTGCTTCTTGAATTGTTGGTATGGTAACATATTACTCCCTCCATCCACATTTAGTTTCAATATTCTGGATTCAACAAATGATCTTCTTGTCTTTTTGTAAATTTCTTTGTTCTTGATGGTTTTTTCAATATTTTATTACCTGAACGAAATGACATCTTTTGATGGGTAAAAATGAATATGAAGTTTTCCATGAAAGTACTTTCTTTGATTCGATTAGAAGGGAAAGGCTGCAGATGGGGACAGAGGCAGTTCTTTCTAATATCTTGCCTTTTCTGTTTGTTGGTCAGATTTAGGTGCCTAAAGTATTGGCTAAGTGGGGAAGGCAAAGGAAAAACAGAGATTTTTGTGGACAACCTTCCAGGTGGACCTGATAACATCAAACTTGCACCCGATGGATCATTTTGGATTGCTCTGGTTCAGGTATTAAACACCAAAACACAACTATGATAGATGACCGAAAAACCCGCTTTCAAATATTTCATATTAAAACTCGACAATCTTACAATTCTCATGGCATCTACCTGGAGCTAACTTCCTGCGGGTTGTCGTTTGCAGTTAACCACTGGGGGGTTGGAATATGTTCACACTTCCAAGGCATTGAAGCATTTGGTTGCAACATTTCCCAAATTGTTAGAGCGAGTGAAAGGCATGCATACGAAAGCAACTGTAGTAAACGTGGCTACCGACGGGAAGATAATCAGGAGTTTTGATGATCCCGATGGAGACGTGATGTCGTTTGTGACTTCGGCCCTGGAGTTTGAGGACCATCTCTACTTGGGAAGTCTGAATTCCAACTTTATTGGGAAACTGCCACTGAATGGTGCAAAATACTCTAGTACCGAATGAGAAGAGGAAGAACAATACAAAGGATGAATGAAGGGATTTGTATACAATTATATTTCTTCTGTTTCCTATAATAATCTCCTGACTATTATCTTGTGATACGAGGAACAGTTGAATCTGCAACATATTTTTCATACTTGAATGGTCCGAAAGCACATTCGTGGGAACTCTATCTTCTTTTCTTCCAAAATCCGCAATCAATTATAGCATATTTGATGATTCCATATAGGAAGGTGGAAAATTGATTAAGCGCCTTGAGGTAGCTAGTTTGTGGTCGATCAGCTCACTTTTTTTTTTTATCGGCAAAGATGAAATTATTAAAAAACGGAGAATAGGAAAGGGAATCCAAGAAAAAGTTGGATGAACATCACAAGGGCAAAAGCCCGAAAACACCCTAGTGTCTACGGGGTCCACAACGAAATTATCAATAAAGCCCAACCCATACCCAATGATGTTACTTATAGCACTTAATGATGTTACTGAGAAAATCAATGGCCCTATAATTCCAAAATAAGTCATTGTGCGTTTTAAATAAGCCAGCTTTTTGGCTTATTCAGCAATCCTAAAACATTAAAGTACGCAGATTTGTGCAAATTTTTTTACTTGGATGGATTATGGGGCTTTGAGGTGTTTTCTTACTTGGTGGTGAGGTGTCGACCAAAGGTAAATCAAACACAAGTTGTTATAGAAGTGTATAGCCAGATTTCTCAAACACCAACCAAACAGCAAGAATTTTCTTTGTCCTCAGCAAAGGAAAGATTTTATTAATCAATGCAAAAAGATTACAAAGATTAATAGGAAGGCGGACAGCGATGGCATCACTACCAAAGACCTTAGTCACAACTAGGTTGGCACCAAGGCATGGACAATCATATGCCACCCGCCACCCCAAAAGAAAGAGATCTCTCGCCAACCAAAAGGAAAATACAAAAGTACGAAGCAAACAAAATAGATACATCAAAACAAAACCCTAGCCCACGTAGCCATAGGAACACTGAGACAAATATCCTTGCGAAATTAGCACCTGAAGCAGATTTTGTAGCAGCAAACATCCCCGGTAGGTCATAGCACCAAAATAGACACCAAAGCCAGCAGACCATAAAGATTGAGCCCCTAATCGTAAACCACATTTTACTCCCCAATCCAAATAGCATAATAATGTAAGCTTCCAAAATCAGATTCTTCTACTGTCTAAAATCACAAAAAACAATGATCTACTTACACTAGTTTTCTATACATTGGCGAGTAGAAGGGACTACAACCCAAGTAAAATAGGAGCATAGGACAAGGCCTGTGAGAGGCTTACAAAGACGAGCCTGAAGTGGGGCAACAATAACCAAGGCTTAATCATCCAATTCACTGAAAGAATCATATCTCAAGTCTCAACACAACTGTTGGGATGAGTTGTTTGAGGAAACGCAGTTCATGAGTAATCATACAAATATATATCTAGCCAATTAAATTTAAACTGTCTACATACTAACTAATAGACAAGTTTTCAAGCATTCCACATTTCAGCCAAAAATATAAGCAACAAGAAAAGAAGCTGAGAACTAAAGATAAGCTTAGTAAATTGGGAGTTATTCCATCTGCATTAGCTGTTTGCTCCTTCTGCCATCAAGAACCAAAATATATACTTCACGTCTACTTTCTCTGCTCCTACTCTAGGCACATTTGGCGGCAGGTTTATCATCTAAGTGTATTTATGAACCACCACAAAATTGGATTGCTGAATTCTCGTAGCTCATTCGAAAATCTAGAGGTAAATTATTTGGCAACTTAGTAGAAAGCTTGCTTGGGCATATATGATATAACAGATTTGGCAAGAAAGGAACTATACAGTTTTTCAAGGTATTCATCGACCTTTTCTACTGTTTTACGTAAGAGTCGACATCCATCTTAGAAGCTCCCAATTTTTATCTATAAAGCAAACTCCTCTTAACACCATGCTTTGTAGCTGTTGGAAAATCCCCAAGGAAACTTAGTTACACCAGACCAGACTTAATCATCAATTTTATCTAAATAATATTGTCTCAAACACAACTCTTGGTATTAGTTGTTTGAGGAAACTTAGTTACACCAAACCAGACTGACGTATACGTTCCTGGCCAAACTAGCCTCTCGTCTAATGTCATGATTCCAATATGGGTGTCTTACCATGAGATTCATGGCTGTATGAGTAACCATAAAAACATACAACTGGCCAACTAAATTTAAACTAACTACGTGGTAACTAATCTCTACATTTTCAAGCATTCCTCATTTCAACCAAACATATTCACAAGAATCACAACCACAAACATGGATTTACCCTACAAACATGCAAGTGTTTTTTCATGATTACTGGATGTAACATGCTCACCAAAAGTTGCACGATTTCGACAACACATTACTGGATGTAACATCCTCTGTATTTTTTCCCCATCTCTAGATATGGGGGGGATCAAAATCCAATCTCCGTAATAGAGATGGATTTAAAGATGCATGGGAGTGCTTTTCAAATGTTAATACAAAGATATAAAGTGTTGTTTGGAGTTGCTTTTAAGCAGGATCATCTTCTTCCTTCATGCTTTGGGAGTGACTAATCGTTTCTGTATCATGTAATTATTACAGTTGGTTGATGACTTGGAAAGAATTAAAACTGTGTTGGAAGAAGAAACTGGACGAGTAGCTAGCTTGAGTAGCTGGGCGGAAGCTGCCAGAATGGACAAGAAGATATTACTTCGGCATTTGCGTTCCGATTGGTATTGTAAGGACGCGCTGCTGAGAAGTGCACACTCCCTGGTTCTGTACCTTGCGAGAAACTACAGGGGATTTGGCTTGGCCTTTGAAGATATAATTCAGGTTCGTCAAATATACTTTTATGTGGTCTTACTTCTTTTTATTTTTATTTTCATTCACTTTTTCAGTTTGACTTACTGGCATGATTCTTTAACCTAAATATTAGGATTACGTTTGAGCGATTGCATTTGAATACCACATTTGGGTATTACCTGTTGTGGTGCCTTACATGCCACTAAACATATAATCTGATGGCCTAGCCACCCAGAAAAAAAAATCAAGATGTGTTTTATTTATTCTCTTACTGAAAATGAAGGGAGAGCCCCATTTTCACTCATTTCCCAAGGATAGTTTCTAGCTTTCAAATCTATCTCTGTGCTGTTAGTGAAGCTTTTACTCGAATTTTGTACTTAAATCTGATTTTGCACATTGGAGTGTTTCACATCAAATGAAGCCTCTTACTTGTACCTAACGTGGAAAGATGAAAGAACAAAATGCTGAGGGAAACAGGTTGAAATTTTGAAATAGCATTAGAGGAAGCTTCTCTCCCACCGTCCATTTTACTTGCCCTTCATTTTCTGTTCAGAACCAAAGAAAGTAAAATAATTAATGTATTCAATCCCCAAGTTCCAAATTGAGTGTTAAAATAATTAACCTATGATTCCAGATTTGAAGTTTACCTTACATAACATTATACAGGAAGGGAAATTTGGTTTGTTGCAAGGTGCAATGAGGTTTGACCACACAAGGGGATACAAATTCTCAACTTATGTTCAGTACTGGATAAGGAGGTCAATGTCAAGATTTGTAGAACAGCATTCTAGGGGGATTCAAATTCCGGTATATACTTTCCACCTTCAGTATCTACAGATCCAGCAGGGTTTTAGCACCAGCAGTATATATATATATATGTAGCAACTCTACACAACCTTAATGGAACTCTCAATGCTAGCTTACAATCAAAACATGGCAAAGAAAATAATAAATACGGTAAATCAGTAGTGAAATGGTGACATGAAAATGCCTATGAACTGTAACTAATCACTCTTTCTATTTCAGAAGAACACCTAGACAACAAAACCAAGAATCATTAATCCCCAATAATGCCTATGAACTATGCAGCCTCATCTCGGATAGTTATTAATAGAGTCTTCAATGCCTTATTTGACTTTTGATCTGGGCAACGAAAGCAGGTAACCTGCAATTAAGCATAACTAAGAAGCAAATGTTATCAACTACCTAATCAGTCTCTTTGTGGCTTGGTTAGGGAAAAAGCTTTGAAAGCTTCTCTTATGGATGCATCCAAGTTTCTCATTTTAGTGCTCTTGTGACTTTGATTATTACAAATATAAGAAGAAATACATGCAAATTTGGAGCCAATCACCCAAACAAATTTGCTTTCTTTTTCTCGGTCAAGATACGGCTTTCTTGAACCTTTTGAATCGAGCTCGTACCTAAAGATGCACACAATAACACATCAGATAAAACAAGGGGATTCAAACTCCAGATACCTAGTACAGTCAACTAGAACAACATGAAGGTTGAATAAAACAATTCAATTCAATGGAATGGGTAACATGTAGAGCAAAAACCCATATCTACAGCAGAATCATCCGTAAAATGACTATCCTTTTAGGTTGTTCCAAAAATAGACTGGGGCGCACGCCTGTACCCTAGAATCGGAAGTGATCCCATGTTTAATAACACGTCGAGACAGTGAAGATCCATTTTATGTAAGAGCTTTCAATTTTACAAGATATAAATGTTAAAAATGTGCCAATAGAACATTTCATGCATAATATTGGAGGTTAACAGGTGTTGGAGAGTAAACTCTGATAGAAAATCGCAAAATATTTGTTAGGTGAATGTTCGTTGATATGGGAGGATGTATCTCATAGTATTGCCTAGTGTCAAGTGTTCGGCAGGGGTACTTCATGCATTTAGAGCCTTTATTGCCTGTGTAGCAGCTTATGAAGAAAATAGAGATTCAAAGTAGCATGCCATGTGATTCCAAGACCAGCATTATTGGCTTTCATCAATAAGTGAAAACAAGTAACCTAAACAGTGTCACTCCTTGTTCAGGATTTTGGGAACTTTGATAAATGGCTCCTCGTAATTTGGCACAGCGGATATCATGGCCTCCCTGGAACAAAGTCGAACAGAGATTGACTAAAAGTACAGCAAAATTTATCAAACATTAGATACAACCAGGAAGTAGACAGTTGAAATCCCTTTACCGGTTCTCAAATGTTTCAGGCAAATCATCACGAAAATTTCCACCTTCAGTATCTACAAATCCAACAGGGTTTTAGCACCAGCAATATATATATAGCAACTCTACACAACCTTAATGGAACTCTCAATGCTAGCTTACAATCAAAACATGGCAAAGAAAATAACAAATACGGTAATGCAGTAGTGAAATGGTGACATGAAAATGTTAGATGATAGGAAATAAATTTCCTAACTGTAACTAATCACTCTTTCTAATTTCAGAAGAACACCTAGACAACAAAACCAAGAATCATTAATCCCAATAATGCCTATGAACTATGCAGCCTCATCTCGGATAGTTATTAATAGAGTCTTCAATGCCTTATTTGACTTTTGATCTGGGCAACGAAAGCAAGTAACCTGCAATTAAGCATAACTAAGAAGCAAATGTTATCAACTACCTAATCAGTCTCTTTGTGGCTTGGTTAGGGAAAAAACTTTGAAAGCTTCTCTTATGGATGCATCCAAGTTTCTCATTTTAGTGCTCTTGTGACTTTGATTTGGCTATATATGTCAGTGCGAGCCAGAACCCAGCTCACATACCGCTTTAGTAAGCGAACAACCAACACTTGGAACCCACTACAGTCCCAGGAGGTGAAGGCCGACACTCGAGGTGCCATACTACGTGTCAATCCCAACGATCAAATGTAGAAAGAGAACATCCATCAACAAGCACCTTGCCTTTTTTTCAGGTAGCTTTTTGCTAGTGGGGAGAGGAAGGGGCTCGACTTAAAAGAAGAGGATGGAAGTTAGAAGTAGGCCAGCTGATCAGATAGTAGGAACAGTCCAGGGAGGGGTGGGAACTTGTATCTTATCAAGTGGACTTATTAAGGACATCTTAGCAGAAATTATTTGCATGACTAAATAATTAGTATCCGACAACAGCAAGTTCTTCTTTCAGTGTTCCACCCACCTGCCCTAATGGCTGGCTGAATACTCTGGAGATCAACTGCTTGAAGTTGTCCAAACCTGTCATAAAGCAGAATATGAAGCGAAATGAGGACAACGTACAAATTCATTGATAATTTGATATCAACCTCGCGAAACAGCCACAAAGGTCAGGATGGGGTCAACAAAGTGCAGCAGGAAAAATGAATTCATTCACCATATTTTACAAAACAGCTTAAAAAGCATTACTTTCAATAAAAACCAAAATTTTGAAGAACTTAAGCATACCCCATTACCCATCAAATCTTTGAAGTTTTACTAATCACCCTATCCCAGTGCAGCTTAGGGATAAACATTTCTTGGTAAACAGCTATTATCCCTTAATACGTAAACAAAAGAAAGGAATGACTAATTTTGTTGGTTCATCCAATAGTAACCCTACAGAAAACAAGTAGACGTCATGATTCAGCTTGACAGTTCCAAGACAAAACAGAAAAAGCAATCCAATGAAAAAATAACTCCAATACTCATCAAAATTTTAGATCTTCATTATTTTTAGAAAAAAGAAAAAACTACTCCAATCAAAGAATGAAGCGTCTAATCTTACATTTGAACAAACTTTCCACTTGTCGCAGGTTTGGCACTTTAAAAAGTGGAGTATCAAGTCGTCAGTGAAAGTATTTATGACCGGATTGAGTTGAGTAAAATTACATCTGTCCGGAAACCTTAAAAGTTAAAAACAACAAAATGTTACTTTTTGCTAAATTTCACAAACTTGTTGCTTACTCGAGTTGAGCTAATTCAAATCATATGGTTTAAATTTGAAAATCAACACTACGGAAACAGAAACATATAGTTTACAATATTTCCTAAATTTCATCCGACTCAACTAATTGAGGGCTTTTTTCGTCATATGTTAGAAGAAACTACACTATCCAATCCCAGACCAACTCATCAACAAGGATATCAATTAATTGAGGTAGCTCGGATACAATATCAAAAAAAAAAAACTGAGCAAACACCTACAGTTCACAGAAGAACCATATTACAGACACGCGCACACACCACACAACATACACACGCACGCAGAGAGAGAGAGAGAGAGAGAGAGAGAGAGAGAGAGGTGTACCAATCTACCACTTTTTGGATTTTTGGAGCAAATTCTTCAACCTACAAAACAAAGATATATTGAAGGATATGTGAAGAAATATATGCAATATTTGGCTGCATTAAGACGCATACATGTGTACGTGTGCGCGCGCGCACGCGCACGCATGGACATGTAATTTTTTGTAATATGAAATGGGTATTTCTCCATACTTCACGAGGAGTGAGAGAGATACGAGCGTTTTCGGCCAATCGAGGCAAATCGGGGGGCTCAAGGCCAGACCGAACCGAGTAGCTTCGGACCCTGTTCTGGAAATTAAGCGATTTTGAGAAAAAGCTGCTGTTGAAATTGAGGTCCGTTGTCCTTGGTGGTGTTGCTCTGAGAAGAAGCAAAGCTCGGCTTCCCATTCTACATGTGCACCAATAAATAGCAATTTTAGCTCCTCAACAATCTAAAAATGCATTTTAAACTAGACACTTTTTCTTCCCAAACTCCACCAATACTCTCTAATTTACCTATTGCCTATTACTGTAAAACATTAATTCTTCCATTCTTTGCCTTTATCTTTTTCTGGGGAACAGAGAGAAAGAGAGAACGGGATCGGAGAGAGAGAGAGAGAGAGACTTGGCCGGAGGAGAGATCAGTCGTCCTCGGCTATGCTACGCGAATCCCTTGTTTTGGGCGGCGACGAAGAAGAAGAGGTAAGAGGCGTACCTTGTTTCGTCGATGTGCGGAAGCAGATATGGTCGACGCAGTCGCCGCTGCAGAACGACGTGCAGTTCGGTGGGTTTTTTTTTTTTTTTTTCTGGCTTTAGGGTTTTTTTTTAAAAGAGCGGCCATGGTTTGTTTTAAAAGTACAAACAATGATTTGTTTTTCTCTTAAAGCTGGGTTTGTATGTTGTAACTTACTTATTCTTTATTATTAAATAAATGATAGTTCATAATGTATTTTGATAATTAATATTTGTTCAAAATATGACGGGTATTAATTATTAAAATATATTTTTATTGTCATTTTCCCTCAATAAACATAATTAAAGTAGATTTTACAATAGAAAAAATGGGCCTACACTAGCTTTGGGAGCCGCAATTCGCAGCCCTTTATTTTCTTCCATAGCCCGTTAAAAATTTTCAATTATACTCGACAGTTAGTTATCGAAATTGAGATATATTTTCAGCATCCAATTACCGAAATATAATATTTTTTCAACAGCTATTTACCGAAAATGCATGTTCGGCAGTTGTTTACCGAAAGTTGAACATATTTTCGACATGTAGTTACTGAAATATAATCTTCGTTTCAACAGCTATTTACCGAAATGTTATTTATGATTTTCAACAACCATTTACCGAAATATAGTAGGCTATGAGAGAAAATAAAGGGCTGCGAATAGCAACGCCCCTAGCTTTTTGATGGGCTTCGTTATTTTGTTTATGTATTCAGCCAAATTACAGTTTCAAGACCTTATGTTTTAATTTATTACTCTATAGAAGCCTTAATCCCTTGCCTTTATTCGTAAATTGTGATATACTACTTGTGATATAAAAAAGAAGCATACAAAAACTATCTAAAAGGCTGACATAAAATACATATTTTCTGTATAATATAATTAAAAAATATGGAAAGTATCAAAAATAAAAAAATAAAAGATATGGTATTATTTAAAAAATTTATAAAATAAAATATACCTAGCCTCTCCCAATCTTAAGAGCTTATGGGTACCTCCACTCCCAGGCTCTCCCGCGCCTTCTTCCGCTTCATGCAACTAAGCTAAGTCCCGTTCAACATCAAGCGCTTCAGGCCCCCTATGCCAGCGAATGGTCTCGAAGAAAGGGACCTGATTAAAGTTGTAGGGGTTGAGTTTTCTCAGCTTTTCAATGGAGTCAGTCTTGGTATAATTACCAAGTTTAGGGACACCGATGGAGATACCACCGGGGTGTATAATAATGTAGCGTGTAATGCACTGTTGTTTTTGTACTTTGGGAGTGTAACGGCGGAGTCGATTTGATATACGAAATTAAATGCAGAATAAGATATTATTATTAATGCAATGTGTATTGTTGTTTACATTTCCGTAGAGAAAGAGAGGGAGAAAAAGGTCGAGGTTGTCAGTCTCGCTTTCACGACGAGAGATTGAAGAAGATTTTAGGGCCTGGGCTTCTGGGTTTGATTAGGCAATGCTTCGCCGATTGATGATGCTTGGAGTTAACATGGATGCCAGTGGCCCCTCTCTCTCTCTCTGTTGTTCAATTTTTGTGAAAGGCGAACCCTTATGCTCGATTGGATGGTGTATACGATAGGTGTATTACACCAAGATGAGAGGTGATGGGATTGATTTTGAACCGTTTGCCATCTATTTTTCACCCTGTATTAACTCATCCCTGCTTCACCAATAAAAAAAACGAAAACACTATAGTCACCGACCGGGAGGGTTGGTGACCGGCCACCGACCCTGTGTGGGGTCCATTCCGGGCCCCGCACGAATGATCCGAGCCGCTCAATAATTTTAAAAAAAAAATCGAGTGGGCTACGTGTGAAATAAGCTCAATCCGATGTGTGTATGTGCTCGATCCAAGCTGTTCTAAAATCAGATGATCCGAGCCGTTCAAAAATAAAAGTTTGGAACGAGCACGTACACGCATTGGATTGAGCTTATTTCTCACGTAGCCCACACGATTTTTTTTTTAAATTATTGAGCGGCTCGGATCATTCGTGCGGGGCTCGGAGTGGACCCCACACGCGGTCGGTGGCCGGTCACCAACCCCAAGGTCGGTGACTGTAGCACTGCTGTAAAAAAAAAAGGCTCTCGGGGGGATTTCATAGCCCGCTGGAGGGTATTTCGGAGATTTCGTTGCCTATAAATAGCTCATCAGCTTCGCAAATTAGGGTTTCAAGGAAAGAGAGCGCCTCAATCATCTCTGACTGCCTGTGTGATCTGTTCCTGTTGAACCTGTCAGCAGAAGAGAGAGAGAGAGAGAGAGAGAGAGAGAGAGAGAGAGAGAGAGAATGGGTCACTCGAACATCTGGAACGCGCATCCCAAGAACTACGGCCCTGGATCGCGTACTTGGTCAGTTTCCATTTCTTGATTTTCGATTTTTCACTTTCTTGCTTCATATATAGGTTTTTCTTTATCAGTTTTGGTGTGATGTATGTCATGGATGGCTTAGGTGTCTAGACAAAAGTGCTTGTGGTCTGGATAAGTAATTCACGCAGCTGTGAGGTGAAAGTTCTTGGAAGTAATTACAGCCCCTTTGGATTGAGTGATTTGGTGAGAAAATAAAGGACTAGAGTTTCTCTCCAAATTACTCGTTTTGATTGAACAATTTGGTGAGAAATGGAAAGAGAAGTATCGAAATGAATTTTTTTGATTAGCCCCTTTTTTCTCTCACCATTTCTCACAATCCGATTTATAGTGTGTTAATATGATTCATTCGATTTAAAGGTATCTTAAGTGATTGATTAGGGTTTTGGTAACTGAAGTTCTTTAGGGCCTGGTTGGCTCGCATTTCTGTAGGCAAGTGTGATTTTCATGCGAAGCTAAAAGCAGAATTGTGTTTCAAAGCATGAAAATTTGCTATTTGTTCTGACCCGACCCTAACTAAACGTAGTTCGCGCGCGTGTGAGAGAGAGAGAGAGTCTTTAGAACACATCCCAACCTACTAAATTACTAGAGAACGAGGATTGAGAGTGCGATCCCAGTGCGAGGATTGAGAGGGGGATCGCAGGGCATTTTTTGAAAGATTATGTGACTAAGACCTGACCATCTCCTTACACCGGGACTTTCAAAGCGGTGGGCAACAGGGCCTGTTGTGGAGTGATTGGTTTGAGTTTATGTTACTAGGGAAAGCTACTACCTCAGTGAATTACATTTTGGTACAAACATTCCAAAACATTGTACTCTTCCATTCCAAAACGGTATATATAGCAATCCAAAGCGATCCCCGCAATTTTCCCAAAATATTTGACTTATTGAGGTAAAATTTTTAGAGAATGGAACTTTGGTGAGAGAAATTGTAAAGCTACGGTCAATTTGTCCCTAGAAATGTACTTTGCATGGATAATGTAGAAATGTATTATTGGATGTTTTATCCCTTGGAAGGGTAAGTTTTGATTTGTTATCTATAGAGTCTACCCCTAGCGTTCTACAATTTAGACACTTGGCGTACCACGTTCCCTTTCTGGTTCTTCGTACCGGTACGATCTGCGTTCCAAGTAACACAGGTCTGATTTTGTTTTTCTGTACTTTTTCCTCAAAGGAAATAATTAGGGTTTGAGAACCCTGTCTACCCATTCGTTGTCTTTGTTTGCTTTTGAACCATATAAGAATATGGAAGGAGGAGCATTTCTGCAGTTTTCGTTAAATGGTTACTTGGTTAGTATATGAGCAGATCATGATGATATTGATTTAGTTTATTAGTGTATGTTTTACTTTCATCATATTATGTACAACAATGTCGACAATAAGAGGATGAAAGCGTTAACTGTACCTGTGAATAGTTGAATTGTGTTGTCTGTGCTGAAATTGTTGGCATAATATCTGCCTTATGTTTTAAAGCATTCCACCTCTTGTTTTGTTTTTGGATGAGATTATCTCATGTACATTTTTTGGTGCGTGGCAGCCGGGTCTGTGGAAATCCTCATGGAATTATCAGGAAATATGGTCTCATGTGTTGTAGGCAATGCTTCAGGAGCAATGCCAAGGAAATTGGTTTCATCAAGGTTAGTTTTTGATAAGTGCAGGCAATTCTGCTTTGAACATGAGTCAAGACAAAGTAGCTTGGTTTGTTTAGAAGCCCTGGATTTATGCCCCACTTAAGTTTGGAAGTTTTGAAACTTTGTGATTTATGTATTTTGCATGTGTTGAACTTCACTATGGTAGTTTATGGCCAGCATTAAATTAATGCAAGTAATATGTGTGAAAGTTTTGAGATAGCTACAAATGAAGTGTTTGTCATTTTATATTGTTCCGCTTGGTTTCTAAAGTATTATTTGGTATATTGTTATGGCAATGGCTATAATTTTCCCAAGTGGTTTGGGAGAACTATGCTCCCAATTTTTTCCAACCATTGGATTGTATTAGTTGATCTCAACCATTGTTTGTTAAAACGTGTACGGTAAAAACTACCATAAACCGTGGTGAATAATTCCATACAGTATGGCAAGTGTGATCATAACAAATTGTAAAAACGTGTTTGATTAATAATGACAACTAAATTGAATCTTATTAATGGTAAGTATTGTGCTAAATAGTGTATGAGTTTTTTCAGTACTTTCATGTTAATTGTAACTGGAACAAACTAAAAACATGTTCTTCCTACGAATCACAACTAAATAGAATTCCAGTTACTAGTAATTATTACCCTAACCAGTAACCAGGTATATATTGCCTCATAGTATGATAAGTGTGACCACTGACCACAACAAATTGGAAATCCGCATCTTTGTGATCAAAGCATCTCAGTAGTAAGTGTAGTAATACAATATAGTAAGTGTTACCTTAGTAAATGGTATGTAATCCAGTTTTTGTGGGTAGTAATATTGTGACTTTTTGGCCTGAAAATTGTAAAACCATCTCGTTCTAGCAAATTCACCTTGCTTTTTTGTGGATGGTTTTGGTCTAACAGTTGTGATTTAGATATTTTTCAATCTAAAGGTCCATATTCAATGGGGGCATGGCAGAAATCTTACTGATGAAAATTTTGTTCTCTCTTCTTGCAGTACCGCTAAATGGGTGAAGCAAACCACAAATGGAGCTGAATAGGAGAACCACTCCTTAACTAGTGGATTCGTTATGACAAGTCTCTAGAACTTTTTAGTGCCCAGACATTTTGTTGGATGTAATAGATTCTAAGAGTTACCACTGTTTGGTGGTGTTGGACTTACATTGGGAGAAGTTGAATTTCTTGTGTTTGGTCTGGTATTTCCTTTATGTATGTTACATTTTGCAATGATACTGAACACACGATAGTTTACGTTCTAGCTGTTGGATATTGAGGTGATTTGCCCTAGACGTGGTGTGCGGTGCTGATTGACTAAGCTAGCAAAATTTGCTATATTTGATTTGCCGCATATTGTACGATCATTAATTTCTAAGAGCATCTCCATGCCCTGCCAAACCCCCAGCCATACCTATTTTGGGCACCCACTCCCATTTGAGCCCCCCAATGGCCGGCGAAATCCCTGCCAAAAAATGGCTCAGCCATTTCTTCGGCCAAATTTGGCTGGAGAAATGGCTGTGGCCAATTTATGTCATGGTTTCCCCCTCTTTTCAGCTACCAAATCAGGACTTCCCCAAAAACTTCCCATCCCAGATTCATTGGGCCAAAATATCTCCAAATTAAAAACCCTAAAAAATGGAAATCCTAACAAATTCGGAAATTTTGAGCTCCATTAGCTGGATTGTGAGCCAATCGAAGTGGCCAGAAACAACTATAGACGTAGCCGTCACTGGATTTATTGACAACTCTAGCCGCCTGAGAGAAAAATCGGTGGATGATTGACAGCTCTAGCTGCCTGAGAGAAAAATCGGTGGAGAGAACGATTGGTGTACAGAGAGACAAGTGTTGTGAGATGCCTTGGCGGCGGGGGGAGAGAGAGAGATGTGCTCGGCTGAGAACTGAGTGAACGGCAAATTTTGCCAAGGAAATAAGAACTGCAAATTTTTCTTGGTAGATAAAAATAAGGTAGAACTTAGAGGGTGATTAAAAAATTGTTAAAAATAATTATTAATTGCCAAATTTTGGCTCCCCCACCACTAGGGCAATTTAGCCAAATTATGGCCAAAAAAAACACCGTAGTCTGTAGCATGCCAAAATTTGGCTTTGGCATTCTCAAAATGGCACCAACTATTGGAGATGCTATGTGTAGGCCAAACATAAGCTTTGTTCATATTACAATCTGCCATTTTGAAAGATCAAATATGCATTCAAAACAGAAGAGAACAATCAGTAGCTGATCAAATACTCAGAGATCATATAAACAGGCACAAGTTCTCAACTGAGAGCCTTGTTCCAAGAAGTACAATTATCTTTCCGTTTGGGAAATGATTTTGCCACTCCCTTTTTTGTTAACGCAACTCCCCTGCAAGTGTGTTTTTGCACCAAAAATACACTTGCAGGGGAGTGGCGTTAACAAAAAAGGGAGTGACAAAATCAGCAGCCTTTCGTTTACGTTCGTTAAGTTTAATGAGCACCAAACCTTAGCGCAGATCAACTAAACGTCCCCCCTAACCATATCAAAGTACTTCCAAAGAAGAAGAATTCTTTCAATCAAAGTAGGTAGACCGCTCCCAAATGAAGATGCTTCTTCTCTTCTGAGTTGTCAATTGCCTTTTGTACAAAACCTTTGATGTCAAATGTGTCACTCCCTTTCTTTGTAACGACACCCTGGTCAAATAACACTGCTTGTTAGACTGAAATTTAGTTACCTTACTTATTTGCTAATCAATGCTAAGTAAATAAGAAGGGTAGTCCATACACACTGGCAAAGTTGCGTATTTTTTGGAAACCAACTCACAATGAGGAATAAGCAAATAACAACTTTTGAAACCAAAACCAGCAAATAAGCGAATGGAAAACGAACAAGCTGCCAATTACATTACGATATGACCTCCTTTTCATTTTGCCTTTGTGAGTATATTGTGTTTGCTTATGAGAGAGAGAGAGGCCCGACCTTTTCCGTGATGATACCACTGATCATATAAGCGGGGGTAACATCGAACGCTGGGTTCCAGACAGAGATTCCAGAGGCAGCAACTTGTTCTCCAAGCCCTCCACGTGAATGCAGCAATTCCTTAGCAGACCTTTCTTCTATGACAATTTCTTGCCCAGAAGAAAGGGCTAAATCGATGGACGTCAGTGGAGCAGCAACATAGAATGGAATACGGTGATGAATTGCCAGCACAGCAAGGCTGTATGTTCCTATCTTATTAGCAGTATCGCCTGCATTCAGATACAATGCATCACTCAATCTATACTAATACATCTGTACTTTCTTTTAGGTTTCGGTCACAATGTTCAATTTCTGATTTTTCTCAACCAGAAAAGGTCCAGCTTTATAAAAACAAGAATAAAGTTCACATATATTCCAGGCAGACTAGTAACTTAAAAAAGCAGATGGATCAATTAATGAACTGAAGTACCATTCACGGCCACACGATCTGCTCCAACAATGATAGCATTTATGCGTCCAGCTTTCATTAGTGCAGCTGCAGCTGAATCAGTGATAAGTGTTGCCGGGATATTATCATGCACCAACTCAAAAGCTGTCAATCTCGATCCCTGCAGCAAGTAGATTATATCAAAACATAGAAGGGTTTTTGTTAGGGAGAATATAAGCAAATCGTATCATGGCATGTATACGAGACACAATATACTAAACAACAGAGAGAGGGTGGCAACTGGCAACCTTTGGTGTCCTATTTTGAAAGCAATACCCAATAGAATTTTCAATAGCACAAGTCGGCGTTCTAATTAGTGAATCCCAAACTCTGTGTTTGGCTGTAATAGTTCATAGTCTGTTTCCTTTTATCTAGTAAAATGTTGATGAGCCTTCTTGACATTTGACTCTACATTTTTGAAATTCCACTTACCTAAAAAATCACATACATGTGGAATTTCACTGTATAATCAGTTTTTATCACAAATAAATGTTAAAAAGACAAGGTAATCAAGGCTTGACACCTATTATGAGATTAAACCAAGTAAACTCTTATCAGTATTGCGGCTGTTGCCTAGTCAAACTTTGCTTTGAAGCAACCACATCTTGTATTGTTTTATGCTGCACTTCAACGTAAAAAAATGACGGTAATGTCAGCAGGGATTTCTGATTGTAGAGGATATGAGACTGGGAGCTAAAATTAGATTATCAAACCAACATTCCTAACTTATTCTTCATTTAACTTGTACAATGTGTTTAGTCCAGATTCATACGCCTAGCCAAAGGTAGAGCCATCATACAAAACAGAGTACCTATGTCTAGAAGCCCGTATAGGAGTACCTATGTTGTATCTGAAATCATAAAACAGAGTGCCAATCTGAGCTGGTAGACTCAAGACCCTATCAAACACTCAAGGCAAACACTTCCTACTTCTGTTATTACGAGTTGCAGCCACTACAACATGTCTTCTGATAATATGGGCGTGAATTGTGACTTCAGGACTATAAGCGAGGCTGGCAGCACAAGTTTTGCAAGATGCTAAGAACAGAAACAAGTACAAGGGACACACTCACTTGATTGAATGGACGTGTTTCTGTGCAATATGCCCTCTCTAAAACTCCTTCAGCATGAAGTTCACGAATTACTCCAAGAGCAGTCCCATATCCCGCTGTAGCAAGACTACCAAATTGAAGTATAATGATAACAAGTTAGAAACATAGGGCCACAAACAATACGTGAGCCGTGCTCCTAGAGAAAGGGAGTACCTGCCGGTGTTGCAATGTGTCAGAATAGACAGCCTCTTGGAGTCTTCCAGCTGGTGCTGAAGAAAAATAGCTCCATAAGACCCGATTGCTTTATTGGAAGTTACATCATCCTTAAGCATTTGCTCAGCGGCTTCAATGTAGGCCTAACAGTAACAGAACTATGAGTGCACAGGAAGAGTATTACAGTGGGCCAAATTTCAGGTTCCATTGAAGCCAAATTTCCAAATAACCCACCATGGAACTAAAGAAGAGTAGATAGAAGTCATATATGCAGTAAAAACATAGAGTAATTTTGAAATTGGGCAATGTTGTTGTTTGCATTGTTCTTGGTTCACTGCCGCACAGCTTCCTTTTCGATTTAAGGTTCTTCTCACTTCTCCTCTTATTGAATCCTGGGAAGGGAAGACTTTGAAGAAATGTAATAATTGGCGCGGAGATTTTTCTTCTAATAAGATCAGGGATAGAGAAATTGGTTGCTAATCAGGCTAAATGTTGTAGGGACGCCCTCAGTGGATCTTCCTTTGCAGTTTTCAGAAAGATCATCGGAGAGGGTTCCAAGGATCCTACCAATTTGAGGTACCATCAATTACCAGAGAGAGTGAGCTGCTGTAACAACTTTATATAGTAGAATTGCAAGGGAATTAACAGTCGTTGATTACTAGAACTATGGATTACAATTGAAACACAAAAATCCGGACTGGGTAAATATCTGGTGTATATGTTTAGATGTATGTCCGAACAATACATAATTGACATGAAAATAACTTGACAAACACCCAAAAAGTTTGGCCTTTTCGCTTCTTTCTCCTGGGCTAATACAAGTACAATGAAACAATAAAAACAAGGTAACCAAATGAAAATAAAATGAAAGAGAACAAGAAAATAAGACTACAAAAAAAAAAAGAAAGAAAAAGAGATGAACTTATGAAGAAACTAAAAGAAAGAGACAACGCATCCACACACATGATCCTCATTCTTATAGTTATAGGTGAAAAAAAGAAGAATATATTCTGTGCCTGCAAACATGTATATCAGTTGAGCGGAAAACAAGCAATGGAGAAAATTGAGCAACATAGCTGTTATCTTGATGCGCGTGCTAAGTTGTAAATTGCAATGCATAACGTGCCCGTGCCCGATCAAAGAAATATTACATGCATCCTACTGCAACCTATAAAATATTTTAAATGTCATCGTCCCTGAAAACGAAAATGGGGAGTTAAGTGTCTAATATGTGACTATTTTAAGTATTTTCCTCTTATGCCACTATATTACAAGTAACCACAAAGGGATTTATCAAGTCAAAAGAGCAAATTGCTGACAAAAAGATCTCAGCAAGACAGCAAGAGAACATTAGTACCTGGAAAACCACACTTGCTTCTGAAGAAGTGGAAGCTGCCTTAGATATGACTTCTTTAAGTTTTATAGCGGCATCAGAAAGATTAACAGCAGTCGGCCGGCTGACAAAGTGTGAAAGACATCAGCTAATAATAAACACGAAAAAAAAAAACCCACCATCTTGGACTCTTAGCAAGCAGAGCATACAGTTTATGGCCGCACTAGTGTGGAATTAGAAAATTACCTTGAGACAAGATATTCTAATGCATTGGCGAGATAAGATGCTGCATCTTCAGAGGTCCCATTGAAAGTTTCCATGTTAGACACTTCAACAGCCAGAGAGAGTGCACCGGCTACAGCAATTGCAGGGGCCCCACGGACCACCATATCCCTTATTGCGCTCCTGAAACAACGGTGAAAGACAACTAGACCCACGAAATGCTTACAAAAGACATGACACATAAACCTGATGCGCAAATACTTCAAATGTCAATCAAGGGAAAGTGGTGAGCAACCACTGTGTCACTGTCCACAATGTGAACTTGACCTTAAACTATAATGTCAAGCAAGGTGTTAATGGCATGCATTTATCTTTGCTCGTTGAAAATGTTGCCTCAAGAAAAAATCTCAGAACAATCATCTTGGGCTTTTCCTTCTTCAGGAGTCAATTCTGTGAGATATATATGAATTACAGCAATCAAGGAACAGACAAATGACAAACTAACTCCCGCAACAAAGTCACAACTCATTTACTTACACAAATGTCATGGGAATTCAGGGGAGAGTATAACGTACAAGCGTGAAATTTTGTCAGAAACCTCAACCACATTCACACAATTACACAAAATAAAAGTGGCAGAGGAAATCTTCAGTCATTCCTTAGGTTCGAAATTAGCAGTGAAAAAAATAGTGTTATTGGAGATGTAACAATTATGTACCTTCAATATAAGTTTGGAAAAAAGGTGCCACCCTAACTGTAATCCTATTTTCTCCTTTAAAACAATAAATAAAGATCAAATGGGCACAAGAGTAACGGGAACTAACAAAGATAAATTTGATAAATCCAAAAATGATGAGAAGAATTAAGATGTAGTTTATACATGAAAACACTTCATCAGCTGATGCAAACAACAAACAAAGCGGCACTCAACTCTTTGTAAAGCAATACCTTTGTTACATAGTTCAATAGTTGATACAATGAATCTGGTATGAAAAAGTTTCGTATATCAAATATATCATGAGATAGAGTAAGAAATACTAAATTGATATGATAGAGAGCTGAATATATTACCATCCATCCACTGAATTTCGGATATCCATGTAAGTAGTTTCAAGAGGAAGCTTTCTCTGTTTACAAGAAAAAATAAACAACTTTTTAAGGATACGAAGGAGCGGTGATAAGCTCAAACAAAAAGGAGAAGCCATCAAAAGCCCTGAAATTGCCTTGCCAGGTATTATCTACGATGCAGATTTTCACAGTAGCATGCCAGAATTCCATATTTTTGCCTTTTTCCAATGAAATAAGTGATTTGATTTTCCTCAAAAAGCAACACAAGGACAACCGGGATTCCAATCATGAAGTACAAAAATGTTCCCATCAAAATTACATTATGTGGGAATCCGAAAGTCCTTCACCATGGTACCACCGGCAGAGATTCTGTGTCCTAGTAACCAAAGCAGTCCCAGAACCTCGTGTCCAAGTGAGGTCGCTCATCCCCACAAATAGCAAGCTCACCTCCACGGTGTCATTCTCCAATAGACCTTGCCAAACTCTTAAATCTCAGAGCTCCATGGGCTCACAACAAACTATCAAAGGCAACCTGAACAACATCGTAGGCAAGGAGCAGGGTCTAGATACCTCACTCGGGACCAAAAGAGGAATGTGATTCGAACGCCAGAAGAAAGGGTTTGCCAAGGAAGTTGAGACAGCCCTTAGTGACCTCTTCCTTGATCAGTCAGCAAGAGTAAGAGGGGCACCGACCAATAAATCTGACATCTCAGAATACCTATCATACATATTGTCAAGCAGCTTTATGATAAAATTTCCCACAAGCCAGCTCTGGCCCTAGGCCTTGCAGAGGAGGTTCTACCACCCAAACTGTTAAGACAACAAGGAGAGGCCACCAATCCTCGGGTGAGCTAGACCACTCCTCAAAGCCTCCGATACAAAGGGAGATCCAAGGATACAAACAAGCCTCAAATACACTATTTTACTCTCTGATTGACAACTCTCCACTGCTTTCCCTACCTCTCTTTCTAAGGCTGCTCGGAGCCCTATTCTCCTCCACCTCTAGGAGTCTCTAGCCATTGTAGTGCCCTCTACATTCCCAGAAGGCCACATCAAGTACGCTTCCAATACATACTAATACACAATTCTTATTGTTTATTGCTTATCGATTGGATTGATAAGTCAGTAGCTAAAGGTCTATGATTATTACTGGAGTACTTTTTTTTTAATTAAAGCAATAGTCAAGAGTGACCAAGCCAGTTGATTTGCAATTCCTTCGAATCAAATTGGTGACTTTGCTCAAGCCTGCCTCACTATACGTGTTCTTTTTTACTCTGTTTGTGTGTGTGTGTGTGTTTGTGTGTGGGGGGGGGGGGGGGGGGGGGGGGGGGGGGGGGGGAGGGCGTTGGTGGGGGGGCGTGGGGGGTGAGGCAGACTTATTTGGCTCTTGTTTCATAGTACTTATTAGATGATTTTATACATACACTTGTAGACAAATACACCGAGCAAGAAAAGACCTGATCGAGTAACTGAAGTGAACCGCGTTTGTAACGGATAGACTGAAGAGATGAACCATTTTCGAGTCCTTCTGCAGAATTCGTATTAGGTGCCATTTGATTGCAACCCTACAAGCATAATCAACCCATGGATCTCGTATACATGCACGCAATTAATCAACTGAAACATCAAAGTAACAGACTAACAGAGTATTATATACTAGCAATACCTCTCTCTGTGTGTGTGTGTGTGTGTGTGAGAGAGAGAGAGAGAGAGAGAGAGGAAAGCTACAGCGAATCTTGGGTCGTCGTCGTTGGTCGACGGGCCTTCCAGATCAATTTGAAGACGGTCGGTCTCACGTGTGCATTCAGATTCTCTAATGGAATGACATTTCGAGCATATCATGAGTACATACATCCCTTTTTCCTAGGAAAGTTATTGCTCGATGATGATGTCATTATTATGCTTGGGTTGATGCTTTTTTTTTGTAAATTGCTTTTCCCACCCCCCTGACACCACACCCCTCCCGGTCCCACGCCTTTTTTCCGTTTTTACCCTCCCTCAGCCCTTTTAATTACCTCTTTCCGCCATTTTAAATGGCCCTGGGCTGCAGGCCCTAAACGGCAACGTTTGGATTAAAATAAAATCTCACCATCAATTTGCAATCCTATGGAGCAAAAACGTAATTATGAGAGTCTTAGAGACAAAATTTGATTATGTCTCTTTAGAATAATATGATCAAAATGAAAAGATCTTCACACCCGTTCAAACGCATTAAAAATTGAAGTACTTAATTTTTTAACCATATTTTTTAATATATAAACGGTCTAAAAAAATTAAATGCTCAAATTTTCGCTCCGTTTAAATTGGTGCAAAGATCTTGTTATTCTGATTATATTGACAAGATCTTTACACTGATTCAAACGGAGTGAAAATTTAAGCACTTAATTTTTTTAGGCCGTTTATATATATTAAAAAATATGGTTAAAAAATTAAGTGGTTCAATTTTTAATGCGTTTGAATGGGTGTGAAGATTTTTTTATTCTGAACATATTATTTTAATTTATTTCTTTATTTAATTATTCATATCTTTTTAAGGCCTTTCAACAAAACATCCTAAGACTTATTTTTTAGTTCTAAGACTCTCTTAGAATGTCCATTGGAAGGCCTTGGAACCAAAAATTTATTACGACCATTTAAGATGAAATGATCAGAAAAATAACAACTTTGCACCGGTTCAAACGGATTGAAAATTGGAACACTTATTTTTGTAACTATATTTTTTAATCTATAAAAGAGAAAAAAAGGAGAAAAAAAATAGTCGGATAAACATGATCAATTGAAACACTTTTTTTTTCTCTCTCAATTACTTTAAAAAATCTAGAATTAGACTTGAACCTATTGTGTAAGAAAGAAAGAACAAATTTTTTAAATGTAAGAAATAATAGTTTGATTAATAACATGGATTGAAAATTAAAACACTTATTTTTTACAACGTTTATATATTAAAAAATAGTTAAAAAATAAGTGTATTAAAAAATTTACTACGACTATTTAGGATGAAATATTTAGAAATTGAAATACTTATTTTCGTAACTATATTTTTTAATCTATAAAGGACAAAAAAAGAAAAATAAAACAGTCGTATAAATATGATCAATTGAAACACTTTTTTTTTATAATTATTTTATAAAGTCTAGAATTAGACTTGAACCTATTATTAAAGAGAAAAAAAAAATTCAAACTAGAAAGAAAGAAAAATAAATAAAATGAAAAAAAAATCAAACCGGAAAGAAAAGGAAAAAAAAGAAAGAAAGAAAGAAACTGGAAAGAAAGAAAGAAAGAAAGAAAGAAAGAAAAGGAAGAGAGAGAGAGAGAGAGAGGCGGGGGGTAATTTAGGAAAAAGGGAGGTGGGGCCGGGAGGGGTGTGTGTCAGGGGAGGGGGGAATAGCAGCTCTCTTTTTTTTTTCCTCACCTCTTTCTCATTCCCCTTTTATCGCATAATTGTAGAGTTAACAGTGTCCTGGCTCAATAATTTTTTACTTTTTCCAAAAAATAAATATTTATTAATTTTGCGTTAATTTCTTTCAGGATCGGAGACTTCTCTCTACAAAAGAATCTATAAATATACGGAGAAAGCTATGGTACACGGGGTATACCGTATGTTTAAATTATGACAATTTGTGATTTTCATTATGCCGATTTTTTGGTTTTGTAATGCATATTTATGATTCTAGTTACGACTTGTACATTAAAATTTACCTGTTGAACAGGTCATTAGCAGGTTATTCATAATTAAAAAATATTGTTATTATGTAACCATAATTATTCGTACTGAAATCCATAATACTTGTACCCTAACCAAATATATGCGTACAATATCAAAAATTAAATAATGTTATTCACAAATGTTATAACAACATCATAAATTAGCATTATCTTACCACAATGAATCGTACCAAATTTTTTTTTACTCGTATAATATTCCGTAACAAAATCAAAATATGTTGTACCAGAATCAACAATTGTTATACTCAAGCCAAAAATATTTGTAAATTGCCACAAATTTTATAAAATAACCACAACTATTATGACAACACCTAAAATTGTCATTTTCTTAACACAAGGTGTCATATCAAAAGAATATATATTTAAATACCACAAATTATATAACAAACCATAATTATTATGACAATACCATAAATTAACGTTTTCTTACCACAATGTGTCGTACCAAAAGAAATTAATTAAAATATTCCGTAATAACACATGTCTAAAATACCACAAATTCAGTAATATAACCAAATTTGATATGACAACACCATAAATTGACGTTTTCATACCCACAACGTGTCGTATAAAAAAATTCAATCAGAATATTCAATTAACGATAGTTGTAATCAACAAAATATCATACCACAAATTCAGTAATATAACCAAATTTGTTATGACAACACCATAAATTGGAGTTTTCATACCCACAACGTGTCGTATAAAAAAAATTCAATTGAAATGCTCAGTTAATGATAGTTATTATTAGCAAAATACCATACTGCAAATTTAATAATATAACCAAATTTATTATGACAATACTATAAATTGGCGTTTTCATACCCACAACGTGTCATATAAAAAAATTCAATCAGAATATTCAGTAAACGAGAGTTATAATTGGCAAAATATAATACCACTAATTATCTTCAATTCCCGCCACATTATTTTTTTAAATTTTAAAATTTTCACCATATTATCTTAATTTTCGATTCCCTCCATTCTATTTTTTCAAATTCTTATTTGTTCCTACACAATACCTCAATAATTTAACTAAAAATGAAGTTCTCGTACAAAATTTTCATCTAAGAAATTCACCAAAAAGTAAGTACTATATTCAAATTTTTGAATACAACTACAATTTCCTCTCAAAATATTGTCTAAATCAAATTCTTTCTCTACGAAATTTAATTCAAAAAATAAAAATTCCTTCATGGAAAAATGAGAGGTCACTAAAAAAATAATTATCATACCGTCTCAAATGCATACACTTTCGACACTAAAATGGAGTACAAAAAAAATAAGTGTGAATATTAAAAAATAGAGTGTGAAAATTACTCCCCTTTTTGTAATTGGTGAAATTAATTATATTAATACCCAATCTTATTAATATTCAGGGCGGTGCACTTAACAATTGGCACTATATATTTGACGCATAGATCGGTGTCAAACCTTCACCCTATGCATACCAATCAAAATTTAATGGTGGTCCTTGGAACTAGGTCGTGGAAGTAAAATCGAAATAATTTTGTAAATTTATTGTCGTTGTACTTTCTTTCAAAAAAAATTATTATAGTCGATATGTTGATTTACACCAATGACATAGACTATAATATGATCTACAAGTGTAGGCCCTACACAAGGACGAAGGCATTTGAGGTCTCTGTCTTCTCAAATTTTTAGCCTGAAAATAAAATCCCTACATACAAGAAAATATTATATAATTAATAACCTTTAGAATTACAAATTCTTAATTGTGTACCGTAGTGATAAAGTGTTGGAGTTTGGACATTTATCTAAAAGATCTGGGGTTCATGTCTTACACCCTAGGTTCCTATTTTTTTTTAAAAGAATGTTGTTATTTTTTAGGACAAATTACATAGTTAGTCCTTAAAGACTCATACTTTAACAAATCTCGTCGTTCAATTTTAATACAATATTGAAATATAATAATGCACCATCTGAGCCCTATGTAATGTGTTTTTTTTTATTTTATTTTTTATTTTATCAAAATCGTCTATCTTTTACATAATATTAATTAGGTCATTCGTACCAATAATGAAATTGATGGCTTATAGCTAGACACTTAATTGGATGGAAAATATCATTCTATTATTCAATTTGCATGCCGATGATAAAGCTTTCTAAACCTGATTGAGACAAAAATTTACGTAGGTGACTTAATCAATAAACATAAAAAATTCAACGGATTTGATCGTCATTATTGTGTCACAGTCGCATGGCTACGTTACATTCAATTACAACAGAGAACTAGATTTCATACCAAATACTATAAATTGACTGTACAATCTAAATGTCATTAGTGAGTGTATTTTTAAAATGATCGATCAGGACTGTTAGGATGTTAAGTTATACAATATTTAATTTGTGATATTTTAGACATGTATTTTGCTTGGGTATAATAATTATTGATTGTGCTACGATATATTTTGGTCTTGTATCTAGTATCTTTTGATCGATTTCTTTTGGTACGACACATTGTGATAAGAAAATGTTAATTTTTTGTGTTCTCATAATAATTATGGTTATGTTATATAATTTGTAGTATTTTACACACGAGGGATAGGGAGAGAAAGTTAAGGAGGAGAGAATAACCTGTTACCTGCTAAGCCATTTTTTTATTTTATAAATTGATTTAATAAATGGGTGGTCCAGATTATTTACTTTGAAATCCAAGCGTATAAAATCATGATGCGTACGGTACACTCCCTAATAAGGGGTGTGTACCATAGGACTACCCTAAATATAAACAGTAAACTTTAAATTTTGAATAAAGACAAAATAGTCAAAAATATTTGTCTGTTTTAGATTATTTATGTCTTTAGTATTTTTTATAATATTTGAATTGAAACTTTTTAATGTTAAAATTTCTCTTGTCGGTATCCATAAGTCAAAAAAATAAAATAAATGAAGACAAGAATAATAATAAAAGATTGTTAAGCCAAATCACCCTTATTATAGGGCGCTGCTATTCGCAGTCCTCTATTTACTCCCATAGCCCGTTAAAAATTTTCAATTGTACTCGACAGTTAGTTACTGAAATTGAGATATATTTTCAGTATCCAATTACCGAAATATAATATTTTTTTCAACAGATGTTTACCGAAAATGCATGTTTGGCAGTTGTTTACTGAAAGTTGAACATATTTTCGACATGTAGTTACCGAAATATAATCTTGTTTTCAACAGCAATTTACCGAAATGTTATTTATGATTTTCAACAACCATTTACCGAAATGTAGTGGGCTACGGGAGAAAATAAAGGACTGCGAATAGCGGCGCCCTTATTATATTGTTCAGTTTTCTTTTGAGTAATTGTTTCAGACAGTTTAATAATTTACTCATAATCATAATGTAGGAAAAAAATTACTCATAACATTTTGTATGTCAGTAGAAAAATCAGGCTCAAAATTCCGACGTACCCAAAAGAAAAAAAAAAAGGAAAAATCAGGGCCGGTTCGAATTCATAAATAAATTTAGTTGGAACTTTGAACAGTTGGTAAAGAAGTAGAGGTATATTCCCCCTGCCATGAGAATAACACCTCTTAACTTTATTGAAAATCACAATGCATACCCTCGTACTCTTTGAAATCACAGTTACAACATTTGTCAAATAACTCAATTTAGCTCCGTTAAATATCCTATTGAAGTTACTAATAAATACCCTCAATGTTATTCCCATTTGCTATTCTCTCATCCCATTGATGGGTTGGAGACATATGAACAAAAAGTTGATGGGTTCTTGATTTCCGCATTATTTTCACATTATCAATAATGTACTTCATATTCTAATTAGACAAGTTGGGATGTTTGCCGGACTCGATGACACTGTAGTGCATTGGGGGTGCTATAAGGTTGTAGTGCAACCCTAACCATCCAAAAGGGTTTCTATGGGTCAGATTAAAAATAGTATCTTACATGTAAGATACTTGTCTTACACATAGGATTTTTTTGAAACCTCGGCCATTGATTGTAAATATGGAGAGCCGGGATGTGCATTACACTCTTGTAGTGCACCAAACAGGAATTTCAAGCTTGATATGTGCTGATTCACCATTATTGTTTGGTGAACTAACGGTTTCTTAAAATATGGATTGAAGAGTTGCTCATTTTACAATAATAACAAGGGAGTGCACTGCGATTTCACCGCAAGGGATATTTATTGTGATTTCAACAAAACAGAAGGGGTGTGAGTGGAATTTACCCAAAAACATTCCTTCCTCTTACACCTAAATAGAATACTATTTTATTTTATTGAGGTAAAAGGAACACTAAACAATTGAAAAGGTTTTAATAAGGCTGAAACTACTACTTAATTTGACTAAAATACTTAGGCGTGGCATGATGACAAAAGTGAGTAGTGAGTGGAGAAGTATTATTATAATATTAGAAATTACTAATAGGAGTAAGTGAGTAGTAAGTGGAGCGCAATTGGCCATGTGAGGTAATTATTTTGCTCATCAACATCATCTTTAAGAACTAATGGCATTCTCCATATTTAGGAATAATGTATAATAATGCGCGTGTTATTCCCGGGTTGGATTAAATAAATGCATTTTAAAATTACGAGAATATGAACCTGCCATTAAGAATATATGTCTGATGCTTATTTAAATAGAATCAGGACGGCAATGGATAATATAATTTAGCAGGGGCAGCAATCAACTGGAGTATTTGGATTTGGACCTACATGCAATTGTTGGGAGAAAAATCAGTCAACTTGTCTGCGACTAAAATTCCAACTATTAGTCATCCCCACAAAAATTAATTGCTCACTCTCTATCAAACCTTCAGCTACTTCATCAACTGTCCAATCTATTATTTGGAGTCATATGGGTGTTTGAGAGAGATATTTGTTTAGCTAATTAGGACAGCGATTGAGGTTGATATATTAGGTAAAATTTGAATCACCATAAACTTGTAACTCTTTATAAATTCCTTTTGCAATTATGTGAAAATTGTACCCACACAAAGAGGGTTTATGAAATTTCTTTTAAACAAATTGAGATCCCATAGACACTTATCGTGTTTTCTTTTTAAAATCTATTTTTTAGAATGGAAGCCCCAATCCCCTAATCGGCAATTCCTCATAAAAATTTGGTTATGTATCGACTAAAATATAAAATTTTGAATTTCGGTTGTTAGTCTCAGCCAATGACTTTTTTTATTTTCTTTTGGAGGATAGATTAATAGTAATCTAGTATGTCACTAAAAGACCATTTGCTTTGATATGTATAAGAGATAGTTGAGTACGTGAATGTGGAAGTTATTATTATCTTTCTCTTTTTTTTAAGAATGTGAAAGTTATCTATAGACAGTATTTTGTTATTCAAAATTGTGTGCGGATAAAACATTCTACGTTGTTATTTTTGGTCATCGTTAGCAAAACGGGAAATAAGTATTTATTTGAATTAAAATGTAATATATTACGAAAGAATGGTCTATCTCATAAAAGAAAAAAATAATTACTTTAGTGGAACCGGACATTATTATGTTAAACCTATAACAATTTCTCATTTAACGTGGGATTACTTTAATAAAATAAAACTCGTCAACATTGACCTCATTTTCCCCCAGATATTCCTTTTTTTTTTCATTAACGGTTTCCCCAAATATTCCATTCCGTGTTTTTCTCTACCGTCTCCCTCGTCCCTTCCGTACCGTCTCCAAGACATAGATACGTCCGCACATATATACCCTTCCATTACTATAATAATACCTGGCTTCCCTCCGACTCCGCCCGCTCTCTCTCTCTCTCTCTCTCTCTCTCTCTCTCTCTCTCTCAGTTCCACTGCTGAATAATGCGAAATTGCTAACACAACCATCGATTGTTTGCTGATAATTAACTGCTCCGAGATCTGAAGCGTTTTGGAGGCTCAATTTCAGGTACGTCGGCGGAGTTTAATTTTACAGACGGTATTAGATGCGTATCTTCCCATTTGAGGCATATCTGTACGTATGTGCATGTGATTATATTTTTTATTTGACTGGTTTGCTTCGTAGATGCATTTCGTTGGTCGCTTGTCGGTGTTGTTGAGATGATCAATAAAATGTAGCCCGTAGATTTGGCTCACCTGATCCGTAATTTGCTTGATCCGAAGATCAATTCATTCACTCTGCAAATATATTTAAGCAAATATGTATATGTAGATATACATGTTCAGATATATTACTCCTTCATATTCCAAAATGTAGTCTTGTTTTTTTTTTAAAAAAAAAAAAATTTCGGTCGTGAAATTGTATTAACATTGCTAATTTGAGTTTAGGATGCTGCAGCGGCTTCAGGCGCCTTCAAAATTTATTTGGCAATTTTTTGGGAAAAAAAATAATGTAAAAACTCACAATTAGATTGAACCACCAGAAACCATCTCGACAAGATAGTAATGAAATGGATATGTAGGTTCTGTTTGGATAGTAGGGAACTTTAATTTCAGCATCTGACCTTATTTTTAAACGAGATTAGCTCGAATTTTGACATAATAGTCTAGGAAGGGATTGGATATCGAGTTTGGAAGCTATCATGATTGCTTTGAAATAACTATTTACTTGGAGCGATCAGTTGTACAATGTGCCTCAATGGAATACATTCTTTTTACTTCTAATCCATTGTACCCTTTAGTTTCACAAGCCAACTGTATTTAAAGCCTCTTAGATGTCTATTGATAGTAAACGTCTTATCCCCTCATTTAGAATTCACATACATACAAGTGTAGCCTGTGCCATGGACTTTTCATAGTTTGGAGTAATTGGTTTAATCACTATTTGACATTATCCTCAGCAAGTCGTACAAAAATTTCATACTTTTTAAGTGCATGGCATGTGAGTTGGAGCTGATCTCCTTCCAACTGCTGCTATGTGCTAGTCTAAAACATTGACTTATACTGACGGATGCTCTCTGTATCAAGGATCTCTAATATTGAAAGCATCATAATTGTCGTGAACATACATATGTTCAGGTGCAAACATTCATAACCTACTTTTATACGGGGGCTATATCTGGCACTAGTTCAGTATATGCAAGTCAGGCTGTCAGGGCCAGACGAGGTTTTTTGTGTTGTTACATCTTCCATTATAGTGATCCTGAAAACGCTTTCACCTAACATGTTTTACAGATATATTTTGAGAGGAAGTCCGATTTCTATTATTAATGACATCTGGATGAGATCGGGTGTGTGCTTTATGCGCTTAAAGGATGAAAGGAGGTTTCTATGGACTGATGGGTAAACAGATCTCTCTCATCCTCATAGCTCTTGTCTGTTCAACCATTCTTATTTGGGCATGGGAGAAAACTCCTCTCCTCTCCCCCTTACTTCCACCTGAGGATCGCTTGTTGCAGCTGTCTCCAGGTTTGCGTGTAGTGGTTTTTTTTTTCTTTTCTATTTTACTGACATTGTCCCCAAGTATAGCCAAGTAATGTACTTTTAGTCTCTGCTAGTTTATTTTCAATATATTGCTTTTTAATTGTGTCAACAGAGACTTTGTTGCATGTTCCAACAGCTTCAAAACCACACATATCTTCAGTTACGGAAAAAGAGGTGGTAAATGAGCATCATGAAGAAATCTCTCCTGGAATTGAGAAGAGCAAAACAGACGTAATAGCAACGCCTTTTGAGGAGAAAGGAGATGTATCTGAGAGAGAAATGGCCAAGAAACAAGAAGAGAGAAAACATTCACCCGAAGTGGTTTCTGAGAACAACGTTCATGTTGAGGAGAGAGGTAGTGTTTTCATTCTGCAGCTTCTGCTTTTATTCAATGCAATGAAAAACTTCTGGAGTAGATGTTCCTATTGTGCATGTCTCGTTACACGAGTAGTCACCTGCAGGATCTCATTTAAGCGGATTTCATTTAAGCATCTGGTGAGATAGAGCTAGCTTTTCATTGTTGACTGGATCTTTAATTACCAACTATACAAGTGACGAGATCAGCATCCGTACATTGCGTTGAAGCAAAAATTAAATCCAGTCAGTTAACCATATTGAACAAATTGTAATAGTCATTGTACCTTTTGTTTGTGTCTAATTCTGAGTGACTAGAATGGCCCTAACCATGAACTCATGGCTGTGACAGAGGAAGAAGTTAATGACAATTTTGCTTTAGAAGGTGAACACCAAGCAAAAGGAAGTGCCAATGTAGAAGCACCAGTGGCTTCCGCAAATGCCAGCTCTTTTATTGGGGATAAAGTAACTCATGTGGAAAAGCAAGGTATCTTTGGCCCATGAGCTGTACTATTATGTTATATTTTTGGTCTTCCCTATGCTCTTAAACACTTCAAGAACTAAGGAGAAATCTACCAAAGATCAGAATCTCACGAGCAAGGATGGATATAAGCACAAGGCATTACCTTTGATCATTTTTTTGAATTATTTGGCTTCTTTATCTCGTATTTGATGTACTTCTCTGGTTCATTGTAGTCTTCTTGTGCAAATTAGACATCTCTTGCTTTTATGCTTCTTATTTGTCAAATTTATGACTGATCATAAGTTTAGGTTTTGTGGCTTTTTGCCAAAGCATGATCTTTGGTCGTAGTCATTAGTGTGTTAGTGTTGCTTGTGAACTAATTTTACAGGCCATTGTATTCTTTTGATGGTCAATTGTAGTAAGATCTTCAAGTAGTCTGTCCAAACACTATCATTTAGGATCTAGAATCTTATTTCATGTGGTGGTGCAGAAAGTCCCACAAGTACCATAAAATAAGCTGATTATAAACAAGTTATCAAAGAAAGAACAAATAGTTTAAAACTGGAAGAACAGGGTTTAGTTGCATCAAGGGACTCTGCAAAAAAGAAACTCTACAGCGAGGTAAGAAAATGAGAATTTGACTACACACGTGTCAAAGGAAGGTAGAATGCTCCTCTTGGTCAGAAGTTTTGTTACGTTTTTGGCAATCAAGACAATCTAGCCAGACTATTTTCTTCTAAGCATGGTGTAGTTGGCAGTATATTGCACATCACTTCAAGAAAATTGTCATCGATGGAAAAGCATTATGTTATTCAGATTTTAGAGTCTCCTACTGCACTGGTGATGTACCTTTGGTTGGTCATCAAAGCCAAGCCTTGAAAGGCGAATGGAGATATTGGCTTTTGGATGATCGGATTGGTGTGATATTTGTGTGCTTTATGTCAGGCATGGGGTGGCCCATCAGTTTGGTGTGCCACGTACATAGTGGTACTCCTGTCTGACAGGGGTAATTGATCAATTCCAAATTGCACTATTAATATGACTTTGTTTCTTATGGTTCTCTGAATATTTTGTTGAGTAGTACTGGTTAGTAATCAGAATGTTGTTTGCTTCCAATTTCAGCTTGTAACTATGCCAAAGGGAAATGGGTTGTAGATGATAGTCGGCCTTTGTATTCTGGGTTTGGTTGCAAGCAGTGGCTGTCAGCGATGTGGGCTTGCCGCTTGACACAGCGTACAGATTTTGCATATGAGAAATTGCGATGGCAGCCAAACAATTGTGCAATGGAAGAGTTTACAGCGTCAAATTTTTTGGAAAGGTACCTTTTTTTTTGTCTTGGTAAATTGACATATAGTTGGACAACATTTGTTAGGGTGGTTTGATTAGACTTCATAGTTTTGGACCAGTGCATTAAACACAACCAAACATATGCTTAAGAACCAGACACCCTTCTTCCTATTTATCCATTCTGGTCTTGTAACTAGGATTGAATCCTTTGTTTACAAATGACATAATATATCTATAGATTGAACGACTTAAACTTGTCTTGGCTTTTGGGTGAGGCATTGTTCAGGTTGCTCGACTGAAAGCGAGGTATTCATCATACATTCATAAAAGCTGGCAATACGGGCAATTAGTTATCTTGGCCTGGCGTTGCCCTATGTTTTAACTTCTGGGAAGTGAGATTTTTTTCCATTCGAGTCTACACAAGTTCTACTGGCGTTCTTTGGGACTAGAATGCCTTTTGAGATTTTTTCCCTTCCTTGTTGTGCAGCTGGTTGATATGGTGATTATTGCATTCTTTTTTCTTTTGTGTTGATATGTTCGATTTCATTGAAAGCTCAAACCAAAAGAATGGAATCCAGGGGGAAAACCCTGAGGAAAACAACAGCAGCCCAGCACCTCCACTACCTAACTATACAATAAGCAACAAAAGCCTAGAATAACTCATTTCTTTTTCGTCATGGATTTAGTCTCTTACTGTGTTGACTCTGGACATGATGAAATTACTTGATTGTGAGTCTGACAATTTCTTTCAGGATGCAGCACAAAACCATTGCCTTTGTTGGGGATTCATTGGGCCGACAGCAGTTTCAGTCTCTAATGTGCATGGCCACGGGTGGTAAAGAGATGGTTGATGTTCTTGATGTGGGGAAGGAGTATGGTCTTGTCAAGGCGAAGGGCTCTATACGCCCTGATGGGTGGGCTTATCGTTTCCCAAGGACCAATACTACCATCCTTTACTACTGGTCGGCAAGTCTTGCTGACTTGGAGCCACTTGACATCACAAACCGTTTAACAGATTATGCCATGCACCTTGATAGGCCGCCGGCATTTTTGCGGCATTTTCTTCCCAAATTTAACGTCTTGGTTCTCAATACAGGACATCATTGGAACAGAGGGAAGTTTAGGTCAAACCGATGGGTCATGCATGTGGGGGGTGTCCCTAACATTGACAGAAAAATTGCAGATATTGGAGGTGCAAAAAATTTCACAATTTACAGTATAGTCCACTGGGTGGACTCACAGCTTTTAAAATATCCAGGGTTGAAAGCATTTTACCGGACTATCTCCCCAAGGCATTTCTTCAATGGGGATTGGAATACTGGGGGTACTTGTGACAATACTACCCCATCCCTTAAGGAAGTTTTACAAGACGAGTCTAGTGATCCTGTTGCTGCTGGGGCGGTGAAGGGAACAAAGGTTACCCTTACGGACATAACAGCTTTATCTCAGCTGAGAGACGAGGGTCATATATCAAGGTACAGCATTAGGGCCACTCCGGGCATGCAGGATTGTTTGCATTGGTGCTTACCTGGAGTTCCAGATACATGGAATGAAATCCTTTTTGCGCAAGTTTAGTCCAATAAAACTGGTGTTGAGTGAAGATTTCTATTTACCATACTGCTAGAATTTTCATGGCTTGGTATAAAAAAGCAGACAAGCGCGATACCCATGTGGAGGATCAAGGGGAATAGAAGAGTAGGTGCCAACTGACGGAGTTGCTATTGGAGCTTGTGTACCAAATTTGATTGCGTTGACGTTGCTGTAATCAGGTATCAACCCTAGTTCTTTACGCCGTCATCCTAAGGTTCTCTGGTGAATGTAAGTTGGCTGTATTCTTTCACCTTTTCTTCATTTTGCACCATATGTTACTGCTTAGGGCGGCAAAAGAGAGGGGGAAATATTTGACATACAGAATTTTCGAGGAAGAAATAGCTTGTGCAGATTAGTAGCTAAAGATACGTCTCAGGCAGCCGAAATTTAAGCCCTGCTGCATTGACTTGTTGAGTTGTTTCTGCTTTTCCAATATCTGTACCGTATGGTGTTACATATTGATTAATATTTTGTGGCGATGGCTACAAAAATCTCTCCAGTCAGGTTTATTTTTTCTATAGCTCCCTTTTCTTATTCTTATTACGTGATCGTATTAATCCTCGTGGGACCGAGGAGTCTCTCTTTCACGATGAATGAAAGAAACATTGATCATTGAATATTCGTTATTGGACTTGCAAAATGTTTTCTTTCCAGGTGAACTTGGGCTGTCAATTACTCACCAACTTTCAGTGAAATAGGAGAAAGAAATATGGCTGTTTGCTGGGATTTTCTGAATCTTACCTACTTTTTCCCTCAAAAATCATCTTCTTGTTGACCACTAAAAATTTCACATTATGACGGGTTATATTCTTCAACATTCTGTCATTATTCGTTTGGATTAGATCACTTTGTTTCGATTGTGCTTAGGCTTTTCGCAATTGAAAGATACCCACATGTCTACACCATTCTCTGTACCACTCCGTAAATATTTTGAAAGATTAAGTGATGGAAGAGTATTTCTTTTATAATCGGATGTCCGAGTCAACTTGCGCGTACTTCGACTAATTGGAAGGGTATTGGAGTAGTTTCAACTTATGTTGGGCACCTACTTTTTCGCTGAACAGAAGGGAATACCTCGGCAAAATGGGAATTCGGGACGACGTTCTTCTTTAGGCGTGTCACTAGAGGAGTCCTTCGTTTACGGATGCGTTATCGGATCATATTAAAGGCACGCTAAGCATTTACAGTACATAACTAAAGCCACTCTTGACTCTTTACACCACTCGAATAGAAGTTATGCTCTAAAGTCACATAATGTGGTGCACGAGCGTAAAAACGTCTTTTAAAAATATTATAAACTACTAAAATTCACAAGTGAGAATTGAGAGCGCGAGTGCAGAACGGTAATTAAGAGCCTAAGCGAAGGGTCTTTGGTTATGTCTGTAGATATTTTATAGCCGACCCCAAAGTTGGAGCTCCTAAGTTGAGATGTCCCAACGTTACACTAAGTGATCTCGCATTTTATACCCAAACAAAATGAGATTGTATTTACTTAACGATACTACTGTTTACATCACTCAAAGGCTGTGGACTGGTAGGATTGGGGCTTGGATCCCATCCAGTTTTCTACTGTCCATTTTGGTCCATTTAAAGGCTAGGATTTACTCTGACAAATCCAAGGTTCCCATCATGCCACGTGCAGTCTTTTTTTGCTCTCAAATGACACTAGCAACTTGCAAACGGAAAAAAAAAACACTTGCAAACGGAAAAGCCCAAAAAATAATTTATAAATGGGCATGATTTTGTGGGACCCCAAAAAATGATTCAAACCTCTAGTTATTTTTAAAATATTTTTTATGAATTCTTGTAAGGATTTTTTCAACATTCGTAGGGGTCCTACGATTTTTGAAACACTCTACAAATTCTAAAAGAGTCTTTTATCGATATTGAATTGACTTAATTTTTTTCAAAAGCACATAAAAAATATTTTAAGAATGACTGGCTTTTTAAAACATCTTTGCAGGACTCGTAATGAGTCCCAAAAAAAAAAAAAGAACAGTTTACTCCATGTTTGGAACCATTAAATGAGCAATGGTTTTATTTTTATTTTTGCGGGACCTATAACTGGTCATACAAAGATATTTCAAAATGCAAGTCATTCTTAAAATATTTTTCCAGGAATTTTTTTAAAAAAAATTAGCTCAATTCAATATCAATGAATTAAAAGCTCTTTCAGAATTCGTAAGGTATTTTAGAATTCGTAGAGCCCCTACGAATACTGAAAAAGTCCTTACGGAGATCGGATTGACCTAATCTTTTACAAGAACTCATAAAAAAATATTTTAAGAATAACTTACGGTTTGAATCATTTTTGCGGGCTTTGAAATTGGGCATTTATGAAAAAAAAAAATCTCGTTGAATGGGGCATTCGTTTGCAAGTTGCTGGTGCCGTTTGAGAGCAAAATAAGATTGCACGTGGCATGATGCGAACCTTGGATTTGTCAGAGTCCCCAGCCTTTATATGGACCAAAATGGACAGTAAAAACCTGGATGGGATCCAAGCCCGATTGATCATGTTTCAAAATCCAATTTTGCTATTTTAAAATCTGAGGGGACAACATCGGGTGATGTTTTGGGCAAATATTTTTTGATAATTAAGTATTATTAAATACTAGTCAAACATCCTGTCCTTACCTCGTTCGGCCAAATAAGCCAAGTGGCTTATTTTTTTTTTATTCAATTTTTTTTCGTATTTATTAGTTTTTCGTCAATTTTTTGGGAATTATTATATCGTCATGACGAGAAGAATCTAAAATGTAAAAAATTACGATCGAAACCTAATTTTTTTAAAATAAAGACAAAAATAAGCTAATAAGCCAATTTTTTTGTCTTAATTAAAAAAAAATTGAATTTCAATCATAATTTTTTGTTTTTTAGATTCCTCTCGTCAAAACGATGCAATAATTCCCAAAAAATTGATGAAAAACTAACAAATATGAAAAAATTTTGAATAAGAATAAAAAAATAAACTACTTAACTTATTTAGCGGAACGGGTTGTTGGTTTGAACTTTGAAGTAGCAACGGCTACGAACTCCAAAGTCCAAGCCGGCAGTGGGTCCAAATTTATTATATCTCCACATAGTTATTGGTCCAACATTTATGATATGAGATCGACTTGTTCACACATACTCCATGAACAGGCTATTTACGGAGCAGCACAATCACATCAGTCTGTTTCGATAATTAATGGTTAAGATATGTTTTTAAACTATTACCGGTAATAAATATTTTTTAACGGTAATAGTTTATTTTTAATCGGAACCATTCAAAACACTTTTGAACGCGCGAGATTGAGTTCTGTGAATAAGTTTTTCTCTTATGATATCATTCCCACGTAGCATAATAAACCTATCATATTTTATTTCATGTTATTGCAATATCATAGATACCAAGCTTTTTTTATCAGCCAAAGTCATTTGTTCAATTCCGAAGCCTAGCTTTTCCTGAGAACACTCTCTATCACCTTAATCCATTCTTTTGTTGAGGGTCTGGTATATTTATTCATTATCCATGCCGAAATGTCTAAGTAAAGATGCTTCCCTAAGCTTGAAGAAACAATAAATGAATGAAGTCCATCACATTAGAGTAATTAGAATATCATTTTGAAAGAGGGATTGAACTTCTAATCTCATTTTTTGTACTACTCTATGCACCTTGATGTCACTAGACCCAAGGTTTCTTGGCCGTAGATACCAAACTTTTGGCACTATATCTTGAACAACCCAAAAAATCCTTTGGCATTAGGACCTAAGTCATATACTATAATCTTTTAAAATGATCTTCGTTCTACTTTCAATCCTACAAATTTTAATTGTTTAAAAGGTTTTTAAAAAACACTTTCACGCTTGTAAACTTGTAGCTGCACCTGTTTTAGATTAGGACTCAGCTGTGCAATGACAAAAATGGGGTTCGATTTCATCTGTCTTGAAAACCATTGTGCCGAAGAATTTTTCAGCCGTTAATTGTATTCTCTCCGTCCCTATTTAATTGTTCACTACGGTTTTGTGTACATTTTCAACAGCTTATATCTCTCAACGTATATTATGTTTTCAAAATCATTGACTTATAAAAAAAATTGAGATCTATCAAATAAAATCCATGTTGCATATTTTTAGTAATAAACATTGAAAGATATAAGCTGTTGAAAATGAACGTAAAATCGTAAATGGACAAATAGAGACGGAGGTAGTATAATTTTTTTTATGTTTTACAATAAAATCTAATGACTAGAAAATTTATCAGCACAAAGGCGCAGAGAAGACCCTGCCTCACGAAAAGCTTTTAAAAAGGAAAATTTATGTAAATGGTCCTCTTAATTTCATCTGAGTCTTATTTTCATCCTCCAAGTATCAATTACAACTCTTTTGACTTTCATATTTGGTTTTCGTACCGAATTGGTACAATTGATAACTTTTGTCAGCCAAATTGGATGGAAAAAATCAGTTCGATGGCAGTTTGGACGTTGCAGGTTGTACCAAGTTGGTCCAATTGATAACGTTTGCCTTCAATTTGATTTTTTTTGTCCAGTTTGGTTGCCAATTGGACCAACTTAGTACGAAAATTAAACTTGAAGGTTAAAAGAGTTGTAATTGAGACTTAGAGGATGAAAATGAGACTTTAATGAAACTAGGAGGACTATTTCCATAAATTTCCATTTAAAAAATTCATCGATTCAACTTCCGTCTCGTTGTCCCATAATGGATCCATTTACAAAAGCAAAGCGTCGGCGACGCTGAATGGAGGAGCACCACCACCACCCCCGCCTAGACCGCATCGATCTCGCGAAATATCCTCCTTTTTCCCTCCTTCCAATTTTACCCTCTCTCCCCGCCGGTACCTCGCCCTAGCGCCGCCGATGGCCGACGACTTCGTGAAGGCCGTCGAAGACGGTCTGAAGCTCTCGAAGCGAATATACTTCGGCAAGGACAGGTCCGTAGCGCCGCCGAGGATGGAGGCGATGGAGAAGTCCTCCTCCCACTCGTACCTCCCGTCGGCGCCGATGGCCTACGCCGTGATATCCGACCCGGCGATGGTGGATAATCCGGATATCCCGAGCTACCAGCCTCACGTGCACGGCAGGTGCGATCCGCCCGCGTTGATTCCGCTCCAGATGAACGGCGTCGTGTTGGAGGCTGATTGTTATCTGGACACGGCGTTAGTGACGGTGACGGGATCGTGGCGCGTTCATTGCGTCATGGGAAGCCGTCACTGCGATGTTCGCGTCGCCGTTCCCATGGGCGAACAGGTAATATTTATTAGCAGTTTGATGCTATCGAAATTTTCAATTGGTTCCCCTAAAAGGAAAAAAAAAAAAAAATCGATTCGTTATGTTCTTTTCGTAATTGGTTTTGTTATTCTCTCTGGTCTGGTAGCTCAGGAAAATTGTTGCCAACATAATAACGCGTAAACGTAATATGGATTGACTTCTTGTGTGAAGCTGAGTTATCAAAATTATAAACGTTGGGGAATAGAACTTAGTTGAGGTTCGCTTAAGCTGGCCTGCCCGATTTATCAAAGAAAAATCCTTCCTGTTTGCAGAAACCTTTAAATGTCCGAGTAGTTAAATGCTGTACATATATATATGGTTCCGTTTGCGTAAGAATAGATTATGAGGGAAGTGAAAAGGCATGTTGTTGAATAGGATATTTGTTTGAAAATTGGTTTCACCATAAAGTTTGGAGACAAAAGATGACATAATTGTAATGAACTGTTGGAAAAGAGAATTGAAAATTTGAAATTTTGCGTGTTTCTTTTGGCGAAGGAAACAAGAAGACAAGTTTGCATGCGTAAGTAGGTTGTTCGTTTTCAGTTTTCATCATTCTCTTGCTAATCAAGCACATTTTTATAGTGTTGTATCATTTTCGACATTCTCTTGCTTCCTATGCGCTTAGAGCATTATGGGGGAAGAGGGTTGAAGAGAACCCGCCAAGAAGAAGGATGGTCTCGTTATGCTATTTCTATGGAGTGTCTTGAACTCTCTCACATTGCCATGATCTTTCCATATAGTTTCTGAAGGAAATGCATAAAGCCTGGCTTTTCATATATAGTTGTTAGCTTGGAGGGGTTTCTTCATGACAGAATTATTAGTTTTAGATTATAATACCTCTCATTATGGAGGGTGTGTGCAGTGCCAGAGAGACGATTCATTGTTCTTTCCAATCTGGATGGTTGTAACTGGGATGATAACTTGGTATTGACTGATAAACTTGTACACGCTTGAGTTTTTCTGCTATAATGATGGACTCACAACACCAACATATTTATGGGTTTAACAAGAGTAGGTAGTAGGTTAGGGTTCTTGCAAGTGGTAAGAAATATTGGACTTGGGTATGATAGTCAAGGCATTTTGAGAAAGAGAGAGGCAGAGAAACGGAGATCAAAATGACAGGTGTCGCAGGCCTAAGGGCGAATACCCACCCAAGGGACACTAGGTTTTTGCTCAGTTCACCAATTGGTTTTAAATTAGCCTTTAAATTTTAATGAGTGGCTTGTATTTGCTAACCCAAGTAATTGCATCCTTAGGCGCATGAAGCGGGAGCGGGGGAATACGGAAGCTCCCAATGTTGGGAGTGTGTACATAAATAATGTAGAATAGAGTATTCACTTTGAAAGTACAATCATTTTAGGAAGTAAAAATATGGGCCAAGTCCTCCATAAATGTAAGAAATGGGCTAGTGTTACAATATATGGTTTTCTTTTCAAAATATCATGACATGGGCTACATATATACGTTCATCAAATATCAATTCATAAAGCCAAGTGATAAATCCCTATTTTTCTATACAAAGATCATACAAAAACTCCCATCTTTGTAAGGAGCTAGCTCACATCTCGATGGGAGCGGGTTCCCGTTAAGCTCCTTAGTTGAGCCCGCAGCTCTCAAGGAGGGAGCGGCACCACTTTAGGAGCTCCCTGCAACTAAGATTGTATCTGACCCTTGGCAGATATATCCTTATGGAATGTTAGTTGGTGTGTTTGATTGGAAATTGCGTCCCCAAACACCTATTCTTTGTCATCATTCTAGTTGTCAAGTCATGGAGCATAAGGATCGTAGGAGTTTGATGTGTTCTTGAGATAACACAAAATTGGGGATTCTTTCCTATCTCGAGCTTTTTCTCTTTACATCTGTGCACCGTATCCAAAATGTTTTCCAAGCCATGCTCCATGACTTCAGGATGCCAACAGGCAAGTTGTAGCTTTGATGTGTTCTTTAGATCGCACTGCAACGGAGTGTAATTTTTGAAAATACTTTTGGACCTTGCTCCCAAGTCCCAACCAAACAAGCATTTTTGGATCAAGAAGCGTACTGTTGGATGTAGATTCAGGGCTATCCAAGGAGAATGTAGTTTTAGTTCTCAACTAGATGTCTTTGTACTAAAACAAAATTCTCAAGAAAACCCACCATCTACTGTTGCTTTACTTAGCCTCTAAAATGGAATTAAGATTGGTCAGGGTGATTGCTAAAATCCTTTTGGCATGATATTATCCCATTTTGAAACTCCTTGTTACTGTCCATTTGTTTCACTAAAGCATAATATTTTTTTTTCCGGGTAAATGTACTCTTCCATATAAGCCCCAAACAAGAAAAACATCATGGTCCAAAACAGGACACAAAAAAAACTATCTCAGCCAACTCCCTTAAAGGAGCCACCAAGAAGAAAAGAAAAACTATACAACCAGACACCTATCAACCAAAGAAAAGGACTAACAAAAATTAAACTTCTACTGTAGAACTCAACCATGGGAAAGGAACTCCCCAAGCCCTGAAAAAGACCTTGTTCTCCTGCGTGGAATTGATATTTTGCCAAACCATCATGGCATCTCTAACGTTGTTGCAAATCTTGGAGCCCAACAGATCAGCCTCCATCTTCTGCTGCTGAAAGATCCTCATATTCCGCTCACACCAAACTCCATAAACAGTAGCAGCCAGTGATAATTTGAGAATAGATTTCCGAATTGTCTTCCCCTTAGAATGCAGCAAGAACCATTTCTTTTCATCTTCCCACATAAGTGGGCCTCTATGAATGTGGTTCCTTCGCAATATCTCCTTCCAAACAGCTCTAGAAAATGTGCAATCGAAAAATAAATGATTATGAGATTCAAGAGCCCCATTTCTACACAGAACACAAGTGGGCATTATCCACCACACTCCATTTCAGCAGTCTGTCCTTTGAAGCAAGTTTACCTTGCATGGCCATCCACAAAATGAATGCCCATCAAGGAACATTTTTAGGAAACCACACAATGCTACACCAGTCTAGCCTACCATTTGACACTCTAATTGCTTCCCAAGCAGATCTCAAATAGTAAAAACCATTACAAGAAGGAAGCCATACCACCCCATCCTCATTTAGAATATTAGGAGTAAAACTAGAAGGGGTGTTGGTATTGATTTCTTGAATATATCTATTCCTTGGTCTTGGCCACGCCCAGTCCCCTTCTTCAATAATTGTGGAAACCTTAGCTTGCAACGATCTTCCAATGTTAGAGCACACATTCTCCCCAAACCTTTTATACAAGGGCCCCAAAGGGTGCCAATTGTCAAGCCATGAGAAAGTGGAAGCCCCATTCCCAAGTTGATATCGAATTAAAGGTTGACAAACCTCTCTGAGCTGGAAGATCTTCCTGATAGTCCACGAGACATCATAAGGCAGCCCCATAGTCCAGAGATTATGCTCTTTCATGACATACGTATGAACCCATTTCACCCAAAGAGAATCGGCCTTTCTACTAAGAGCCCACAATAGCTTGAGCATAGCAGCAACATTACCTTCTCTTAATTTCCTAAAACCCAATCCTCCTTCATCTTTTGGAGAACAAACCTGACTCCACTTCACTCGAGCACATTTATGATTTAGATCACAACCAGACCACAAAAAAGCCATAAGCTTGCTTTCAATTCTCTTAAGTATTTTCCGGGGGATAACAAAAATTTGACTCCAGTAGCTTTGAATATTGCTAAGAACGGACAAAATAAGCTGAGCTCTTCCACCATATGTAAGAACTTTATTGGACCAGCTCTGAATACAACCCAGGATCTTCTCCTCCAACACTAAGCAATCACTTGCCTTGAGTCTAGTAGTGATAAGAGGTACACCTAAGTATTTCACTGGGAGAGACCGCACAGGAATAGGCAAAATCTCCCTAAGCGACTGAATTTGCCCTTCATCAACCCCAGAGAAGAAGATAGAGCATTTGTTAAGGTTAGGCCTCAAACCAGAAAAGTGGTAGAAATCGTCAAGCATATCTCTAACAGTCACAAGAGAGCCTCGAGCTGCCCCACATATGATGAAAAGATCATCAGCAAAAGCAAGTTGAGAAAGTTGTATAGCTTGACACTTATTAGGATGATAACAAAAAACAGATGAAAACACTCTCTGATGAAAGATAGCTGAGAAGGCTTCCATGACAATTAAGAAGAGATAAGTGGATATGGGATCCCCTTGCCTCAAACCTCTCTTACCAGGAAAGAAACCCTCCAAGCTGCCATTAATAATCACTGAGTAACATGCAGTAGATACACACTGAGAAACCCAATGAATGAAAATAGAGGGAAAGCCCATGGCAGCCATTGTGTCAAACAAGAAGCCCCAGTCAACTGAGTCGTAAGCCTTCATTAAATCAACCTTGATTGTACAACGAGGAGGACCAGACTCTCTATGATATCCTCTAACAACTTCTTGCATCAATAAGACATTGTCAACTTCTTGCATCAATGATTTGTTCTTTTATGGTTCTCAAGTGATAAAACTATTTGGCTAACAGGGTTCAGTTCTAGGTGTTGAGGTTGGCACGCCCAGTAAAACATACTGTACTCAGCAGATTGCCATGGGTGAGAAGAACGATGTGGAAAAGGTCGCTAAAGCTGAAAACGGGGCCTTTATAAAACCCCACATATTTACGTTTACAGTACCACTGGTATAACTAAAAATTCGATCCTATTTGTCTCCTTCATTGTTTAATGTTACTTGTTCTGTCATCAATCAAATTATATTGACAGGTTGATGGAGGCTCCAATCTTTCAATCAAAGTTAGCTGGTCTCAAAGATTGTCACATAGCAAAGGCCAATTCTCCTTGAGTATACCATTTAGTTTTCCTCAGTATGTCACTCCTGCTGGGAAGAAAATTTCCAAAAAAGAGAAGATACAATTGAATGTTGACTCTGGTCCTGGAACTGGACTTTTGTGCGAGACAACTAGTCATCCTCTAAAGGTGCCTCCTTGCTTAAGTGACTTTGATAGCGTACATAATTCGATAAACTATCAAGTGACATGATTTCTGTATCTTCTTAGGAACAACGGCGCCAAGTGGGGAAGTTGGGTTTCTTGTATGAATCAGAAGTGCTTCAATGGTCAAGTAGTGATTTTACCTTTACGTATACTGTAAGACCCTAAACACTAGCATGTATTTATACAACATATCTTATTTGTTCTGGGGATCATTTCCAAATATGATGCGGATTAACTTTGAAGTTGATCATACTAGACATACATGGGCACATTTTGTTGCAGAACTTCTGATTTTGAGCTTTGAGAAACTAACTTTCTTGCCTCTCAACATGTCTTCAGGTTTCTTCAAGTCATATTTTTGGTGGTGTGCTTTTGCAATCTCCAGCTATTGTTGACTCAGATCAAAGGGATATGTTCTGCTTTTATCTTTTTCCAGGAAACCAGCAGAGTCAGAAGGTTTGTATGGTAACCATGTCTGTGTTTTTTAATTTTTGCCTTTTAAGTAGTTTTCTGCTTTTTTTTCCTTTTTATTCTCTCTCCTTTTGTGTCCGTGTGAATGCTTGTGTGGAGTCTACTCGACAACTGTCAATGGATGAGCATATAGCCTGTGAATGTGATGGCTGCATTCTGTTGTAATTTTTTGTAGAATAAGTATGTTGCGGTATTATTGTAATTGTATATAGTAGTTAGTCATGATGTATTGGAACCAATGGATTTTCTCTGTGGTTGACCAACTTCTGGACCCATTGGTCACGTTTTGTCATTAGTGTTGAACTAAACATCTGACACAGTATTTGTGTTTCACCAAGAGTAGCGAGCCCGGGATGCCCAAACCATTAGGAGCATAAAAAATCCATTGACATTTTGCAATTGAAGGGCCACCATATTTTCTTGTGTATGCATGTATAGGATGTGCTTCATTTGCATGTGTATGACAATTGCTTACGGTATAGGAACTTGGAAGTCTTCTTGTATTTGACACAGTTGTTGGAGCTGAAAGCTCTCTTGTTGTGCAGAGGATGCAAATTCTCTTCTTTTCACTATTTACTCACTAAATTGCAGTTTATTTTATCTTTTGGGAGTTTTATTTATATTGGTCTTTTCATAAACTTTGATAGGCTTTCAGAAAGGAAGTGATTTTTGTTGTTGATGTAAGTGGTAGCATGCGGGAAAAGCCGCTTGATGATACAAAGAGTGCTCTATTTGCAGCGCTCTCAAAGCTTGATCCAGAAGACTCATTCAATATAATCGCTTTTAATGGGGACACTTACCGGTATTCATCACGTATGGAGTTGGCGACTGAGCAAGCAATCGAAAAAGTCACCCAGTGGATTAATATGAACTTTGTTGCAGGGGATGGAACAAATATTTTGCTTCCCTTAAATCAGGTCTTGTTTCTTTCTCAAATAGCTTGAGTGGACTCGTCTAGATTTCATTGACTCGACTTGTCTGACCTTTTTTATGCATCTACTTTCACTTAAAACAATGTTATACTGCATAGGCATGCAAATGGTGACAAAAAATAGCACATGCCCAAAAATGGGAATATGGTGAATGTCCCTATTTGTCTCCAAAGGCCACTCTCACCCTTGAAAAAGAAGAAAGGAACAGAAACCGGGTATGGGTTGCTTAGCCTCCGAACCTCGCCTTCAAATATAAGGTTGAGAAAACCCCAAGCGTAGGGCTAGGTCGTCGATAGCATAATAACCGGTAAGACCGGGATCGTTCCCACAAAGAATCGAATATAGCTTAATTCGGATTGAAGGTTTTATATGGTGGTTTGGGTGTTAAAGACGGCCAACTTGGTTTTGCTTTAAATGGTGGAAAGACTAAAGCGGAAACTAGAAATGAGCTTTATAAACTAAAAGAGGCCAGTCTAGGGATCGTCTAACCCTTGACTTAGGCCGCTACCGGTTCTCGATTATAACTCAGGCAAGAGTCACGACCGCGTGCTCACGCCCGGAGAATTGAGCTTTAATGACTACATTTAACGAAAGATGTGATTAAACGGAGACGAACTAACTTGTTTTTAATATTTGTCGAACACATAGGAGGCCACGAGCCCTTGATAAGCTGCTTGCCAAGACCGCTTGACTAAACATCTTACCAAGGAGTTAACACCCCTTGTTTAGACCAAAAATGCAAGTTAAAGCTCTATTCCGAAAATCATACTTTTAAGCCCGGTGGTTTGAGAACCTAATAACAACCTAAGCCCTCGGGAAAGAGTATCCCGAGACTTAACCAAGTAACTACTCACTCATAGCTAAAGCACAAAAGAAAGCATAAAAATGTGACATGATTTTTAACTGAAGAAATTGAAAACAAACTTGATATTACCAAGGATCTAGTCCGTACAAGCAACTTTAATGAACGACAAAACAACAAACGATAATAACTTACTAGTGTTCTTGAAGAAATTAGCTAGAAAAGCTTGGTGGAACATTAATGGAGTTCTAGAAAATAAAAATAACTTAAAGTGAAAAAATGACTAGATAGTTAAAGATGAGAGAGGGAGACCCTTATTTATACAAGGTGGCCTTACTCTCTCACAAAATATCCCAAAAAATATCCTAAAAGTAGCCAAAAGTGGAAAATATCCCAAAGGTAGAAGGTTGAAAAAGGTAGCAAAACGTGGATATTTCTCCAGCATGAACCGGTACTGGGACCAAATCCCAGTACCGGTACAAGGCCTTCAAACGGGCTGGAAAAATTGAACTCTGGACTCTATGTACCGGTACTGGGAATTGGCCAGTACCGGTTCATACTTGACAGATTTTTTGGGCAACTTCGCGGACTCGCTCCGGACACTCCCGAACTCAGATTTGGGTGTTCTTTGGACCGTTGGAAAGCTTGTCGAGTCTACTTTCTAACCCAAGTGGTTTGGATCAAAAGTAGTTTGTACATCAAAAGTTATGACGATTCTACCCTCAGCTAGTCAAAAGATGAATTGCTTTGATAAAATCCTCACATGTCCTTCAATTCCCTTGACTCTTGGGCAACCCGAGCTACCTCCAAACCATCTTGTCATGACTTTTCGGGCACCACCACGGGGTGGCACATGGCCTTTAGTACTTGGTTGCATCCGGAGCATTCCTTGGCGTTCAAACGCGCCTTATTTATATGAATACCTGAAATACACAAAAACCTACCTTACGTGCAATATCGTATAAAAATGACAACATATATGTACAGACACAACATACTAGAGGACTTAAGCACCAAGAATATGCATTATTGGGTGCTTATCATGGGTTCCCCTGGCTTTAGCTCAATTAGTTTTCTTGGTGTCTGCCCAAGGATTTTTGGTGGGTTAGTCTCTCCTGCAGTGGGGCATCATGGTGACAAAACTTCGACATTTGCAAGTTGGCTACCCAAAGTCTTTTTTCCTTTCTGCTGTGTTTTAGACAATCAACTTTGTTTTTCCACGAAACTGGATTTGGTGGGAAATTCAAGTTTTTGGAGTGTTGTATGAATGCATTCGATGGTTTCAAGACATCTAAAATATATGGTTGGGGAGAGACTCACCCCGCACGGTTGCTGCATCTTCCCTAACTGCCTATCAACCAAGTTCTTCTTGGATCATAACCACATGTTTTTGATTATGCTTTTTGTGTTTCCAGAGCATCATATCCACATGAATTCATATGTAGAAGTTATTTGAAGCCATAATGATGCTTTTTTATGCTCTTCTAAATTCAACAGAAAATGATGGTTGGACAAACGCCCAAAAGGCCACCATATTTTTTTCTGAGCTTATCCATCTGTATCTTTTCTTGTGTTGGTGTATGGACCAGTCCTGTTGTGTTAACACTAATATATTTTTTTCCTTCAGGCAATGGAGATGTTATGCAATACTCGTGATGCAATTCCTATGGTTTTCCTCATAACTGATGGGTCTGTTGAAGATGAGAGACAAATCTGTGACGTAATGAGTAGTCTTTTGACAAATCAGGGATCAATTTGCCCACGTGTTCACACTTTTGGCATAGGTATTGATTTACTGTTAAGCTTCAACGTTCTTCTGAAATTTTAATTCCTAAACTAGTTGATGTAATTGTTGAGGACTAACAAAACCACCATAAAAATTGGTTTTGCATAATCCATCGTAATCTGCTTTTATGACTTGTTATTCTCCAAATCTTGATAATGTCATTGCGTAATTGTGGTGGTGGTGCCTCTAAGTTGCTAAAAGTGAATCACACAGTTGACGTTAAGGTTCTTGTCTTTGGAGGCAGATGGAAAAGGCTTTTGAAATGATTTTCACACTTCCTTTTTTGATAAATGCACTCCACTTCTTGTCTTTTAGTGTAAAAATTACACATAAAAGTTTCACTAAAGAACAAAAAATGGAGTGCACTTTAAAAAAAGGGAGTGTGGAAATCACTATCCTTTTGAAATACTATGTACTTTATGTGTTGTAAGGAGGGGTTTTGGTCAACACTTAGACAGCAGCCAGCTTTGTTTTTTTCCTTTTTGTTGACCTTGCAGTTGACTTATCAAATACACTTCTCCAGGTACATTTTGTAATCATTACTTCTTGAGAATGCTTGCAATAATTGGGAGAGGCCATTACGATGCTGCTTCTGATGCAGGTATATTTTGTGCTCCTTGGCTGGCAGCCACGTCTGCCACTAGGGCTGTCTTAGTTTTTCTTTGGCAGTTATGACTTCTAATAATATACATATTTTTCTAGTTAGTTATTTGCTATGGGATTAGAAAAGTTTCAAATTTTTTGTTAAAGCGTACTGACTTTGTAAATAATCTTCATGTTTGGTTAGACTCAATTGAAGTTCGAATGAAGGCATTTTTTGATAGAGCTTCATCAACTGTTCTTGCAAATATAACCATTGACGCTATGGATAATATGGATGGGATTGAGGTACAGTTGCACTGAGTTGTCTTCTTACTTTTCCATTTTATTAAACATTCTACTACATAGTTGCAACCACTTGTTGGATTTGCAACAACATTGTCACTTGCTTATAACTTTATAAGTCATATAGTTCATCCTATTTTGCACCCATTTCCATTGGGTAAGAATTGGTCTCTCCATTCCATAGGCCTTTTCCGCCATGATAACGCAACTTTTTCAATTCATCTGTCAAATGGAACATTCATTTCCTTTTTTTTCTCATATTCATAGTATTAGATTCATGTGTACTCTCATCCAACAATGAATAATGTTGTAAAATCAAAAGGACGTTGCTTGACCTTTCAAAATGGACAACCATTTGAGTACATTGATGATGCAAACAAAAAAAACTACAACATTGTATTCATGTGCTATGTAGCTACCCCATTTTTCAGTTTTCCGCTCACATTTGTTAAGAGGATGGACATGGTGCAGCTTAGATATTGTATTATGTCCCCTCAACCCTGTTGTTTTCATGGCCCTGCTTTCATCTCTACCCGTATCCTTGTAGTAATTACTAGAAGGTTTTTTCTTTCTTTTATTTTGTCGTCATCTCATGCTGGTCTATCCTTTACTCTTTATGAGATGTTTTCCTTTTGTTGATTGTACCTAGCTTGCTAAACTTGGTGTCTGATTTAACAAAGAATTCTGCAATCCTCATGATAGGTGTATCCGTCTCGTATTCCAGACCTTTTGTCTGAAAGCCCGTTGATTGTATCAGGCAGATATCAGGGAGCTTTTCCTGAAACTCTTAAAGCTACAGGGATCCTTGCAGATTCGAGCAACTTTGTTGTAGACCTGAAGGTACAAAAGGCAAATGACATACCTCTTGACAAGGTAAGGTACTGACTGATGAGGTTATATGAACGTTTTAACCTGGATGCTATTGATGTCGCATTTCCTGGAATGCTAGAATTGTATATTGTTTATTTGGTGGCTTGCAGCTTTTTCTTTTCGTTTCCATGTTTATGTAGACGAAGTTATACCCTGCATGATGGTGCATTTATTTGTTAATGGTGGTTGCTCTGTGTAACAGATACTTGCAAAGCAAGAGATTGATCTACTCACGGCTCAGGCTTGGTTCTCAGATGATAGAGAGCTACAGAATAAGGTTTGTTGTAATGACAGTTTTTTTTTTTTTCTGTTGAAGTTTTTGATATACAAGGCTTTTAAAAGTGATTTGCAATGGTCGACATCTCAAAGAGCTAAATAAAGTCAGAATTTATTGGAATTGGCACAGCTTTGGGAAAGTTTAGTTTGTGGAGGAAGATAGAGTTATGGTTATACCCAACGTGAAATACCTTCACTTGCCAGCTGTCAGGAAGGAGATGTGCAAGCAGAACATTCCCCTGTTGTAGATGGCTACATGCAGACCATTGTTACCAACTTTTTTGAGAAATACCTACTAAATTGGTTTCTGGCCATTAAGTGGTGGTTGAAAATGGTTCTATAACTTCTATTGTAATACTATTATCGTCACCTCATGTAAAGTCCTACGGTCCTACCTCTTATTACATGCTAAATGTTGTTCAATGCTTTGAGAAGTCTCCTCCAGTATTGTTATATCCCTGTAGGTTTCAGTTCTTAAATACAATGTCAATTGCTTTAGCTGATTTTCTTTAATTGGCAGGTAACAAGAATGAGCATAAAAAGTGGTATTATATCGGAATACACCCGCATGATCTTGCTTGAGACACACAGGGGGAAGGAAGACCCGGGATCAACCAGAGTTCCCGAGGTATGCATTTACCTAAAACATTAGAAATATATCTCTAGTTGCCTACTCCTTCCATATTGTGGCCATTTTTGGTGTTTAAAAACAGATATTTCTTTGACACATTTTCAACTTTGCATGTACGAGATCCAAAATCCATAACCCCCAACTGGAAACTTTGACACCGACATCTCAGCAATCCAAGTTAACTTAAGGAAACCATTTGACAATATTATGCTATTCTTATCGGATTCTGTATAAGTGCAAGGAAATTCTATAACCTGAATAGAATTAATGGTTGAGAATCTTCGGTCCCGGCTTCCCTTCATGTGGTTTATTCTCAGTCTCCCTCATTTATTAGGGTGTCCCATCTCTTGTGTGCATGAGTCCATTACAATTTACATTTACATTTTTACCTGCATGATGACCAGCATAAACAGGTACCTAGCAAGATTGAACAACAGAAGCCGACCGACTTTGAAGGCCAGAAGATAATAATGCTGCGTAGCCTTGGGCTTGGCTTTGGCAACTTGACTGCCACTGCAGAAAACCTCTCTCCTGGACGTGAGGAAGAAAAACTACCAGAGGCTGCAGAAATATTTGTTAAGGCGGCTTCTAATTGTTGTGGCAAGCTATGTGGCCGCTGCTGTTGCATGTGCTGCATCCAGACTTGTTCTCGGATGAATGACCAATGCGCAATTGTTCTCACTCAGCTATGTGGGGCCATCGCTTGTTTGGGTTGCTTCAGTTGTTGTGAACTTTGCTGTTCTGGAAAGGATTGACGGTTGGATTTGATTATGACATATTGGCTGGACTGTTCTTGTATCTTCTATTGCGATATTCATACCATGGGTGGCAAGGATTATAGTTTTTTTTTTCCTTTGTCTTTCCTTAGACCTATTCTAGCAAGTGTAAAATATCTGAAGGGTGGGCAAAAAGAACGAGGTGGTGTAATTCTCAAACTGTGAATTCTTTATAGAGAACGAGGCGGACGTAACCATTTTTTTTTTCTGAAATCTTTTTGCATGCTGTTGTTATGGAAAGTGAAGGCAAAAGAACATAACTTCATGATTGTCGGAAGGATTGAGAAGCCTCTAGTAAGGGCAACAAGCAGCTATTACGAGACAATGCACCTTCAATTGGTTCAGGCAGATTCCCGCAGTTCCTATGAAGGATAATTGTAAAAAGTTCCAATTTTTTGAACTGTAATGTTTATATGTCTTTGTAAAGGGGCAATTATGGGAAGTTATAATTTTTTAAGCGTAAAATGACGGTGGAGACGAGCAAACAAAAGTATAATGTTGATGTTTCTATATAAAGTTTGATTTACGAAGTTTAACACTTGAAAAAGGAAAGGTAACACTTGAAAAAGGAAAGGAGGAAGTGCGTTTTTTTAGAACAGCGATCATTTTTGGTTTAGCAATTTTTTTTTATACTGTAGCTTTTCTACTTATATCGACAAGAGGAATACAAAAAAGTACGAAAAGTATGAATTGAAATTAAAAAAAGTTTAGCGAAGAAAACCACATGAATAGGCGTGATCAAACCAAAAAGTATGACTATTAGGATCGCATGAATAGACATGGCTATTGTGAATAGACATGACTATTGAGATTAATAAAAAAGATGCGAATTTTGGCTAATAGTCATGATTCGCGCCATATAAGGGCAAGGGGTTCTACTGATTGAGGGAGATAATCAGAATAATTCTGATTGTTATTTCTCTCTAGAATTATTTCCTATATATTTATTCTTGGCGGGCTCGCAAATCCAAAAGAATTCGGGTCTTCCTTCGTTGGTGTATAACACAATTAGGCAACAGTGTAAGACTGCTTCATTTTATCTTGGAGACAGCTTCATTGTAACCCGGTGCACACCAGATACTTTCGAATTGGTGGAAGCGAATATCGTCTTAAAGACAACGACATTGTAATGCGACTTGAAGAATCTTCTCACTCCACCCCATGTTTATCCTCTTTTGTCGTGTTTGACGGCTTTTGCACTAACAAGCACGTGTTGAATTTCTAGGTCTTGGAACTTGGAATCATGGGTTCACCGATGGCTCAAAATCTCATAAAAGCAAGGTATGATGATATTTCTTTACTTGGTTTGAAATAATATGCTGTCAGTGACTTCAATATCAATCCCATAAGTTCAAAGTTGCTACTCTTCCAAATTTTGTGGTGTCTTCCCCTAAGCCTCCTAGCTGTGAAGTCAATATGGTAGCAGATGCATTTGACGGTGCGACAGCCAGTTGGAGGGAGGAGGTTTTGAGGCAGGTGGTCACTGAGCATGAGGTTATGGCTATGTCTTCTATTCCCATTTCTCTTATTCACAGAGAAGATTCTTTTATCTGGCATCATACGGCAAATGGAAAGTACTCTGTCAAATTTGGGTACCACCTAGCCTTTCAAGATTAGATTTATCAACAAAAACATGTGATGTCAGAAAAGACACAAAATGGTTTATGCATGCTCTGTGTAAGACAATATGATGACTAAAGAATTATCATAACCATGCTATGATATACTCCCTCTGTTCCGGTTTATTTGTCCCCTTTTTGACTTTTTGAGAGCGTTTGACTTCTCAAAGAATTGGCTATAATTTTCAATTCGTAATGTTTTTAATATGCAATATAGATCTTGTTTGATAGGTCTCAATTAGTTTTATTATACAAAATTTTCAAAATCATAAAAAATATTATAAATTGTAAGATATAAGTATATTTCTGAAAAACACGTATTTCGACAATTGGACAAACAAATTGGGACGGAAGGAGTATAATCACTCTAAAGCAATAAGCCAAAGTGATCCACGATTTTAACAAGACTAGAAACATACTTAGACTAAGCATAGATAAACGAACTAGAAAGTGAAATACATAACTTGAATTGGGCTCCAAGACTCCAAACTATCATCCCACTACCATAGTGCCTCTATTTCTCCCCCCATGTGACATGATAAGAAAACAGAATAGGAGCGAGTGGTGCAAGGCTAAAAAGGGCTAAGGTTGAGGTGGAGGAGGATCATGCTGAAAGTAGCGCAACACTTGATCCATTTTCCCATGAAGATCACCAAGACTAGACTGACTATCCGACCTGAATTCTCTAAACTGGTGATACAGATCGTGAAGAGAGGGTTGAAAGCGTCCATCACGTGGTTGTTGCAGTGGTGGAGGAATGGAGGATAATTCTGAAAGTAGTGCAACACTTGATCCATTTTGCCACGAAGATCACCAAGACTAGACTGAATCCCAACAAGTGTAGCTTGATTATCCGACCTGAATTGTCTAAACTGTTGCTCCAACTCATATTGACGGTGATACAGATCTTCAAGAGAGGGTTGAAAGCATCCATCATGTGGTTGTTGCTCCCCCTGAGTCTGGCCACCCACATCAGTCATATGAACCTCCTGAGGTTCAGGAGCATCATCACTATCTTCCATATCAGCCACTTGTGGTTCGTGTTCCACTTTTTGGTTCTTTTTACCAATACGAGCGACACTAGCAGAGTTGAATGGCTCTTTCAAGCTTGTGGTGTCTTCACCCAGCAAATCAATACCATGATCTTCAAAAACCAGTGTAAGTAAACCACCGAAAGGCAAACTCTTGTCTGTGGACCCAGCAAGAGCCATTTCTTTAAGGAAGATGTAAGGTAAGCACAAGCGATTTTGTTTCACGATATTGTATAACAGTTAACAGATAACTTTGAAAAGATGTAACTCAATCGAAACCTCCCCCACGGGGAAGCACATTGTCCGTTATATAATGATTGAGTAATTAAAGCTCAGGCAGTAAATCATTTGACATTAGAGCCCCTTTATGATTTGGCTTACCAGTAAGGGTCTCATGAACCTCATCCTTAACATCCAACATTTCTGACGACACCTTCTTTGACTTTGGAAAATATACTTGCGTACCATCTGTGGGAATACTGAACAAAGAGGCGAGTTTTTTGTCGATTTATGCCTTTCCACGTAACTATTTGTCAAAATATACATTTTTTCAAACTATTTTTAAAAATAGTTCAAAACGCACATTCAATGTGCATCACGCATATCGGATGTGCATTATCCGCGCTGGCATATGCCAGCCGAGCTAGCTGGATATCCAACGTGTATCACGCATATCCAATGTGCATGATGCATATTCCATATGCGTGATGCATATCCAATATGCGTCATGCATATTGAATGTGAGTGATGCATTATATGTATGAATGGATCAACAGTCATTGAAGTATTGAAATGGATTGACGATTTCATTCAGAAAAAAAGAAAAGAAAATGGAGAGTTCTCGTAGAGGTGTCAATGTTGATGAATGGGACATGCGTTTTTTTGGCTCCCAAAGAGTGGAGAGTTCTCACAGCAAACGGAGTTATTGAATGACCGATGGAATATAACAGGGATACGTTGCACTTGCACCCCCCTTAGTTGATGATATGGTTATTCGAGAATGCCAATACAAAAGGCATTAACCATGTAATTGTTTTTTTTTAGATTAATGTGACAACATGGCCAAGTGGCAGGTGTTAATTACAAATAATAACTATTTTGCATATGTCCGTTATGTATTTTTTTGGAATAATTAGATTATTTTTAATGGGCATTGAAAACAAATAATTGTTATCAACAATGAGACAAGTAAACTGTAATGTGACCACAATCATAAATTACAAACATATTCAAAAGTTACAACTACAAATTACGAATTTAAAAACAAAGATTTGAAATTTAAACAAGTACAAGACAACATAACTCCATACATATGTAAATATCTTACTACTACCGATTACAAATTTGTTCCTGAACTTGACGCTTCTGCCCTGCTTCCGGAACATTTTCTTCGATTATGCCCTTCTTGTCCACACAATGTGCATGACTGTCTCTGTGATGGTTGGTGCTCAATCCAATCCATCTCATTCTTGAACCGTGTGATTTGGGGTCGCCCTCTCCCCCGGATACGTTCTCGGTCTGGAATGATGGTTGGCCCAATGATTTCAGGCCAATACGCCTTGTCACGCGGGGGCCTAAATGGTTGAGAGGCATACATTTGTATAATTGATTTGAGTGACCAAACATCGCTGAAGTATTCGAAAGGGGAAGTTTTCATGAACATGCACGTCGCAAGCACATGCGAGCACGGCATCTTCCATTGTTGAAACTTGTTGCAACTGCACGTACGATTGATCATGTCAACTGAATGCCTGTGATTTCCTTTATATGGGCTCGTCCGATTCATTGGAGTCTGCACCTCGTAAGTTTGTGCTGCGCGGTCAAACTCAATGACCTGGTGTCTTGATGCCTTATTCCTCCAGTATTTGTACTTTTTTATGGCAAACGTGCTCCAGTTTCCCCCCGTCTCAATTTTTTTTCGTGCTTCTACGGCTCTGTCATTGAAATAGTTCACGCTTTTGTAGAATGTCATCATAACCGTTCCCATTATTGGCCGGTGCCTTGCTTCTTTTAGGACCCCATTCAAGCTCTCTGAGATGTTTGTTGTTTCCGATCCGTAACGCCTTCCTCCATCATGCGTGAATGACCATTTCTTTAAAACCAAATCCTCCGTTAGTTCCTTGTAGACCTTTTCCTCGTCGCCGAACTTTTTTGTCTTTTCAAGCTGAGCTTTAAACTTTCGTTTTTAGATTTCCATGGCCGTAACTTTTACTTGGTTACCCACAATTTTGTTGAACCTCCTCATATAATTTGCCCCAATGTGACGGGCACAATAGCATGGGGGGGTCTCCAAAGTGGATCTCCTTTTATGTACGACAATAGACCAGTACGCCTGTCTGAAATTAGACGCAATTCTGTTCGATTGGTGACAAAATGTCTGAGGCAGGACAAGAACCACCCCCAATTATCAGCATCCTCCTTCTCCACAATGGCAAATGCAATAGGGAATATTTGATTTTCCGCGTCCTGACTCACAGCAACCAAGATTACGCCCTTGTACTTTCCTGTTAGGAAGGTACCATCAATGCTTATCACAGGCTTGCAATGTTTGAACCCTTCGATGGCCGGCCCAAATGCCCAGAAAAGACGATCGAATGTGCGGCATCCTGGTATATTTGTATCTTTCGACACCAAGATGTACTCCGTACCTGGATTTTTAACTTTCACCGCGGCTAAGAAACTTTCGACTTCTGCATACGACTCATCCCAGTTTCCAAAAATTCTTGCTATAGCAATTTGCTTCGCAGCCCAAGTCTTCGCATACGATGGTTGGAATCCCTCTGGCCTATCTAAAATCATTGCTTGAAGGACCTTCACCTTCGTGCTTGCATCTTTTTTCACGATGGGGGCGATAATTTCAGAAATGAACCGTGCGTCAAGATTACGATGATCTTGGGTTACACTCTCCGCAACGCAAGTGTGTGGTCCTGCGTATCGACTGATTATCCACTCATCGGCATCCTTACACTTTCTTGCTCTTAGTCGCCACTGACATGGGACCGGGTTCTTGCATTTGTACACCAACATAGTCGGTGACGATGCTGATGTCTTAACCACATCATTCTGTTGCATGCTATACTTCTTCACCGTATTTTGAACCTCCTCCTTTGAAAAGAAAACCTACCAATAAAGTTCTATTGAGCTCATATTGTTTTACATTGTACTAAAAAAATGACTTCATCAAAATTACGAGTAATAATAAATACCTGTCCCTTAAATAGCTCACAATGTCCATCCCACCCAACGTGACTCTTATTAGGCATTTGCGGACTAGGGTCCACGATGTTCGTCCATGTGCCGTGACTCTTTCTAGATTATAGCAGTTTTTGAGTTAAAGTTTAGGTTTTGGGAAGTTCTGGGATTCTGAACAGCTTTTAATTTGTGTTCCTCGTGAAATTCCTCAAGTTTAAGCATGTTGGGTGAACATGGGTGAACATGAGTCTTAAATATTGATCAATTGGTGATGTTTTGGTGTTGGAATTATTGGAAAATATTGAGTATGTGATTTTTAATGAGCATTCGATCGCGGACTGTTCTGTTGGAACTGTGATTTCTGTTTTAGATGTGTAACTTCATTTGAATGTATCTTGGTCATTCGGACTACAATTAGGGCAAATTTTATATTGAGATTGATGTTCTGAGAGTGTATTTTCTAATGGTTATAGTCTCGAAGTCTAATCCTAAACCAATAGAATGCTATAGTCAGAATTCGATCAATGGTTCTGCTAGAAAGTGTGTGTTTGTGAGATTTTTGGCTTTGAAGTACAAATTGGTGAATTTACTTCTTTGTTTTTGGAATTGAACTTTGAGCTCATATGTGCGGAATATTTGTTAGGTTCGGAGGCAACAACGAGTACCGCAGCTCCACGTAGGGAGTGACAGTGTTGGTTTTCTTTTTGTTGGAGACCGAGGTGAGTGTTTGATTCATAGATGTTCTTCAATTTGATTGAATGTGTTATATTGCACTGTGACTTCGTGTCGGTGGGCAACAACGGCCAATGGCCGGACTTTGTGTCGTGCCTTTGACTTTGTGTCGATTCAATGGCTTTATGCCAAAATTATGACTTTGTGTCGAGCTAGTGACTTTGTGTCGGATTAAAGACTTCGTGTCGATTATTTGTTTTTGCTTACTTAATGATGAACTTGGATTTATTGTTTCTATTGAACAACATCCATGTCTTATATACACTCCTGGGACTCGTTTTGGGTTCCAGTTTTGCAGGTATAGGTCGGTGTCCACTACAGGTCGCATTTTGCATTTTGTGACTCGCTCGAGAAGTGCGTAGTTGAGGCCTGTGGGAGTCTTTGTCTCCTGGCCCGTAGATGATTTTTGCTTAGTTTAGTTTTGGATATTAGTTGGTTATGTAAAGTTTATTTCTTGACAGACTTCCGCTGTAGTTTGTAAATGACAATCATTTTTGAGATGTAAATAAAATGTGGCTGTTAAACTTCAATATTTAGTTATTCTTGGAATTGCTAGTAGCTGGTTGTTGTTGGGCTGTTGTCGCGTGTCGTATCGGGATAGGCTGATGAGGTGCTATTCCGGAACGGGGCGTGACATATGAACTTTAGTTTTGGACTCAACTTGCCTTGTTTTGTCTTGTTTGATATTAATTCTTAACAGAAAGCAAACAAACAATTTTCCAGTCATGACAAAGACAAGCAAAACTTCCAAAGAGGAATCCTAACAAAGCTACCTACATTAGCAACCTCATCACACATGATCACAAAAAATTTCTAGGTTTAACATAAATATTTTCTCACACTCACATGATATAACTGAAATTTCACAATATGATAGATTTTTTTGGAGTTCAAAGTGGCGTACAAGTATAGGGGGGTTTCCTTTCATTGGTTTTAGGCTTTTGAATGTGCATTGTCTTTCGTCCTTGGTCTTTCTTTTGTATGTTGGTGGCATCCCTTAATGCCTTTTCTATGAATTTACTAAAAGACGAGCGGTCAGGTCGGTTGTCCGGTTAAATTTTTCATCCCCACTTAGAAGCATATTTGACATTTCCTAAACACAAGCACTTTTAAAGTTACTTCCTGAACCCTAGTTTTCAAATCATGCATTCAAAACACGACTTTGGCTTGAAGAAAAGACCTCAAAACGATTTTTGCTTAAATTCGTTAATTCTATTTCTCAAATATGGGCGGAAACTTTCTTCTCTTGTGGCTGATCTATATTGGCTCCCATAGTCGGATTCTTGGCATACGTACGTATATACATACATACATACGGAGAGAGAGAGAGAGAGAGGGACTTACAGTGAGAGGGAGGAGAGAATGATGAACGGCGACGGAGATCTGAGAGAACGGCGAACGGCGGCAAACGTAGAGTACAGCGATCTACGATCGCGAGAATGGAGAGGGAGAGGAAAGACAGTACAGCGTATGCGAGACGCATACACTTCTGCAATTTGATTTTAAACCCTAACGCATATGGAATGTGCATCATGCATATTGGGTATGCGTGATACACGGAGGATATCCAGCTGGCCCGGCTCGTATATGCCAGCGTGGATATTGCACATCTGATATGCGTGATGCACATGAAATGTGCGTTTTAAACTATTTTTAAAAATAGTTTCAAAAAAGGTATATTTTGACAAATAGTTGTTTGGGAACGAATAAATCGATAAAAAACTCACAAAGAGGCAATTTTGTAGACACGTAAAGTGATTTCAACCCCTTTGACAAAAGACGAAATCTTGAAGTCTTCATCCGACTCAATAACAACCAAATTGCAATAGAAGTATCGAACTAGTGAGGGTTAAACCGTCACAGGGATATCAAGCATACCTCCCCAACCTAGTGTGTAGCAGACCGAACCCGACTCTGGCCTCGCCAGTGTTCGGCTTCATCGAGACACGCCGGTCGTCGGCTTTGCCATCACTTCGCATCCATCAACGGAAAGAACCATGTCAAGCTCGGCCACCTTTGGGAGGTGGTCCCGTAGACTATTTTTGCTTGGCCTGAAGTCCCTTCAGGCTCGGCTACCTTTCAAGCTCGGCTCCCCTTTAAAGATCGGCCTCTCGTCATGCTCGGATACCCTTCAGGTTCGGCTACCCGCGCGATCTTACAGGCTCGGCCACCTGCACACTCACGTGTCGCCTCACGTGCTGAGGCGGTTAAACCTAAGGATAATCATGAACGCACTTAGAATGTGCCAGCTCGCCCCAAAACGGTTACCGGATCCATCCAGTGACGTCACGACAACGTCGCCTAATTCGTGCAAAGCACGTGCCTGTGCTTGGAGAGCAAGTCAAGGAGACTCTATAAATATAGAAGGATAACGCCTCTGCGGAGGTACGCACTCTCTTAGGCGATTACCCACTCAAAACCCTAGTCTCTTTCCTCTCTTCCTACACATACTTATCCTCTCGCCGGAGGGCCTTGCCGGGCAACCCCCGGCCAGGTCTTAGTCGTGCGTTCATTGTGCAGGCGGCGCGGAGCAGGCTAGGTAACCACTGAAACAGCGGAGGAAGGACTCGAGCCAGAAGAGATCACGGGCCACACATAGTGCATCCATATGGTCCGAAATAAGTCCCTTGTATTTGGGCTCCAGATCAATCAATCGGCCTGTGCAAATACCCCTTTCCCGAAATTCCTTCCATCGATGAGCTCGGGTAGTGGTGTCGAACAGAGCAGCACTCTTGGATGGCTGCCGTGGAATCTGAGCAACGGCAAATTCATCATGGGAAGTGGCATTTTTGGGTCGAACCTGAGGGTCGGGAAGCGCGGGTTTGGGGTTAGGGTCTGAGCTTCCGGTTTTGGGTCGAGGCATGATAACAACTGAATCAGGTTAGGGTTTGGATGTAGGGTCGGAGAAGGGGAGGAGGAGATCGCTTATCTCGAACAGGACGACGCCCGGGAAGACGTCTGCCCAAGAACAAGAATGCTTTCTTTCTTTTTTTTTGAATTGTTCCCGCCCAAGAATGCTGTTGGTGTTGGAGGAATTGTGTAGGAGTACTAGAACATTATGAGAGGGAAAATTACAGTCGACCCCCTTAAACTATCCCTGTATTGTTTCAATTTTATTGTATTTCGGCGCTGGGTGGGTACCGCGTCACCCAGTTCACGTGGTGTCCAAGCAACACATCTGAGCCGTTCAAAAGTGTATTGGACGGTCTGGATTGAACCACTCTCTCCTCTCTCGCCTCAACATTCTCTCTCTCCTCTTTCTTCTTTCTCTCTCCTGTTCTTTCTCCATATCTGAGTCGTCCAAAGCCGAAATAGACGGCCCAGATTTGCGGAGCAGACACCACGTGGTACCTGCTCGGCACTGAAAATCTTCTCCCCACTTAGACACTCAACCCCTTCCTTTAAGTTTGAGTTTCGCCAATTAACACCTTCACTTAACTATTACATGTTTGATTGCAGATTTCGTTTTAGGGGGATTCGTAATGAGGTGAGATTAAAATTGTGATTAAGAATGAGGTGAGATTATTAATGAGGGGATGAATCATTTATTCATGTTTGTTTTGCACATGATTTGATTGTAGGATTGTAAATAATATGTTTGTTTTGATTAAGATTAAGACTGAGATTGAGATTGGAATTGAGGTGGGTTTTTAGACTGGTCTTACTCAATCCCATGGTGATGGGATTCATAATAAACCCCCCATGGTATTGCTAATACCCCTTTTTGGGGAATTCCCGAATCCCCCAAAAGCTTAGCCAAATAAGGTATTAGGGGCCATAGGATTATTAATTCAATCCCCCCTCCAAAACCTCATATCAAACATGGCTTAGGGTTTTGGATGGAAAACGGCATGTGACCAGCACATGACCATGAAAGTCAAATATGGAGACGAAAATACCCTTTTTACCACTTTTGGCCCTCACCTGGTTCTAGTTGCACAATTAACACCTTCACTTATCTGTTTGTTTTAAATACATGCATTTTTAAGAGGTTTCAATTGCCAAGTTACATCTTCTTGGTGGTGTGATAGCTTTGAGTTTCAATTGACTTTAGCTTCCTCGGCATTTTGCAAAATTTAGTTCAAAGATGCGGAGATAGATGACTCACTGTTAGGGACTTCCTCTTCTGGTCCCAAATATCTTTGAGCTGGGACTATGGTGATGGCTTGAATTGATTTCAAGTCTAAATGATTGAGACTTGAGAGATATAAAACTCGAGTTGTTTCGTTAGACCCATTGATTGTAGTGCTACTTCGGTGGATTTGAATCATTGTATCCTACAAAGATACACGTCCATAGATTCCGTTGGCCTTGATCATTTTTCACGTAGTTTTCTATCATTTTCTTTTATTGCGATATTCATGACACGGGTTGCAAGGATTATAATTTTTTCCCTTCGTCTTTCCTTGCCTTGGACCTGTTCTAGCAAGTGTAAAATTTCGGAAGTGCAAAAAGGAGGAGGTTGTGCAATTCTCTGACAGTGAATTCTTTATAGAGATTCTCATAAACAAACTTTTTTTTTATTCCGTTAGCCAGCATCTCTTTGCATGCTGTTTAAGACGCTGGAAGGGCATCCAGCAGCTATTGCAAGACAATGCACCTTTTTCGAAGCGTTAATCTAACTATTCTAATAATATTGACTTACACTCATAAAAAAAAAGAAAAGAAAAGAAAAAAGCACCTTCAATTGGTTCAGGCAGATTCTCTGCATTTTCTTTCCATTCAGAAATCAATCCTTCTCCTATCCAAGCAAAGCAAAAACTTCTCCAATCCAAATGACAGCCAAAATCAAGCCAAACTTCCTATTGGGGGGGTTGTGGGGGGGTTTGGGTGGGGAAACTAACATCTGGCTCTAGAATCACAAACAAAGTATTTTCTTTGATGTTTGAGTCTTCAGAATTTATTCAGCTCTCGTTGGGACCACTGCAATCAGTCTTCAGAATTTCTTCAGAACTCAAAACATGAGATTCACCCTCCGATGACAGTTCGTTCCACGTGTTCTTCAACTTTAACTTCTAGCTCTTCTATTTCTTTATCTGAAGACGCTGATACGTGTTGGAAAGTCTCTTGGATCTTGGTCACACCCTTCTCCACAGGTTCAATTGCCTGGTTTATCGTTAACACAACATCCTTGACCACCTGCTCATTCCATCTCATGTCAATATGGAATGAGTGCACTTCCAAAACAGTTGAATAGGAAGCACGGATGCATATACAGTTATGGACATGCGATGTTAACACGACATGAAAAATCCAAAAAAAAAGTAGGATACGAATACATGTATGTGAAAATGATTTCCATAAGCTATTAGTAATGTTGTAAGCATAAAACAAAGAATACATTCTTTAAGTTGTCAAGGTTAAAACATCCCGGGGAAAAAAAAAGAACTTACATCAAGCTAATAAAAACAAATCATGTTATATTTCGGTGAATGTACAAAACTTCTGATTCTATTGGCTAAGTGTACCTTTAACGTTCTTTTCAATGACAGATAACTTATCAAAAAAATAGTGTAACTATGATAAACTCGACGGGGTAAAGAGTCTTTTCTTAATATCCCTATTAGGGTTTTCAACTTCACAGGAAGATCCGCAAGTGAAGACTTTTTGAAAGTATGTTTTAGCTCCACTGCTTCCAAAACGTATCCTTGCCATATCCTCCCGTCGGATGCATCCGTATACAGAAATTAAAATTAACAAATAACTTATGGATACTATTGAGCTGATTTCATGCTTGATATAATTTTCTTTTATTTTTTACGGGGAAGAACTCACATGTTGACCACCTTCAACAACTATGTCCTGAATGCTTTCTTTGACACTGGTTCCGGGAGCCTCAATCTCAGTCTCTGTTTTTTCCAGAGTGGTTGGTCTTTCCTTATTGCCCTCTACTAGTGTCAGCTTTTCTTGGGTGGTAACCTTGCCATACTCGGATACCGGCAATAATTGATAGGGTTGCGCTGAGAAGACGAAAACATGAGCAACGGCTGCAACAGCCATCTGTTAAATGCATAGCATATCAAATTACACAAAACAAGAAATAAGAAGACTATAAGTTTTATGACACATTAGATTCATGATCAGCAACGTATTCCCAACTTTTATGGTTACATTGACATCATCTTTGACAAAAATCTGTTTTCACAAACGGACAAAAAATAAGTCTGGTGACACTGCCTTGGGTCCTTTCCGCTGGCAATTGGGTAACAAATCTCCCAAACGGGAAATGAGTTTTTTCGTTTGGAGGGAAATACGTGGCTTAATTAGCTCACATGACAGCCAATAGGCAGATAGATACATTGATACAAACACATGGATACAGACAAGGGACATGTCAATTCAAAAAAATCAGGACATGAACAAGGCGGGGACAACAACAAAAAAATGAAACAAAAATTCGATTTTATGCATATAAATTTTGCATCCACAAACAGGCAAAACTAATGGAAACTATCATTAATCTTGCATAATTGATATACCTAAGAAAAAGATAAAGAGAGCATGATCAGGTCGACAGAGCTAATAGATGTTGTCCACCGGAACTACTCTACAATAGCCAGAGCTAACTGGCGTGTCTAACCAAAAAGAAAATTAAAAGTTAACAAATGGCATCGTCATAAGTATTTGGCATCTTCCTGGCTATGTGTTACACTTGTAGGACAACAACATATGTGTGTCGATGCTTCATAGATTGATAACATTGCTCAATGATATGTGTGTCGATGCTTCATAGATTGATAACATTGCTCAATGATAAGACTTTCAGTAATGCCAGACCCCAACCTTCAGTTCAGCGTTGCTTGTTTTTCATGTCAAGTATATTGCATAGCTTCCTAAGTCACCGAAGGATGTTAAACATTCAGTTTGGGATATTACCATTGTTAAAGCATCTAACTCAAAACCAATTGTCAATGAATGGAGAAGCTGCCCATGCTCGTATACAAGTTTTGGAGGTTATAATTAATCAATGTGGGACAAGTGCGACCCCGGACCCGCATGTGGAGAGGTAAACAACGGATCCATTACATAGGGACCACAACAAATAACAAAACAAGAGCACAAACTACGGGACAAACAATCAAGAGAGTCTTGTCCAAAAGCTTCCGAAAGCCTAGCTCTGATTCCATGTTAAAGCATCCAACTCAAAACCCATTGGCAATTAGTGGAGAGGCTTGCCACGCTCAAATACAGGTTTTAGAGGTTATAATTAACCAATGTGGGACAAGCTTTAACAACCATATAACAATGCTTAACATCCTAATTGTACAAAAATGATTTATCCATCCACATCGCTTGCAAACTCCACTGCCTTTATCTTTCATTAATTCTATTTCTTAGACTGATAATAACTGATTGGACTGGCATCTTATTTATCCTCGCACTATAAAATGGGTTCTTGAAATTTGGGTGACAGCATTTATAAAGGGGTACTTGTTTTGCAAATTTAGCAGGGTGTAACTTATTTCTATGCATGCCTTTCAAAAAAAAAAAAAAAAACTTACTTCTATGCAGATCAAAAAATCCTGCAATCCAGTCTGAAACTTTTCTTCCTTGGGCAGAATTCCAATGGTACACAATAAAGCAATGCCGACACCTTGCCACCAAGTAGCAAAAACAATAGCCTTGAAGCTGATAAACTTTGCAAGGGGTTTTATTGGTTTTAGTCTTTCATGAGTAACATTATAGAACTGCACCAGGCAATACAATGCCCACATCTGGCTGAAGTTCAGTACCACTGCTATATATGGGTACCTGAAAGACATGGGGTAAAGCAATAAGGATCATAGCTGGGAGAAAGAAGATGGGTTTCTGTTTCGAAGGTACAAGCTGAAATTACAAGGAAACTTAAGGGAAAATACTAATACAAATTCATGAAGTACAATGCAACCAGGGCTAGCCCTGGGCTAAAGCCCGAGGTGCCGGCGCTTTAGGCCTCCGAAATTTCAAAAAAACGAGGGCCTCATTTTTCAAAAAAAAAAAATCAAATATATTATATTTATATAAATGTTCCATGTTTCAACACAATGTCAATTCTAGCACAAGTGGTCTGTGTGAGGTACGTGATATTGGGATGGGAGATCCCTGGTTCAACTCCTATGGAGGTTTTCTTTTGACAAAGGATTCCCCCCCCCACCCCCCCGCTTTTTTCTTTTGGATCTAGGAATAAATAATATACAGCTCTTACACCTTTGGCATTCTTATGGTTAAATTTAATAACATGATTAGTTAAAAAAATGTAGTGTATGAGTGGTATTTCGCTATGTTTGATTTTTTTTTTCTAATGGTATAAAATAGTTTAAAATTTTATTTCAGTTAAATTACAAAACTAAAATACCATGTTCAATATTTTTACCTTATATTAACCACCTATATTGATATTTTTTTTTTATAGAAAACCTAAGGCCTCAATTTTAAAAGTCGCTTTAAGCCTCCAAATTCTCAGGGCCGGCCCTGAATGCAACTGCTCATAATTCGATCTACAGCACAAATTACTAGAGGGAAAGTAATAAGCCTTGAATAAGCTGAAAAAGTTTCAAGTTTTTATCACGTACAAAATACTAATTCCTTTTAATTTTCACAATTCAAGTCTTCTATTGACAGATAAAGGCGTTAACAAGACATTTAAGCTGTTGAGCTTGTGACAAAATTATACTTTCAGCCTTCAGGGGGAAGCGTAAAGCAGTAAGACTAGAGATGAACTAAAGATATAACATGCCATGGCTCAGTTATGGCTCAAAAGTGTGTAGATGAAGTTCAGAGCGGTAGTTTTATCCATTCTGAAGATAATATGGCATGGTTCAGTTATGGGCTTTATGGCTCACAAAGTGTAGATGAAGTTCAGAGCAGTAGTTTTATCCATCTCAGAAAAGTTGTAACATATACATGCACAAAAAAAATCAATTGAGTTCCTTCATACGTGAACAGTACATACCCGTAGTACCACCTGAACTCTCCATCACCATACACACCAAAGAGCTCCAGTATCAATACCAAGAATGCACAAACAGTCTTCAAAATCATCTGGGCTATCCACGAAATAATAGAATTCAATAAACTCAAATGCTGAATGAAGAAAGGTAATTTTCTGGCACTTACATACTGTACGAGACCAAATTTCTCAATTGTAAGCGAGTCTTTTCCAAGCACACATGGTTGGAGGAAGAAAGTTCGTAATGTTCTGTGTTCTGACTTTGGTTTATCTTCTGCCCCTTCTAATAATGACTTGCTGAGCAGTTTTTCTGATTCATCTTCAAGGAGCTCTATCACTCTTCTCTCTCCACCTAGTAGAAATAGTTTTCTGTCAACCTACTTTTGTTGCAACAACTTGACAAGAAAGAATGTCCACAGATCCTCAAATTTTTTTTTTCAATAAGAAAATATGTATTGTAGCTTTAAGAAAGACACTGAAACATTTAACTACAGGTCTATAAAAAATGCCAAAAACAGAAATACGCTTAAACTTTCCAAATTTGCTAACTCCAACGCCAACCAAATAACTACCAGATTTGGAGCCAAATTTGTTTAGTGCATGCTAAGGTTTCTGGGATTAAAGAAGAAATTAACAAAAGAATAATTCACACATAAAGGTGGACTGGCACATCTTGGTAGTTTGAAAAATAACTCCCAATGTGCAGCTTACCCAGGCAGGCAATAAGGTAACTCCCAAATGAATACAAAGCAAATGCTTCATAGCAGTTTCTTAAAATGTCACATGCCATGGACAGTCTTGGGTTCCATAGAGCTAAAATCTGGAAAAAGACAAAACATCATTAGATTAATCAAGAAGGCAAACACAAACCCCAGAAATTCAAATGGAATTCTCTCTCTCTCTCTCTCTCTCTCTCTCTCTCTCTCTCTCTCTCTCTCTCTCTCTCTCTCTCTCAATAGGGTACTTGACTAATTGGCTGCATGCTTTTATTTGCTGTCTCCACCCTTTTTCCTCACCTTTCTGCCCCCAGATAACAGCTTATACTAGATTTCCGTCCGAAGATAGCGTAGCTAACAATTCATTGAAGCTGAACATATACGCTCAGGTTCACATCAAAGTACCATGCATGCAATGCTAATGTAGAAAAGCTTCACATTTGAACATATATAACTTATAGGCTTGTAGCGTAAGACACATTCTGGAATATATTTGCCAATTGAAGGGTGAGGAAGTAAGTGAAAGGTTCAAAGTTTGTGTATCAAGTGTGGATAAATAAGTCAACGTACTTGTGAGAGCCAGTTCACTTGACTGATATAAATGCATGCTACTAAAGAAATTAAGACATACTTCTAGCTGGATGGATACTTAACTGATTCCGTGGCATAGATAGGAACCATAAGAAGAACTGCAACAACCCATTTTTGCTCCTGGAAAGAAACCAAATTAAGATACGTTAAGGCTCTTATTTTGACAACAAATAGTCAACTTCATTTGATCTTCTAGTATATGTTCTCCTGAAGAGATATGCCAAGCACTTTGGAATGACATTTCATCAATAGTGTCCTAAAAAATCACTTTCGTGTGCAGAGTTTCATTGCAGAATTGATCTCTGTATTGGATCCCAATAGTAGCTGCTACTCAAAGGTGCCTTATGAAAGCCATCCAAGGTAGTGAAAGTAAGATTGATTCCATCCATCCTAAGCACATCGCTTCTTGCTTTGTTTTGCTTTTCGGGCTTGACTACTCTAACTGCTGAACACAACTGTGGTTTACCCTTGACAGACTACATCACTACCCAGCAAGCTCCGGGATGCAAGAGGCAGTGGATCAAGCAACTTACGAAGAAATTTAGCTCTCAAAAGGGAGTGAGTTAGCTCTATAGACAGATTGTAGGGCTTTTTAGATCTAAAAACATATACCGGGATTTTCTCTCCTGTTGGAGACAGTACAAAGGTTTTCTTCAACAAAAAAGGGAGGGATCGGAAGTCTAATGAGCCTTTACGTGATAGGGACTCCACAGGTAAGAAAGTCACTCCTGATTCAGTGGATCAAACACTTCGAGACATGGACAGACGCACACCTGGCTATTTCAAAGTTTTTAAGTATTCTTTCCAAGTTTCCAACTATTCCCTAGACTAAGGAGGATCAACAGACTTGTCAAAATGACGACCACAGTTTCAAACACTTGTATGGTTGTCCTGTTTAGCTTCTCCATTCCAGCAAGTTGGAAAGGTGGTGTATCCACTTTTGAAAGGAATAGCATGTTACCAGCCCTTGCAACATGTCTTCTGATAGGAAATATAAATAAACAGATGCACATTGGAAAGGCAGTGATCGCAACAACAGTTGCATTAGAGCGTAGAGTGGGATCTTTTTAGGCAATAGCAGAGCTGGAATAAAATAAGATCTAGTTCCAAGTACTAAAAACCTCTAATACTTTCAATAAAAACATAGGAAAAAGAACTAACCGCAGGATTGTTATATGATCTGAGATGTTGGAAAATTAGAAGGACGGAGAAGACCGAAGCCGTGAAGGCAAAGCATGCTGCAATGGTGAGGGCTGGCCGGTAGAGATCTCTGTATGTGTCTCCATAAGTCAGGATATAAGTCGTTTCCATGCCACATGCATCTTTCAGTGCCCACTCTCTAAAGTTTCTTACAAAGGTCACACGACAACCAAATCTGGTTACAAAACCTCACCCATATAAGATACTAAACATTAAACAACCATTATTAAAGAGAGAGTTATACACCACTTAATAGGTCTTAAATGTGTTGGCTTCCGGCTTCCGCATATTTGTTGGTTTTTGCCCAACATTTATCTATCTAACCGGCTACATATGGACCAACCAAAAAACCCAGATTGTTCAATTTGTCCCTTCAAGTGCATCCAGGTTGCACTGCACATGAGGGGAGAGTGTTAGACTTTATCCCACATCATTCATTTACGCCGTCCAAACTTGGTTAATATATTCTCGAGGCTACTCCGCCTATTGTCAATTGGTTTTAAGTTGGAACCCTCCAAAAAATTTAACATGGTATTAAAGCTACGTCTTGGGTGGCCTCACCTCACATGGTCGAGTCTTTATTGCCCGAGTCGAATTTTATCGTCTCCTCAATTCGTACCTTCATGGCCATCCGGGCTGCACGTGAGGGAGAGTGTTTGACTTTATCCTACATCGCTCATCTAAGCCACCCAAACTTGACTAATATATTCTCGAGACTACTCCTCCTATTGCCAATTGGTTTTAGGTTAGAATCCTCAACGAAATCTAACAATTTCCTTTTGGTTTCCGCATGTGGGTCAGTTCAAAGAGAATCACATGAACAACTCAAGTACCTAAAAATACAAGGGAAATATTCATTCTTGGCTCAATAGTACAAATGGTAACCAAATGCAGAACTAGTTTTTTGACCCAGTAATTAGAACGAAAATCAAAATTAACCAGCAATTACAGTAAATATTGTAATCGGAATGCCAAAGAAAACTGGAGTAGTTCTTAATTAGAACCAACAAACAGGTGAAGGAACATGAATCTGGGTTTGCAAGTTATACAACTGGAGTAACTACCTGTAAGAATTGCCATTAGAATTTCACAATGACTTTGAAACCCAATAGTAGTACTACCTGTTAAATACGTCCGGTGCAGCAGTGAACAGATTTCGGATAGCGATATGAAGAATGGCGGGCAGCTACGTACAATGATTATATATATAGGTTTGCGCCAGAAGTTGACACGTTTCGGTGTTAGAACACTGCTTATTATAGGTGCGACACGTAGGCGTCTCAAATTCCTTCAAATGTAGGCGTAGGCGTCTCAAACGTAGTATATGTGCTACTTGTGTGCTATCGGCCCAAATTCTGGTTTTCCTTGGGCTGTCAGCATATATAGTAGGAGACTAGGAGTACTAAAAAGAAAAAGTCTCACCTAGATCTTGGTTTTGGTGGATGCATTTTTATGGGAAATTTGCCAAATCATATAAACCCACCCCCTTTTTTATTTTTATTTTTATTTTTATTTTTTATAACCGTATGTTTAGATCAATTTGTGCACATCTTGATTAATTTTAGAGTCTTGACATTAACGATCCAACAAACCCTTCAATAACCCTAAAATTTGAAATGTTTGAACTCCGCAGAATTCGAGTATACGTTTTTATGAAGGATAATCATTTATTATTTTCTCGTGTCCACTTAGCCTAACCGTTAGGGGTTTGTCAACTAACCCATTGATGTTATTTTTTGGTCGGGACCAACCAACTCAAGGACTTCTTGCAGTGGAGCTTAGGTCCCATCGTTTTTGGGCCCAAACCACATACACGGATGTGAGAGAGAGAGAGAGAGAGAGAGTCTTGTTTTTGGAAGGAGCCAGGAGAGAGAAAGAAAATGAGCTTCAAAGTAATTATGTAATTTTTTTTCCTGACAATTCGCATCTAACCCGAGTTCACTAAATTAGTAAATGCTAGCTTTGCTTGAGCTAACAATTTTTCCCCCCCATAGATTTTGTATCTAAATAATACGCCTTCGTGTAAAATTCCTTCAAAGGCCTTCCAACCTTTGTCCAATTAAGAACTTAACCATTGGTAACACATATAGACAGAAAACGAAGGTGCAGCCTCATGTAATAGGAAGGCAAGAAGAAAATATACATTTTTTTAATAACCGGATGTTCGGTCCAGTTTGCGCACAATTCGACTGATTCTTAAGCCCTGAAGTTAACGACCGGGCATATCATTCGGCAGCTCCAAAGTTTGGAATATAAGTTTGATTGAACCGTCGGGGAAAAAATTATTCAACTACCAAAAGAAAGTATAATTGGAATAATATTCAATTACCAAGACTAAATATTCTTAGAAGACATCTCTGCATGGTAGTATGAAATGTTTAACATCTCACATTCTCCAATGGGCTGGCTTAAATATACCCCAACTTGCCACTTTTGGGAAGTCATGTGGAAGCTTTCCAAGTATAGCTTGGGACCCTCCCTGACTAGAGTATACAACTTTTGTATATCTTACTGAGAAACCTGATCACGTGGCTTCTTGTGTTAAAATTACATACATGTTTCTTGGTCCAAGTGTGTGTTCTCTCAAACGGGGACCCCTTTCCATTGCCTTTGATCTACGTACATCTCGAGGAGTATTATTGGTTGGGAGAAATCAAGAAATGAGATTTCTTTCCCGTAGAGGTTAATTTTCACTTTTTCTTCTAATGAAAGATAATCATGTTATTTTTGTGATAATTTAGGTGTCCGAGCCAGTTTACGCCTATCTCGACAGAAAGATAATGTTACTAATGCGAATTACATGGTTTCGTTAAAACCTTTAGTCCTCTTTGAACATTCTTGTATGTTGTTTATGTGTTGGGTTATACGTTTATATGAGTACATCACATGTCAGTAAGATTCCTTGTAAACATTTATTAGAGTAAGTACGGAGAGTGATTATCAAGATGGATCTACTACATATAGAAGAATGAGGAAGTACCAAAGGTCTACTGGCCACGGGTAATCCCAAAATCCGGTTTAGGACTCACTAGCCTTCCTTAGCAAGTATATTACCTCATTACACCAATCTGTCATAGAATGTGGCAATTCTCTTCCCTTTTCAGAGTTGTTTTCACTTGGTATTTTTTTCCCTATTCAAAGAGGTCTAGATTCCATGGTCTCTCCTCCTATATGACAAAATGTCTCTGTGCATTATAAGGAATTGTGTTTTTTTTTTTTTGGTACTTATAAGGAAATGTTTGTTATATGGTCTAAGTGGTACATGCTGCAGGAGGATTGGGTATCACTCTTTGTTTCTCATAACTCACATGTCCAGGCCACCTTATGTGTTCTTGGACGACTTCTGGGGTCCAATCCCACCACCTACTTGTGGAAAGTCCAATTACAATCGGAGCAAAGCTCCATATAGACCGGCCCCAAAGGAGTTGATAGCACCTCAAAGATTTTGAACCTAAGACCTTTGGGAGGGAGCAAACCCCGACCCAAAAAGTCCTAGGCCTTGAACATCAAGCCAACCCCTCGGGGTTGATTGGGTATCACTCTTAAGAGCCATTGTTCTTTAATCCAGAAGCAGGATTAGCCTGGGTGTAGTATGATTATGCTAATCTAAGCTAAAAAGGTTTATTTTTGCAATTTGGTATAGAGATGGGTGAGCTATTTTGGGGGGGAGCGTGATGTGGAATTGGTATATTTTGGGAGATTTGAGATTGAGGGAACCAATAACATGAAGCTGGCATGTTGATAAATCCCAGTTGCTAATTAGTGATCAAAGTCCTATGGATGTTTCCCATGGTTTTCTTGAACTGCTACATGTAGGGAAGAGAGCTGGAATGGAAAATGTCAGATTGAACCCATGGACAAAAGTGTTGGTTTGATACAGTTTGATGAGCAATCATCCAGATGCTGTCGTTTGACACATAGGTTGTGTTTGTACTTGCTTTTAATTCTTTTGGGTGAATGCCAAATTTCTGTGATGAGGGTATGGGATGGACATCATGTGACTGGACAACTTCACGTGTGCCTTGGTGGTGCCCAGTGGGAGGAGAGAGTGCAGGCCAAGCCATAGAATTCAAAGACTTGAACTTCATTATATTCTGATTTAGAACCAGAAGAAGATAAGGGCAGGTGGTGTAGGATTAGGTAACAGATCAAAAGAATTCACCTCTTCTTCTTTTTTTCTGTCATTGACTCATTGTCTTTGTATTCGTTACGAGCAATGCTACATGCACAGATATCTGAAAAGAGATTTCTTCGGAACTCTCACATACATATGGATTCACAAAGCTATGGGGGCAGTGGCGTAGCTAGAAATTTAGGTCGGTGGGGGCACCATTGAGCATGGTTTTAGAATTTTAAACAACCATAACATGAAAGAAATGAACTTAACATAAAATTTGCTACAATACACACACACACACACACACACACACACACACATATATATATATATAATGAGTTCTCTTTATGGAAAACAAGTATGTAAAAGAGTTCTTTTTTTAAAATTTGATGACAAAGATACTAAGGAAGTAAGTGTTATAAGAGGAAAATTGTGTATAATTTTTTAATACAAATTGTGATGGCATTTATAATTTGGGGTAACAGTAAAATTATTAAAAATTGCAGTGGGGGTGCGTGCCTCACTGGACACCATCTGGTTCCGCTAATGGGAGGCTTTGTGCATTGTACTCTTTGGACACAGCTGCGTCCAGATCTGTGCATGTAAGTCTGTGCATGCAGACTTCTAAAAAGTACTGGTGCACCAAGCTCCCGCACATGCATGTACCCGGTGCACACTGCACACTGCACACAGACTTTGTGATTCATTTGAGGAATGCTACGTACACAACTCTTGACCACAACTCCAGACACAACTGCGTCTAGAGCTATTCAATGCACGTTGGTTCATGTATCGAACGGCTCCGGATGCAGTTGTGTCCGGAGTTGTGGTCGAGAGTTGTGTATGTAGACTCAGGGGATTCATTATTGGCCAGACCTGCATTTGTTCCCACCACTATAGTATAGAATTTCCTTAGATATGGACACACATGCACAATCAAAATTTGGTGATAGTGATGGGTAAATTTTATTTTTTTCTGTGAAATTGTCTTCGCATCCATTATTGGTCAGACCTGCATTTATTCCACCACTTTACTATTTCCTTAGATATGGTCAAGCATAAACAAACTAAGTTTGGTGGTAGTGATGGTAGTTTAGTAGGACTTAGAACTTTAAATGTTGGGATGGTTGATTATTTGAGTCTGCTATCAGATGTAGTTGGAGCAGGACTTAAAAATCTTGTCCTGGAACTGCCCCCAAGGATAGTTTTAGCTTAGACGATCACCATGACTCTGGGGATTTGCAATTCTTACATTTTCACGATCCTTAATATAGGGAATTGCACAGTAACTGTCACAACATATGATAAAGTTTAGTTCATTTTTGGTATGAGCTTTTTTGATTTGAACACAAGAAACTTTCAACCCTGACTGAAGACTTTTCATGCTTATTAATTTTCAACTCATACACATCAAGCTGAAGGAGTTTCCAATCACTTTAAATGATGAAGTAGGACATACTAAATCTCGTTCCATGTTGTGGCTTGGCTACATAACAAATCATTTACCAACAACTTTCAATCCTAATTTGAGTTTCATTCTTTTGGGATATGAATTTTGTGGTTGGCAAGAACAGAATTCATTTGTGTATGTGACATATAAAAATAAACGCAAATGACACATTTCTTGTCGAGCTATGCACTTTTTTGCAAGTCGATGCGGTGGTGTATTGTCGCGTGTCCATATCCATGCCACTTAGATGACAATCAGCTAACTGTTCACAGATTAGAACAGGTGAAAGTTGCCTGATCAATTGTTGTATTGCTGCCCAAATGTGGCATGTTTAAGGCAGAGAATACTTGAATAAGGCAACAGATTTTGCAACCATATCAGAACTGTGGGGAAGGTGGCAGAGGTTTGGATTGGGGCCTGAGGGGCCTCCAACTAATCAGAATCCTGCAGTGGTAGGGTACATATCTAGGCGGCACCGGTGGTTCGGTTCGTAAGGGACATCCCCATTGGAAGATGGGTTATATGCTCTGGGTATTTTCCTACTTAACCTATTGCTGCCATACCTCTATACCCTATAAGTTCTTCCCTTTATTTGGCTGTGTTAGGCAGCCAATTTTTGTATATCCCATGTGCATGGTTAGGCTGTGTTAGGCAGCTCTGAATTCCAGTGTCAGCCCTCTGTCCTGATTTTGCATGGTTACAGACATGAAGCGGTATGTAACTTTGCTTTGAATGTCATAATCACTGCTTTGGGGCATAAGTGAGAGATTGGCATAAAAATGTAATGAATATGAGAATTAAATGAGACAGAATATGAGTTGATACAACCCATTTAAGTTATATTATTGTAATTAAGTATCTTGGTTATCTTCTTTCAATAAAAAAAAGAAGCATGTGGTCTAAACATATGGGGAAAAGAGTAGTTGGAAATTAGAAAAGTGACAAAGAGAGGTGGGAAAAATTAACATAAAATAGGTGGCAAGAGGCCTGAGTTTGAAACTTGAACCACTGGAAACTACCAGCTGGGGTGTGGAATTTTCTCCTTACCTTACCTCTATTTAACACTTTGAAAAACTCAGCTTTCTTTGGCTCATGAGATCAGTGCTTAAGCACTTGAGTTGATCTCTTAGCCCACCCGCCTCCGTATTCGCCTCTCTAGCCATTTAATCTACCTCTTCCAAATGAAGGTAAGACTTAGTAACCTTTCTGTGTTTACATCCAAAATAAATCTACATTGTTTGCATATGTCTTGTCCTTTTGATAGCAGATTTTCAGTTGGATGCAAAGCAAGCCCAATGGTAAACAAAGGACCAAAAAGCCAAACTCAAAATCAGATAATGGTAAGCACTCCTATTCCGCTCTCTTCTGTTACTATCTGTTTCAGTTCTAAAACTGTGGTTTCCATATTTAAACTTCAATGTGCTCAAATCATTGTAAGTAGTAATGATTTCAGTATATGTTCCTCCCTCCTGGTATTGGCCTGTGCTGTGTTTATGTGTCTCTTCATGTAAATATCAAGAATTAATGAATGAGAAGTGTTGTTTTTAATAAAGCCATGTATAGGTCATCCAGCCACTCAATAACTAAATTTTCCCTTCTTTGTTCTGATTAATGTTAGTTCAGACTTCAATTAGCATAATATGCTTTAACACAACTAGTGAAATAAGAAAGAAGCATTTTTTAGGTCCTTCGGAAATTCAGAGAGAAGCAATATGAGGGAGTGTATACTGTATGATCGTAAATCTTTTTGCAGTCTCCTTTACAATCACAATTCAGTGGAATGGAATTGCTGAATAACTATAAAGTATGATTAGCCTTCTTTTTCTTGTTACTACGCATATGCTGCAATTTCCCGAGTTCCATCTTTCATTCTTGTCCAAGATCTTAAGCATATATGTCTTCATACTACCAAAACTAAAATACAAAACACAACACATGTATCCACAATATTTCCCTACTAGTCTCTGTCTTGTAAGCACTGGACATTAGTGATTTTTCATCACTAAAACCACAAGTTGGAGGAATTACAACCTTTTACGAGTTGAAGCATCTTCACCGACTTCACAAAGAAACAAAGAAACAAATCTATAGCAATAGCTAAAGGAAGGTAGATGGTTGATTTGATTCCTATATATGCACCATCTACATGTACAAAGATTCAACATGGGCAATAAATTCAATGTCAAGTTGATACTGGGTCATTTCCATCTTTACAGTATTTAGGTTTGTTCCTCATGTAATGTCTTTATTATAGGTATCAGGCAAACCATAACAACTTATTATCTGTGCATTCCTGAGTCCGGATCTGGTCAGGACGTCCTGACCGGAGCTTAGGTCCGGACCACGATCTCAGCCGTTGGATTGTGTTTTCAATGGTCCGGATGCACGGATAGTTTGTTCGCGCTCGAAAACACAATCCAACAGCTGTGGGAGAAGTCCGGACCTAAGCTCCGGTCAAGACGTCCTGACCAGATCCAGACTATATATTATTTATCTTCAATTCCAGCCTGGCTTTGACGGATTTCATAAGTAGAAATAGAATGAAATTGATATACATTTGTTGCAACCCACAAAATAATATGGTGGAAAATTAAAATGGAGTCACTGAATTAACTCTGATCTCTTCAAATACTTGTATCAAATGAAAACAATAAGCTGAACAGCCTAATCCGTCTGCTAGTTGATGATTGTTGAACAAGAATGAAAGGATATATATTATTCATAAGATTAATACTGCCGTTGAAAAGGCCATTTTTGCTTTTTCCTTATGTTAAACCTTGTTCTTTATTATAGACCAAACACTACAAGAACCTTGCAAAGAAGAGTTCAGTGACTGGCCTCATGGATTGCTTGCAATTGGCACATTTGGAAATAAAAGCCTGGAAGGAGATCCAGAGAGATGCAATCTCCAAGGGAGCCAATCTTCCTCCCTAGGTCAACCACTAGACATCACGGCTGAGGAAGCTGTAGAACTTCAGAAAGAGTTGGTGTTATTCCATACACAAGTTTCTAATGAATCAAGTGCAGCGGAGGATTTAGAAAACCTTCAACTGGAAATGTTAACCTTTACACCAAGCTTGGAAGATGAGAGCAGGAAAGGTAATACTGTTTGTGGCGCTTCAGCGGGCCAAAGTGGTCAGCTCCAGCGAAGTACCAGCTTGAAAGGGAAAGATATGTGTGTGGATCACACCAAGAAAAGCATGCGTAAAAAGGCACTGTCTTTCCTTCTTAAGAAGATTGGTATATCCCAAAGCATGTTCGCTCCCACTCCCAGCTTGAGAGATCCAATTCCAGATAAGTCCACAATGGAGAAGGTAAGCATGCACAACATGCCTGTGCATTGCCCAAGGATCAAAATTTCATTTCGGTATATGATTATGTCGTTTTAGTTAGCTAGGAAAAGGAAATGCATTTGAAACATTTTGGAACGTATTGGAAGTATTTCCAAAACATACATAAGGGAAATGAATTTATGGAAAAAATACATTTTTGGATGCAATGTTTTATGGTTTGTAGAATGTCCACATGCTTCTATGTTTGATTTGTAGGAGTCCGCTAATGTTTCATTTTGGTGTACTTGAAAAAAAAATCTTTTCGGCCGGTTTGAAAGAAATAACCGACAATGTTCCTTGGCATTGTCTAGAGATATAATCATTCAATGTATCTGACGACTGTAGGAGGGTGTTAAATTTTAGACGTAGGTTATTGGAGTGAAAGAGGAGGAGGTTGTTGGGGTCCACCCATAGTGGTGGGGTTATTTTGTGTAACCCCCTTAGTGTTGGGTGTTGAGCGTATTTACCCTTGGAGTCCCTTATATATAGTTGTAAACCCTATTAGGGTTAGGGTGTGACATAATGTGAGGGAGAGGGTGAGGCAAGCGTGGGGGCCCGGTCTGTGGCCTCCCGGAGAGGAACCGGCGTGTGGTTCCCAGAGAGCTTTTTTCATCTTTGTGTATACGTTGTGTGAATATATATACAAGGGGAGTTTTTCTCTGAAATCACTGCATGGGTTTGTGTGTGTGGTGTCCCTCTCGGTCCTAACAAGGTTTTCACCATTAAGAACATTCAAATACCTGAGTACTCATTTTGAAATTTCTTAACCATGTGATCTCAGCACGATGGTTCATTAGCTTGGGTATGCTTTAGGGGTTGAGGGGATATGTTGCATCCAGTAATTCTTCTCCCATTTGTTTGTGTACTTAATAAATCCCTTGTTGGTGGCTGATTATTTATACAGATTTTGAGAGCTATACTACACAAGAAAGTATATCCCCAAAACTCCAGTACAAAGGCTACGACAAAGAAATACTTAGATACCAGTCATATGCACAAACCAGATGAAGAAGATGAAACGGATGATACTGCAAATGATGGAAGTAAATGGGTCAAGACCGATTCAGAATGTAAGATCCTTTTCTGCCGGTGAAGTAGCTGTATATCAATCCAGCATATCACATGTAGTTCTATATTATAAGAAGACAAAAATGAATACACTTATTCTATTTAAACCAAACTATGACATGTAATCTTTTGGTAAGCCACTTCTATTGGTCGGGATGGTCGTCAACAGATCCTGCAGTTTGTTGATTGTATCTGTTTTGTGGTGGCAGATATTGTTCTAGAGATATGATTTGCCTCGCCTCCACTCTGTTTTTGGAAGCTGGGATGGTAAGTATATAATTTTGTAGTTGCCAATTGACTCTATTTCCCTTGTTAAGAGAATCCTATCAATCCATTTGATGACCGGACTTCATGTTTTAATGCTTGCAGGTACCAGCAAAGAGATTTTCCATACAGGAATTCAAGCAATTGAAACTAATAACTAGAGGTGAAAAAAAGTATCACCTGTTCTGTGAGTATGCAGTGAAAGTTGACTCACTTGTGCACGTTCAAATGTAGCGGTTGTCGCCTCAAGTATATTGTGATTTAGTTATGCTCTTATTGAAGTTGAATATGTACGAACATATGAACAATAACTCATATTGGAAGAACTTCAGCTGTGGAGAAAGCAAGCTGCTCTTATAACTTGGTATTGAACTCATATGCTTTGGCATGTTTTTTTCAGAAGATGGTTCAATCCATGTTTTTTTTGGAGACAGTAAAGTTGAGAGAGTGTAAGCAAAGTTTGCACTTATATGCATATGTTTTTCCTTCGGTGTTACATTTGGAGTTGTCATATTTCGTGGCGTGGATGCATTAAGACTTGATGCATGTTTGTCATTTTCGTCCAAGGAGAAGTATCTTTTCCCCTAGTTCAGAGAAAAAAACTTTTGATAAGTACTGATTCTATAAAATACAACATGATAGAGAGTGCCTAGAAGGGGCTTGCCACTCGCAATGGATCCATTATACTGGTCATATCGGAAGACGACTAGAATCGTTTGTGTGGATGTAAATCTCAAATAGGTTTGTAATACAAGGAAGCTTAAGTTGATGGGAGGTGAAGAGAGGAAACTGGAAGGGAATTACTCAGATTGTGGGGATGCTCCTTCTTTTGTCCAACACATTCAAATGCTTTGATGTCCTTACATCATGTGATCCAGAGGAGAGTTGAATGAATTGTGTATTTAACCCTAGTTTGACAACCAAGAAACTCCTCTTATCCAGGAAATGTTGTCAACGTGGTTTTGGAAGATCACCAAGAAACTCCTCTAAATTTACATTTGTTCTTTGTTCGCTCCATCTATAAAGATTTGCATCTCCACGCGCATGATGGAATTTACACGCGAGGAAGGATGGTGAATAATTTGGTATACATAATTGGCCCATTTCTCTAACAGTTTACGTTAAGAACTAAACGACAGTATTTCTCGGGTTGAGTTTTTGTGCCTATCCTCTCAGGTTGTGGGATCCGATGGACTTAGGTTAAAGTTATCTCTCTGTTTTCTTTGATAGACTGTCAACTACCCAAGACAAAGGGAAAATATTAGCTATCTGTCCTATTCATAATGAAAGCAACACTTCCTGTCATAAGATCACTCATTTAAAAATTTGCATGGATAGAACTGAAGTGTCCATTCATAATCATTCAAATGGCACACACATAGATTAATCAGCTATGGTGCAAGTAATACGTGGAAAGTGGCTATTAATTTAGTGACAATAATTGATCTAAAATGGAGTGTACTTAAAATAAGGTCTCAAGCAATTCTGTTAGGTCCTGATACTACCTAACAGTTGCCAGAAATTATAGTCTAACTTCTCATATGGGCACAAGTATTAATATTTACTGTGATGACCTTTTTTTCCCCTGATATCTCAGGGTGTCCGGGCTTCCTTCCGCGCACCTCGACTACTCCCTCGGGACAAATCTCATAATCCAGTAGCGGGACGCCCATTTAAAGCTTCGACTAGCCCCACAAGAGTTGATAGTACTTGAGAGGTACTGAATCTGAGAGAAAGCAAACCCGGAAGTCCTGAAAGTTGACCAACAGGTGGTTGATGCGATGAACTACCTCATGGGCTCAATTATTATTGTTTGGGCCCTCAGGTTTTCCTTTCAGAGTATCAATATGTGGTTCTTTAAGCTAAGCTAAAATTTCTTGCATCACCCCACTATATTGGCTTCGCATAAAACAAGTTGTACTTACCTTTTAGAGATAAGGGAAAAAAGAAATTAAGAAATGCTTTTGTGTTCATAAAGATCAGCCACTTGTAGTGATCTGTTTGGCACTGGCTTAATAGGTGTGTTATTAGAGGCCACCTGGTTTTCTTGTTGCGGCAAAACACATCCTATTTAATCACATCTTATCACACTTGCAGGATAATAATTATTGGAGTGGAGATCAGTCAAACCATTTCCAAGCATAACCTGAATTCAAGGTACAGGAATCAACATATATGAGTTGTAGATGTATATACATTGAAGTTGATATATGTCCGGGCCAACTTACAAGCACCCCGACTAATCCTGTGGCCCAATCCCACCGTCCACTTGTGGAAAGCCCAATTAAAGTCGGAGCAAAGCTCCATATGAACTGGCTCCAAAGAAATTCATAGCACCGAGAGGGATATAGGTTATATACTTACCACTATTTTATACTAGGCTGGGATGTTAGAGGGAAAAAGAGGATATATTTCTACAAAAATCTCAGACCTCAAGGTTCTCTGAACACTTCAGACCTAAAGCTCCATGACGAGCCTAAGCTGGCTACTTCTAACCCATAGCTCCAATCTGTATAAAGTGTAATCATATCCATACCTCTGCTTAGCGCTATGTTTGCGGGTTATGAGTCTTTTAAGTCTTGAGCTTTTCTAGTTTTTGAGATTGTTTGGATTGAAGTTTGTGAATTTGAATCTTAAGGTACTGTGCTGAAGTTAAAGTTACTACTGGGAAATTGGGAACTATTGTTGGAAGTTTCTTTGACAACACCATTCTTGAGGTTCCATAAAACGTTTTGGTGATTCTGATTTACAGAAGAAGATTGGGGTCCATGTCCTGGTCAGTCACTGATGATATCTTTGTCACCGCTTCACTGGCAAGCTATCTTGACAGTACACCTCTCTCTCTCTCTCTCTCTCTCTCTCTCTCTCTCTCTCTCATGATGTACAAGGCGATACGTAGATATGCATGAATATGTATGTGATCTATCACTGGCCGCGTTTGTTAACAATTACAAGTTACTAGATTTGTAGAATATAGTTTTTATTTTATTTTATTATTAGCTTAAAATAATTGATAACAAGTAGGAAAAAAAACAAATCTAATTGCTTGACAAATTTGACTTTGGACACAGCATTGTTATTTCACAGCTACTGCTTTCACATTTACTTTGATGAACATCAGAAAAAGGAGAAAACTGCAGTATGCTTGGCTCCTTAAAGGCTCTATTTATCATACAGGAAAACTTCTGGTCTTGACGGGAGATGGTCGGAAGCTCCTGGGAAAACTTCGTTCTTTTGATCAATATGGTACGACTACAATCTCATAGTCTCTTACAGTATACAGTACACAGTACTAAGGTTTTGCATAAGCTTTACTTATTTTTAGAGAAGATGGGGAAAGTATTCACAAAGGTATTTGATTGAGGTTTCCTTCCCATTCACAGCAAATATTGTTTTAGAAGGTGCATCTGAGCGGGTCACCGTAGGAGATCTTTACTCTGATATTCCCTTGGGACTATACATAATCCGTGGGGAGAATGTCGTCTTAATAGGAGAACTGGTATTTTATCTCATCTCCCTTTGAGACCAAGATATACAAGATAAATACTGTCTAAAGTTAAATTATTTTGTCTGCTTTAATTTTGCTGATGATTAATTAATATAGGACCTGGATAAAGAGAAGCTTCCCCTACATATGATTCGAGTATCAGCACCAGAAATTGAAAGGGTTAGTTGAGCATAAAATTTCCAATCAGCTCTCTTGTGTTTCCGTTTTTTTTTTTTTTTGGCCAATTCGGTTTTGGTTAATCTATGATCTGTTCAGGCTCAGAAAGCAGAAAGGGAAGCCGCTGACTTGAAAGGAACTATGCGAAAGAGAATGGAGTTTCTTGATATTGATTAGTGGAAAAAATTATTGGTTAAACATCACCAATAAATACTGTAGAGTTTCCTTCTTGTATATATGGAGATTACCCAATACTCACTACCAGAATGTGGAATGAACACAAGAAACAGACAACATAATAAGCATAGCATTCAAAATCAAGAAGCTCAATATGTTCATCAAGTTACAATCAACAATAGCACAGTTCGACATCAAGATACATTAATTCATAAGATAAAAGAGGTCAAACCTCGAGTAAGTCCAGCAGCACAAGGGCAAATACTATAAGGTGAGATAAAGGGAATATTGCGATATCGAGTAGTTGCGAAAATGTCTAATTCATTGAAATAAAAAAAACACTTCCACTCTTAAAGTACAAAATTTAAAACATCTCATTAAGTCACTCGGCAAAGGTTAGCATATTGATCAGGGATTCATGTTTCGGAAAGCGTGAAATGAGCTCAGATTGTCTTGCCAGCTCAAAATCCTCAAACTGGAAGGCTGGAGCACATGTGCATCCTACCAAGGAGAAGTGTTCTTCAGGTTCCCTGCGTGGTGCAGTTTTGACTGCTCCGTTTTCTGACGAAATAATGATGTCTTGGGTTGGAAACGCACCAAACCACACATTGGGAGGCACTGTGTACTGAAGGAGCTCACTAGTTCCGATTGGATTTGGACCAAGGCAAGTTAACTTGGCACTACTATCTTTTTCATTTAATTCCAATACCTGAAAGAGAATGTTTGTGTTAAAATTAGATTCAAAAGGGTATAAATTATAGTAAAATAAACTTTGAGAGGGAAAGCATACTATATAGATGGACAAAAGACATCTGCTAACTCCTTACGTCGGGGAAGCATCGTAATCACCTGAATATTAAGATGGTTTTCTTTCCTTATATCTCCAAGCAGGTAAATCAATGCATTATTTGTTTGTAGACTTCCATGATTATATGATCCTTTCTTAGTTTTGGTTTTTATAGGTAAGCATGATCCTTAGTTAGTTCAACCCTTCATACGGCTAAAGAGAAGTTTCAGACAAGAATACCTGACAATTTTGCTACAGGTTAAAGAAGTTAATTTAAAACTCAACATGAAATTCTCCAGTTGGTGCTTAGAAAAACCAGATTTAGGTTATTCCTGCTGGTGATGTCAGCACGAAACAGGTTCAGATTTTCAATCCATCATGCCCATCAAATAACATGCTGTCCAAACGCAAATATAACCATAAGCATTTTCTTCCCTATGATTTTGATGAGTAACTCCATCAACAATGACAAATACTGGACTGCTGTAGTAGAACTCCATGGATTGTGGACTGTGATCGTGCTCGTGGGTGCAGATAAGATAGTGTGTTGAATGTACCGTAAGAGGTTCTCCCATATAAAAATGCCAGGTTTCTGCACAGGGTATACGATGGAGGTGCGATACACTCCCAGAAGGAAGCAAGAAGTAAATGCACGTACTGATAGGACGATCAACCTTGTCTGCAAAGGAAGCCAAAATAAGGATTCAGAGGAACAACTTAAACACACGAATTGTCCAGATACCAATAGCTACAATTAAGTTATTTAATAGGATGCTAATTCTTATTTCATTCCATTTTGCTTTCTTTATTGGATTTAGAGCTAGATTATAACCATTTTGAGGATCTTCAAAGGTCCTTGATTTTACATCTAGAGCTGATGTCGATGGGATCAAGTATACATAGGTTACTTCTCATAAACTCTAGAACTAGCTGTTAAAAAAAAAAAAAAAAAAAACTCCAGAACTAAAAGGCAAATAAAGAATCCGCAAATCCGAAGTAGAAGTGTTTGAGTGTATGACAAGAGGAGTTATTTCCCTCAATTCCCAAGAAAAAAGGCAAAAAGAACATGTTTAGATGCTCAACTTTCTTGAAATGCAGAACTCATTTAACCTTTGTTACATGGAGTCTAGATAAAAATTGATTGTATGACCCCCCCCAACACCGCCCCCCCCCCCCCCCCCCCTTTTTTTTGTAGAGTACACGTACCCCTTGATTAGAGTTTGATTGGCCAACCTTTAGATATGTAACTGCACCCGATACTCATACCACAGTCCACATAACAAGGCATATAATACAACTCACAATGGGGTCCTGGCAACCCCAACAGGCTACAATGATAATCCAATTTTACACATGAACAAATGACAGTATTGTGCTAGTTCCCTGTTTGGAGTACATCTAACTGATATTTCAGATGTCATTAAAATCAAACTGAATCCTTTTGTTTGCACGGGTACGCACATAAAACAATAACATACAAGTAAATTCAGCCGTTTCAACCTTCCTTTCCCCTCAGAAATCCAAAATCCAAACATTAGATACGGAATCTAGAGCCGAATTCGCAACTGTGGACAAAGAAACAAACTTTGACTGTTCACTAAAAAGTATTTGAGTAGCTATGCCGATTTAAGATGACTGAGCCCCAGATCCAACATAAACAAACAGCATGCAATCAGCATATCAGTTGTATAAATGGAAGTGGAAATTCAAGCCCATCATTTTTGGTCGAACACATATACTGACATAGACAGGTGAGAATGGATGAACGTGACCCAGTCGACCTTAGATCCGAAGAAGGAAACGAAGCGGGAAATAGAAATGGGGACTTACATTGGGGGGGAAGCTGAGATTTGGAGAGGAGGACAGAAGTATCTCTGAGGGTTTCCGAGTAAAACCCACCTTCTGGGTGGGGCTTCAGATTCAATTTCTCCACAATCTTTGATGCTGTTGCTGATGATGAAGCCATCTTGTGTTCCCTTGATCGCCTCTTTCAACTGATGACTATATATCACTCTCTGTATAGACGAAGATATGGAATTTGTTTGTTTATCTGCACAGACGTACTGTATTGGTTTTGCTTGCAAGAAGGAGCCGAGCCTACTTACTGTACTGCCTACCCCGCTTGACCCTGGATCCCTTTTGACCCGATCTCCGTCTGGAAATTCTTTTACCCTTTTTTCCTGACGAAACTCAGAATTTCCCAAGTCCCAACGACACTGGACTCACCAACCGCGCCGGCACCGGATAATGACTAAAGTTATTTTCTTTTTCTTTTTTCAATTGAAAGAAGAGATCGTTTCCATTAGAGTAGAGTACATGTAAAAAGTAGAAATTCGAGACACTACTTCACAGGCGGGGAGATTCAAACCCTGATCTCCTGACAAGATGCAAGAATTTTGGTCAATTAAGCTAGCCTCACTTGATTGGATAGTGATTAAAGTTACCAACATAATTTTAAAGTAAATTGCTAATCCCCCGACACATCCCGGCCCCACCTCTCTTTTCCCGTTATACCCCCGCCTCTCTCTCTCTCTTCTTTCTTTCTTTTTTTACCGTTTGTTTCTTCTTCTTTTTTTTCTTTTCTTTTCAGTTTCGTTTTTTTTTTTTCGTTTTTTTTTCAATTTCATTTTTTTTCATTTTATTTCCTTTTCTTTCTTTTCAGTTTGAATTTTTTTTTCTCTTTAATAATAGGTTCAAGTCTAATTCTAGGTTTTGTAAAGTAATTGAGAGAAAAAAAAGTGTTTCAATTGATCATATTTATCCGACTGTTTTATTTTTATTTTTTTGTCCTTTATAGATTAAAAAATATAGTTACTAAAATAAGTGTTTCAATTTTCAATCCGTTTGAACCGGTGCAAAGTTGTTATTTTTCTGATCATTTTATCCTAAATGGTCCTAATAAATTTGTGACTCCAAGGCCTTTCAATGGACACCCTAAGAGAGTTTTGAAACTAAATAATGAGTCTTAGGGTATTTGTTGAAAGGCTTTAAACCAAAAAATTCATTATGACCATTTAAAATAAAATAATAAAAAAAACGATCCTTGCTCTGATTTAACTGAATTGAAAATTAAAGCACTTAATTCTTCAATTATATTTTTAAATATACAAAGGGTGTATTTATATAAATTAAATAAATGAGGTATAAGTAAATAAAAAATTAAATTAAAGATCAAAAAAAAAATTCTCTCTCCTCCTCGCTTCAGTTCCTGTCTCCTCTTTTCAGGTTATGCATATTTTTTAAAAAGGTGTTCTGGAATAAGGTCCACTCTCCAATCTTCATAGACTGTTTTAGACAGTTTGTAAGTTTAAACTAATGGTCATAATTAATTTTTTTGAACCAACGGGCAACTTTGAACCAATGTTTAATTTTTTTAACTTTTTAGATAGTTTATATATTTAAAAATATAGTTAAAAAATTAAGTGTTCCAAATTTCAATCTGTTTGAACCAGTGGAAAGATTTTTAGTTTCCTAATCATTCTATCCTAAATGACCATAATTAAATTTTGACTTTGGGGCTCTCGTTGATTAGTCCTAAGAGATATTTGATTCTATGAGTTCAAAAATTCATTATGACCATTAAAGATAAAATGATAAAGAAAACAAGATCTTTCCACCAATTCAACCGGATTGAAAATTGAAACACTAAAATAATTTTAAATAAATAAAAAAGAAAAAAGATAGAGGAACCGGAAAGAAAAGGAAAAAAAAAGAAAGAAAGAAGAAACCGGAAAGAAGGAAGGAAAGAAAGAAAGAAAGAAAGAAAAGGAAGAGAGAGAGAGAGAGAGAGGGGGGGAGAGAGGGGGTAATTTCGGGAAAGGGAGGTGGGGCCGGGGAGGGGGGTGTGTAGGGGGGGAGTAGCAGCTCTCAATTTTAAAACACAATTTCAAACTCAATTGCATCTAAAATCATTTAAAGCACATGAATCCACATGCATGGACACAATTATTTTCAGAGTTGGTAGACTTTTTACCGGATAATACTGTAAATTGCCCCGTCCAATTTTATGTGTCCATAATTTTATATATATATCTATTTAGATAGAACAAAAATTATTAGTAGTTTTACTTTATAATGAATTCTATATGAAGTATGAATTTAATTTTCTATTTCACAATTAATTCAACCAATTATGAACTATAAAAGTATGTAAAATATTATTAATGTAAAAATCAATAATTAAAGATAACACGAATCCGGAAAAGAGACAAATAAGAGTACTTTTTCACCTCAAAATAAATTAGTATCTACTCTCTCCGTCCTTTTTTTAGAGTCCAGTATTCGATTTTAGGTTGTCCCTTAATAAGTGTCCATTTTGTAAAGTTAGTGGGTAAAAGTTAGTGTATTGTCTATTTTGTCCCTAAAAGTAAATTCCATTTTGAAAAGTTAGTAAGTAAAAGTGTAATGATGATGGGTAAGTAGGGAAAGTGGAGGAAAAAGTTGATATTAAAGGTATAATGATGATGTCTTTTTAATAAGTTAGAATTACGAAGCAGGACATTTAAAAAGGGACGGAGGGAGTATAAATTTTTAAAAAATAAATTTTACACTCTACTTTTTTATAAATGCACTCTACATTTTGCTTTTAGAACTCGGTATGCAATTTGAGGCACTAAAATACAATTTTTGAGGTGTTTTCACAGAAAATAGAGGGCAAAAACCATTTTCCAAGAATATTTTCTTCATAGGAATACAACATAACAAATTGGAACGTACGTCCTTTTTACTAAAATCCAAGTTTACGTAACCTAGATTGATTAAATGACACTTCAACAAGTGTCCTGTATTTTTTGTAGAGGGATTCCATCTCCACACAGAAGATTGAAGACCCCCTTGGCTTAATTGGGCCGAGTAAAATAGCATCCACAATCTTTTCTCAAATTTTGTTCTGATTTACTACTACTTAAAACATTTAGGAACAAAGAAATGGTCTTGATAATATGAGAGAGAGAGAGAGAGAGAGAGAGAGAGAGAGAGAGAGAGGACAACATTATTGTTAGAAAAAGAAAGTGGAATGCCATATATAGTATGCATTCAAAAGCATTTCATGTGCACAATGGAAGCACCGGACTCCATGTACTCTTCCTTGGAAATCCACATCTGCAACACAAACACCACATATATAATGGTCACCAACACTTAAAACTGGATCACCAATTACTCATTTAAACCAACACACTTTTTGTTCCAAGAAAAACAAGTCACATTAATGGACAAAACTTCACTATCAACCCGGTCAATTTTCGACTGCTCAATTAGAAGGTAACTGCTGAAAGGAACTCAATGAAGCCAAGATGGACCCACCGATCCAGACGCTGTACTTCCTCTCCAGAGGTGCAACCACCCTAACCCTAACCCCGGGGTGTGCCATTGAGCTCAGCTCTTCAGTAACCAATCTGCCAAGCCAGGTATCAGGGTGGTACCCCCACTCAGCACCACATTTGCATACATCTCCCTCCTAACGTCCATATCGCACTTTCTTATCGCCCTAAACACGATCTCATGGATTCCTCCTGATTCCATACCAACTCTACTAGGATCAAATAGAACTTCTGGACACGTGAACCGTCCGGCTCCAACTCTTATTACTTGCCCATCTGGCAACTCATATTGTTTTTCTAGCTCTGAGCTTTCCTTTGATTTGGCGATTTCCTTCTCAAAATCCATCGACACATAAGTGAGTCGCTCCTTAATGTCCCTGACAATCTCTCTTCCCGCTGATGTGGTAAACAAGCAACCTTCTTCTTCCACTAGGATCTTCATGAGGTATTCTGTCAGGTTTTTCCCTGCTAGATCAAGCCATTGCACAGCGTGTGAAAGTGCGTAACCTTCATAAATGGGGACAACATGCGTCATGCCTTCTCCAGAATCCGTCACAATTCCTGACCAAATTTGATGATGTGATAATGTACACCATGCTTATAGAGCCAAGGGGAGAACTTATATTCGGTTACCATCAAAACCTCACAAAATAGTTTTGTTTCCTAGGAAACCAAACTTATATTCGGTTACCATCAAAACCTCACAAAATAGTTCTGTTTCCTAGGAAACCAAAATGAAACTGCTGCGAAACATGCCAAAAATTTGACTTGTTTCAACACCTATAAGAAAAATCCAATAGATTGGTTTATAAATATCCTTGTTTGTTTGACATTTCTATTATTTTTTCTACACGTTTCCAAAACGTTTCAGTTTTTGTGGCTGATGAGAAAGGACACTTTGATCCTTGTATAGACTATACTCATGAGTGTTAATGGAAACTTCTGTAGGGAGGATGGAATTGTTTAGTTTTACCTGTCGTACGGCCACTGCCATAAAGGGAGAGCACTGCCTGAATTGCTATATAGGTGGCAGGAACTTCAAAAGATTCAAACATGATTTCCACCATTTTCTCTCTGTTAATTTTGGGATTCTGAGGGGCCTCTGTTACAAGGACAGGGTGTTCTTCTACGTTAACCCTGAGCTCGTTTTCAAAGGTATGATACCATAGTCTCTCCATGGCCTCCCAGTCCCTTACAATCCCATGATCAACTGGACAATCCAATCTGAGGACCACACGGCGTGCTTGTGCTTCATCTCCAAAGTACATATCCTTCTGGCAGATTCCAACCATTGCCTGCTTGTTCCGGGGATGACCTATCACGCTTGGAAAAACTACACATGGAGCATCATCACCAGCAAAACCAGCCTGCAGATAAAGATGCTTATCAAAATCCATTGTTTTGATTATCAGGTCCAATATAACATGTCTTTCTATAAACAGGAGCAAAAAAGGATCTGCCTTACCTTCACTGAGCCTGATCCGTTGTCACAAATGATTGGCCTGAGCTCATCACAGTCCATGTTCCCGAAAACTTGTTCAAGACAACAGAAGTAATAAAAGTAAGAGCGGTTTTCGAAACATCAGTTCCTGTAATATATTGAGTGTGAAGCCAAAAAGGAGGGGAATAAAGGTCAACTTTAACTTTGACATGAATATTAGAACAACTTCCTTTCGGTTGCTTAAAGAGGATGTCAATCTGTCATGGAGTATTAAAATCCAAACCAAAAAGGCCGTTTTACATTTTCCTTGTCTTCCTCTGAATCACTGAGTTATCTATGACCATTCTCT